>VZSF01009968.1:168539-372785 GCA_013398295.1 Chionis minor | reverse complement strand
GGGGGTAATTTTTCAGGGCTGGGGCTCACCCCTCCGTCGCCAGCCCCCCAGCCTGGGGGTAGGAGAGTTGGGGCCGTGGGGAGTTGCCGCTGGACAGGATAATCCCTCAGGGCTCCAGAGGGGGAAATGGGGGCATCTGGGCTCAGCCCCACGCAGGGGATCCAGCTTGGAGAAGTAGAGATACTGGGGAGGGTCAGTCTGCCAGCGTGGGCTCAGCATTCATTTTTCTTTGATTTCGGGCAGAAAAAAGAACGGGTTAATGTTGAAGGGGCTTTGCAGGGCAGCCGGGAGAGCCTGCTGGCCAGAAGGGCTCTGGGAGCCCTCCCGGGCAGTGCCATTGCTTGTTGCTTTCCGATAGCGTGTGTAGGTTATCGGATATTTCACCTTGCGCCTTGGATGTATAAATAGCTCCCAACGAAGGGCAGAGGCACAGCTCGCTCCAGGTGCCGGAGGTGCCACCTCCGAGGAGAAACGGGAGTGTTGGTGCCACCTCCGAGAAGAAATGGGAGTGTTGGTGCTGTGAAAGTGATTTGCACTAGGAGGGAGGGAGGGGAGGGACGGCGGGCGAGCGTGAGTGTGGGCACGGGTGGGATGAGGTCTCCTCGCCGCGGGTGCCTGCTGGTGGGTGAAGCGGGGGCTCTGCCGCCCCTCCCTGCCACCCCAGCGCTTGCCACCCATGGTCCTTGCCCAGCAAACGCCATAGCCACAAGCGACTCTCTGCACGCCCTGACAGCCCCGTGGTCGCCCCCAGCCCGCACTGGTCTTCAGCGGGGGGAGCACGGGGAGAGCAGTTCAGGCATCCCCTGCTCCACAGAGCTGCTCCTTCTCCCTCCATCTCCCCTTCCTCTGCACCACCTACCAGAGCTGGGCTCTGAAATGATATCCCTTCCATATCCCCTTCCCAGCCCTCTCGCCTTAACCCTCTCCTCCCTGCTCTGCCACCAGCAGCAGCCCTGACCTGACCTTCACGCCGGCTGGGGAGAGACGTGGAGCAGCGGTGTGGCCGTGGCCGTGCCTCCAGCCAGCCCACCGGCACAGGGGCTGTGAGCACCTTCCTGGGGCTGCCTGCGCCCCCCCAACATGCCCCCACCCCAAAGGCAGCTATTCCAGCCCCACGCTGGCACCGCAGCCCAAACCTTTGTTCACTCCCCCTGCTTCAAGTGCGTGCCTTGTCCTTCTCCCGGACCTCTCGCCAATGCAGATGGCCAGTAACGCCCTGTGCCGGGCACAGGTGCCGCCGAGCCGAGGGGCACCCTCCCTCTCCCGACGCCCCCCTCAGCCAGCAGCGTGGGCTGGGGCCAGTGGGAGGAGATGCCTGGGCTGGCCGTGCTGCTCCTGGCTCCTTCCTGGAGCACGTCAGCTCGGTGGCTTGATGCCACGGAGGAGAAGTGGTCTTGGAAGCTCTTAGCCTGGCAAGGCTGAAAGAGAAATGTCTCTGTGGGCTCCCATGTCAGTTTTACCCATAGCCAGGCCCTTCCACTCCCTCCCCAGTGCTGCCACTCTGGGACAGGGACAGAGTGTCCTGGTGGGGACTTTGCAGGTTCCCAGATAGCCATAAGGGGCTTCTCTCTCAGCTGTAAGCCCCCGGCCAGCGGCTGGGAGCTGGCAGGGCGACCTCCCTCCATCCGGCACTCCAGCAGCCCCGGCTTTTGCTGAGGCTCTGGTGGGCCGGGCAGGAAGCGGCTGGAGGAGATAGTGGAGCTGAGTTTACGGCACCCGGGGAAGAGTCAGGTTTTCCAAGCCTTTTCGTGGAGGGATTAATTGCAAAACTAACGGTTATACTTCTGTAATACTGTATCGTGCTGCAGTTACTCTACACCTATAACGTAATTACTCTGTGATACCTCTAATTACCACTGTTTCATATCACTGGAAGGTTAACAGCGTGACTGAATGCCTTACTATTCCTTTAGTTTCCTGCTTAATACAGCCCCCGTTAACGATGCAGAAGTTTATACCGCTTGATGTATGTAACGGGTATAAAATTCTGTAACTTGAGGTTTAATTTCAGGGGCTGATAACTCACTGCATAGTAGCGCCAGAATTACAGTGTAATTATAGTGTAATTACGGTTGCTGAATTATAAAGCAGAACTGAAGCTATCATGGTTGGATGAGGATTAATACACCCCATCAGGTGTTGCCTGGTGTATGCGGTTGTCACTGGGCAGTGACGGACCCGGGTGCGTTGGACAGCTGTAGGGTGGGGGCTGCTGTGACAGCTCTGGGGTGACACCTGTGTCAGGGCTGGGGGTTGGACGCGTCCCCTTGAGGCTGGGGTGGACGTGTTTGCCATGGGCACCTCTCTGTCAACGTCCTGGTGGGAAACGCGACTCCGCCAACGCTCTCGAGAAGCTTCAGGGGTGGAAACTGCTGGAGAGACGCTTTTTGATGTCACCCCAGCCATGCCCTGCCACCCCTTGGGTCCCCCCCTTGGCTCGTGGGCTCTTGGGCAGTTTGCTGGGGCAGTGCTGGCGCCGGGGTGGACATTAGCAGCACCACTGGCTCCTGTTGACTCTCCTGCCGTGGTACAGGCCAAAGTGAGCTCAGTCTCCCCACACTCACCCTCACGGCTCGACACCGGCCACCGTGGCGGTGGTTTGGAGCCGGTGAGAGGAGGGCGCAGCCGGCAGTGCAAGTCACGGCACAGCTTGGCAAGGGAGGGTGTTTGACCCGGTCTCCAACACATCCGATGCACTGAGTCAGCAGCTCTCCTCCCTTCCCCGCGAAGCAAAGGGAGCGGGATTTATCCTAGCCTGAGCAGAAATGGCTTTCAGTGGGAAAAGAGCCAGAAGAGCTTGTCAGGTGGCGGGGAAGGCTGAGACGGGAGAGAAGAGGGCTACAAATGCTTGACTCAAATCAAACAACCCAAGAAAAATAAAGGAAGAAAGCGACTGAAGGCCACGGCCTCAATTTTCTTCCAAGTCAATTTTTTTCCCCCCTCTCACTCCTCTCTCTGGGGGAGTAAAAATTGGAGCTTGTGGAGGGGAATGGCTGCACGGAAAGAGATTTCTGTGCCTTTGCTATGTGTCCCAGCTCCCTATGACCCTGGCTTGGGGACATGTCTTACTAACAGCCAGTTTTGGTGGCTGTTTGAGCATGCAGACTTTGGGACGGTGTCAGGGCGTGTGTGATACGGAGAGAGAGGAGCATCCAAGGATAGGTCTGGCTTGGGGAAGGGGAGAAACACCGCCTGTGCCCGCTCCCAGTGCTTTCCCGGCTCCGGGAGGGCTGTCAGCAGTGCCGCGTGGCCTCTTCCCCCCGCTCGGCATGGCGAGCCAGCAGGACGACAGGTTGCACAAAGGTGGCCGTGTCTGAGCAGGCAGCGTTAATTGTCAGCTTGACCCAGGCAATTGAATAAATGCTAATAAATGCCACGGAGAGCCTCATCTCCTCTTTAGCCCGGGCAGGGAGCATGAGGCTCCCTCCATCCCTGAGAGCCAGCAGGTCACGCCGGCTGGCTCGGGAAGTGGGGACAGCGGGGGGAGCACCCCCACAGAGACCCCACTGCTGGAGTTCCGGGCTGCGCTGGGGCAGGACCCAGGTGATGCCCACCCTGTGGGAGCAGCAGTCAGGAGTGATGAACAGAACCCATCTGGGCCGTGCTGGACCCCGCCACGAGGGTGCACAGCGGGGGCTGGTGCACTGCCGGCAGCACGGCCGTGTTGGGGGGAGCCCTGCCACAAGCCCCACCAGCGGCTCAGCCGCCCTCTGGCCTCATCAACACTTTGGCCACCATCCCCTGCCCTCCATGGTCCCGTACCCCATCCAAACAGCATCTCCGAACTAAGCGTGGGACCGGGCCGGGCAGCAGGTCAGCATCCTCCTTGCAGGGGCTGGGGAGCTTGGTTTGGTTTTTCTCATTCTCCCAGTTAAGCACAGAAATGGCTTCTGTTTAACTGTGCTGCGTGTTTTCTTCCATAATGATTTTCACGTGTCTCTGGAAGCTGGTCAGCCTGTTGGTGCCCACAGCATCCTGCAGTGGACACGTGTCCACACATGGACGTGACTCCCCTGGGCTCCAGAGGAGGACCCAGGTGTCCTGGTCACAGGCTAAAGGCTTTGCCCATTGAAGCTTTCCTGTCCCTTGTCTCAGGGCTGGGGTCAGTGTCCTGAACTGGGGACAGTCCTGTGGACGAGCCAGAGGGTCCCCGCAGGGAACGGGGACGGGGTGAGGAGGTGCAGGACTGGGCTGTGCATCCCAGGACATGGTTCCTGCAGCCCAGCACCGTCCGAGTGATGCTCAGATGGCGGAATACCGGCTGGCGGCCATCAGGCTGGGCTGGGGGCTGGTCCCCTGCTTTGGGGGACAAGTTGGCCATCGCTCCCTGAAGGATGTGCCCATGAACACCCAGTCCCTGCCCTTGCTGCTGCAGGGTCCCTGCGCCAGGTCATAGCCCTTGCTACCCCGGGCAGCCCTTTCTCCCTGACACCCCACGCTGCTCTTAGTTATCTCAGTAGGACCCACAATCTTATTTTTTTTGGGTCGTTTCCATTCCGTTTCTTCATCAGAATGCAAAACATTAAATATCACTCTTGTAATTATGGTTAATTTCATAACCAGCACCTTAATTGGATTGGTCTCTGATGGGGAATTCTCGTAGGAGGGAGAAGCAGAAATATTTTGACGTGATCTATTCTTTCAGCTCATTGTTTGGATTTGAGATGTCAAGTGCGAAATGGGAAACAACTGATTTAGAACTTGGAGGCAACCTGGGGGTGGCGAGCGAAGTCTGAGGACTCTCAGAGGCTCTTCTTACCCTCTGCACTGGCACGTGGGCAAACCTCTCCCTCCCGTACCTGATCCCAGACGTCCCTACTGCCCCTTCTGGTCAGGGAGAGCCAAATTGATGTGGTCTAAACCAAAACATGAGCCTGGGGAGCCAGGGAGGGCACGGTGGGTGAGTGCTGGCTCGGTGGCATGCTTCTGCCCTGGCTCGGCTGGCAAGCAGCTCGCGCAGCGTACCGTGGAGCGAGGCACGACAACAAGGATTAGGTAGAAAAAAATAAATGGCAGCTGTAGCCGTGTTTTGAATGAACGTGCAGTGTAGGAGCCAGGCGAAGGGAAGGAATTAGGGCCACAGTGGTAAGGCGGCGTGAAAACCCCCCGTGCTGGGGGAGTAGCCTGGCACAGCTCTGCACGCTCGCTGTGGGTCTGAGTCTGCCGCCAGGACCTCAGGGATGTGGGGGGCGCCCAAAGGGACACCTCTTTTCTGCTGAGAATGGGGCGGGCGAGGGTCTGCTGGCATACCCACGCCTGGACACCAGCCCCTCTTGCGCCCCGGTGAATCGCGTTATTTAGCACTGCTGCTGAGGGCAGTGAGTCCTGCGGGGGCCCGGTGGCCCCCCAGTGCTCAGCTGGGGCCGTGCCATGCTGTGGCCATCCCATGGAGCTGGCGTGCTGCGTGTCGGGCTGTCGCTTTGGGCTTGAGCTACGATTTGCTCCGGGAAACATGGAATTGTGCTGCCATTAGGTGCTGCCATTAAACTGATTTGTGCTCAGCCTGTTTATCCTTTTCAATGGGAAACGATACAGAAGCTGAACTGAAATGGAAACCCTGGCCTTGCATTTCCGATTTAATTTCTATGCACCGTATTTCCCCGTGATTGCTTTTGTTCTCACATACAGCCCAGAGTGCAGGCTCTGTATTATTATCAACACCACCGGGGAGAAGGAGGAAGGGGTGGAAAGCATGTCTTTCAGCTCAAGCAAAACACAACAAAACCACCCCAAAGCAGCCCTCTGTCGAGGGCAGCGGGGGAACAGCTCCATCCCCGCGGTGGGTCCCTCCGTTTTCTCTGTGCCCGCGGGATCAGCGCGGTCACCTGCTGGAAGACAGAAAAGGCCTGGGAACGGCACAGCTCCCCGCCGTGTGGCTGAGGCTGCCAGCGTGCTGACACCCCTTATCACAGGCATTAAACCGACTGGGCTTTTCGCCCCTGCTCCAGCTGCTCGGCGGCCGCGGGGCAGCGCTGCCCGCCCTGCACCGAGCCCTTCCCGAAGGCACGGAGCTGCGTGTTCCCAGAGCGCCTGGGGCGGAGGTTCGCCGGGGCGCAGCACCCGCAGCCAGCGGCAGCTCAGCGTGGGGCACCCTCGCTGGTGGAATCAGGGCGCTGGAATTTCATGAAATTGCCCTAAAAAAACCCCCAGAGCATTCCAGTGCTTCATTTTCTTCTCTCAACCAGCATTTTTCCGTCTTGCCCGGGGGGTATCCACGGTTTGGGTGCAGTGCTGGGACCCCCGGAGCTCTGTGCGCAGCCCCCATACCTGCAGAGGACACGTATCTGCGGGGCTGGCAGCACCCAGAGCCCAAATCCTGGCCAAACCGCGTCCGGCGGCACCTCTCCGCCCGCAGGGATTTGGGGTGGGAAGGGCTGGCGAGGCAGGGACCCCTCGTCCCCAGCTGGCTGGCACTGCCCGGCCGCTCGCACCCGTCTCGCCCGCTCTGCCCGGCTTCATGGGCACGGCCAACTGCAGGACAGGCGGGCTCAGCCGTGGCTCAGCACAGTTTGTTTTTATCTAATCTATTTTATTGTTGAATGAAACTATAACAGCAAATACAGGCCCTGAAGACAAGCCATAAATAATGCAAAAATCAAACAAGCGAGAAAGGGGGAAAGAAAAAAGAATTATATATGTAAAAGCAGCACAGAGAAAGCCAGGCTGGGAAGAGGAGTCTTCTCTCCCCATTTGCTATCACTCATGCTTTCTTTGGCTCCCTTTTTTCTTCACTTCTGTCTTTCTGGAAATTCCTGCGGCACTAAATTTGTTATTGTGTGAACAAAACTTAATAATAACTGGGGGGGGGGGGGGGGGGCAAGCGGGGGGGGGGGGGGGNGAGCAAGCGAGCGAGAGAGTGGCTTGCAGGAGGGAGTCGGGAAAGGAGGTGGATGGAGAGGACGGGGGCTGTCATGTCTCACAGCACCTTGAGACCCAGCCGTGGCCCTGGCCAAGCCCACCACCCTGCTCTGCGCCTGCGTCCCGGTGGGAGACGGGGCAGCGGCAGCTCTGCCGACACCGCGTGGCGCTCGCGGGGCCGGTGGTCCTGGCGGCAGGGCACACGCATGCCCCCAGTGCCCCACGCAGCTTGTGCCACCGGTGGGTTACCGCAGAGCCACCTTGGCTGGGCTGGGCTGCCTCTCCCGAAAGACTTCTGAGGCCGCTTATTTTAGGCAGCAGTATAAAAATATCAGGGCCAGTCCTAAAGGGAGGTAAATCAGCAGGTTTCCCTGGAGTCAGCGAAGCTACCGGGTTTATGTCCTCTGAAGTCCTCTCGCTATTATCCCAAAGGTTTCCAAGCGCTCCGGAGCAGCCCTTGTCCTTTCCTAGGTGCCCTGCTCTGATTGTAGGGTTATTTAAGGGATGTGGCCTGGGAACAGAAGCGGTGCTGTAAGCACGGTCTAAGCTTAAATTAAACGTCAGGAACGTGACCAGTCCCTGGCAGCAGCATCGCTCTGTCGCGCTGCCGGCTCGGGACACGCTGGCTGGTCCCCGCTTGCTGTGGCTGCGCAACATTTGGGACTTTTATCTGGGGTTTCCACCTTCAAGCAGCGGCAGGGACACAGTGGGGACACGGCGGCTCAGACTTGTGGCCGTTGAGAGGGGGGTCACATTGCAAAGCTTCACCCAGGGAGTGAGGTTGCTCACGGGGGCCAGGGTGTCGGGCTGGTTTGGCGTTGGGTCCCCTGCTGAGCCACCCTGGGTCAAGCAGGGCAGAAGGTGCTTCACCGTCTCTGCTCGTGGCCCTGGTGTTTTGCTGCTGGAGCTGACGGGTGCCCCGGCGCCGCTCCGGGCGCTGAGCAGAGCTCCAGGGCGCTGCAGAGCCGTGGGACACCTTTTGGCAGAGGCCGATGGCTGGAGGGGACGGGATGTCCCCAGGCAGGGCGCAGTGGGGAGGGAGCTGCTTGCCTTGGTGCCAGACAGCCGCCGCTGCCAGGTCCTTTGTGGTACCCCCAGGCGTGGTGTGCGCTCTGGGATTGCCTGGAGCAGTGGCTCAGCATGGCGGGGCCAGCCCGCCTCGCTGCTGGGGCGGACGTCGGCACTGGCCAAGGCACAGGGACCCTCTTTTGGGGCTGGCGCCTGGGTTTGGGGGCATGGGAAGCCACCGGTCGCTGGACCAAGCATCAAGGCGAGGCCGTACAGCAACGCCATCTGCTCCCGATGGGGAAAGAACCGTGCTCTGGCAGCGGGGTGACTTTGCACCAGCCGCTTTGATGCTCGGTCAGGCGGTGCCCTGCCCCTGACAGCGAGGCAGGCTTTAGCACAGGCGCCCTGCAGCTGCGCTCCGGCTGATTCAGCGGCACGGTGGCAGCGCGCTGAGCCCCGCAGAGCCCCCCCGGCAGCACCCGGACGGCACGGAGCTGGTGGGCAGGCGGGATGAGCTGCCTGGGCTGTTCCCCGTCCTCCAGGCCAAAAATCTGCCCCGCTGCTGCCCTGGCTGAGGGCCCTCGATGGTGCCGGGGCTGCTCCTGGGGAGCTCAGGGGGTGTTTGGGCACCGCTTGAGCCCGTTCCTAGGAAAAAAACCATTCCTCCCTCCCGTGCAACCAGAAGGGGTGGCTGCCAGCCGCGGCTGGGCTGCGCTGGGAGGAGAAGGCAGTTTCCTCCCTGCGTGAGCAGGATCAGGATGGTGGCCGGGGCTCTGGCAGCTGCCGATGCCCTGCTCTCCCCAAAGTGCCTTTGCAGGTGCCGCCTCGGGGACAGCCTCGTCCCGCGACGCCTTGCTGGCCACGGGCACCTCGAAGGCAGAGCCCAGGGGGTGCCTGCACAATGTCACCGTGACCCTGGCGGCTCTCCCGGCCAGGGATACTCATTGGACAGACCTTTCTTTCACCTCTCTGGTGCAAATGTTTCCATGGCCCTGAGAAGAGGCTGGCGTTTTTCCATACTCCTTTCGCAGCTACAGAGAGGGAAGAAAAAGTCATCTACAGAGACCCTCATGCTGTACTGAAGCCTCCGCTCAATGCCTGCTGAGCTGGGTCCCTTTGGGTGAGCACCTAAAACATCCTGGTGACCCAGCCCATGTCCACTGAGACAGAAATCCCAAGGAGATTTGCCGAAATAAAGACAGAAAAAGGAGAAGCCGCATTCGACTGCCTGCTGCCCATCCTTCCAGGCCTCCCAACACACACCGTTCTCCTGGGCTCCTGATGACCCAGTCCGAAAAATCTCCGGTGCTGGAGTCCCAAGGCTGACCCTTGGCCAATACTCCCCCAGCAAACCCAGATCTCCTGCTCTTTGTCTCGCAAGCAGAAAGAAAATCAGCCTCCTCCCAGCTTGCTGGAGATGGGAAGCGTTGAACCACCAACCGGCAGCGGCTGCGGTGGCGGTGGGCTTGCCCGGCTCCCGGCCACCTCGGTCGATGCGTAGGGGAGCGTGGCTGGCTCCAAGCCTGAGCTCCACGGTGCGCTGCGCCCTTACGCTCCTCATTTATCTCTTGCTAGCTCAGGGCTTTACACCCCCGGCACCCACAGCCGCCTTTGCAATTACTTATTGATCACTTGTCAGGATGTTTTCTTTGCTGATGGGGCACTGAAGCATGTGCAGCCAAAGAGAGAGAGAAAAGACGTTGAAAATGATGGAGCAAAGGTGCGAAGAGGGTGAGCAGCTTCGGCGCAGATGTCATCGCAGCCATAAACAGCCTCGGCAAAAAGTGCTCTGAGCTTCAGGTCCTGCAGAGATGACCAGGATCTCCTTCCCATTGCCCTGCTCCGATAACCTGCCTGCCGAGCCTGAAAACCACTCTCCAGGTTGGCTCTGGGCCGTTGCCGGTTATCCCTTCACCATACATATCTGTCCCTGCGTGGAGTCAAGCAGATCCACAGCTCGGAGCTAAACCAGTGGATGGCTGGACCAAAGCCTCCCCTTTCCAGTATCCCAGCCCCTGAGCCCACTTCAGAGCTCTTCTCCTCCCCTGTGCATCCTCCTCCTCTTTTCCGCTCTTCTTGCCCTTTGGCTTGGTGCTTCCCTGTTTCGGGTGGAAGAGCTCATCGCTGTGCGGAAAACGCCTTTGCAGGGCAGTCCCACGGGCCGGCTGCTGTGGGTATCTGGTGCCAGCCAGGCGGTGTCAGTGCCGGAAGGGGATTTGCATCTTAAATAGTTCTTCATGCTCTTTTACAGCCTCAGAGCAACTGCCAGAGCAGATCAGGTTGCGGCACACCTATTCCAGGCTCCCGCCTCGGCGCGGCTGAAAGCAGATACTTCAGAAGGCTGAGCAAAAGCTCTCTGCTGGAGAGTCACACCTTCCCCTGGGTGAGGGGCAGCGGGGGGCCTGGGCAGTTTGGGGCTGGGGGGTGGTCTCCTCTCTGGCTCATCTGCCAGGGCTCGTTGCCTTGCACGACTCGCTCGTGTGTCCCCACCACCCTGAACAAGGCACAAAGAGCCTTCTCGGCTTCTGCTCGGTTCTCCCCCACTTCTCACACCCTCCTGTGCTGCTTCTGGAGGGGGGGCGGGGGGCCAGGAGAGGCCATAGGGCAGCCCTTTGCACCGCAGCAGCCTGTTTTGGTGCCCTTCGTTAGCAGCCCATCCATTAGTGAAGGTCCAGAGGAAATGTGGCGGCAGTTTTCCATCCGCCAGGCCAGTGCTGTGCCTCTAGCCGCCCCGTCTGCTGCCCACCAGCCAGCCCTGGCACTGCTCAGGGCTTTAGGATCTTCCTCTGGAATTTCTTTTTACCCGTGTGAAGCAGCGTGGTCCCAGGAGGGAAACCGCCCCCTCCGCCCTACGTGCTCCGGCTCCTGCTCCCACCCATCCCTGAGCATCCCTGGGCACTGCGGAGGAGAGCGGCTACTTCCGAGCCTGCACTTGGGGACCAGGTGGGAAAAGAGGAGGAGGAGGGAGCTGGAGGGGTGAGGAGGAAGGAGAGACAAAGCAAAAGGGCGCACAAACATGCACTGGATGCAGGGGGAATGATGGAGAGAGGAGGAAATGGGCAGGAACGTGTTTGGCAAATTAAAGCTGCTCCCTTTGTTTTGCTGCTTTGCAGATAGCTACAGGAACACTTAGTGCAGAGCCCCGGGTCTGGATAAGCAACTCTTTTAGCAGCAGGAAAGGTTGTTAAATATTTATTTGTAAACCTGGAGTCTTTATCTCTAAAATGTAGTCAAGTTCAATAAAATTTGATTTAGCTGGAGCAGCTTAGAGGAGACAGGAGCACAGACTCTCGGAGCCGTGTCCCGGAGGCTTTGTGCGAAGCTGGCAGGGCAGAGATGGGGGTGATCCCGCGGCTGACCCGCAGCCCTACCCGGCGTGGGCTGCTGGGATCGGGCTCGCTCCTGCAGGGATGGCCGGGTTGGGGGACGCGCTCCCTTGGCCCTGCTGAGCCCCCAGGGCACCGCGGGCCTCCTGAGGGACGTGGCTCGCTTCATCCCAAATTGCCTGTTGTCGTTCGATGCTCTCAAAAGCATCTGGTTCAAGGGTGAACGTCTCCTGCGCTGTAATTTATGGCTGCCAGGTGGGGGTTATAGCTGACGCGGGGATTTTTGCCGCTGGCTCGCTGTCAGCGCAGCAGACAGATCACTCGGTGCCGAGGCGCAGTGGCCCAGCCCCAACCGCTGGGCACCCCTGGGGGGGGGGGTGGCGAGCAGGGGACAGCCTAGGGACAGCGGTGACAGTGGAGGGCACGGCCAGGCGTGCGGCCACCCCTCGGGGCAGGAGGGCAGCAGCCGCCGCCGCCACCTTGGGAGCAAACCCATGTGCCGAGCCTGGGCTCCCTCCTGGGTTTGGTTTCCCTGGGACCGTCCCCTCCTGCACCGGGACAACCTGTGCCCATCGCGAGGGACAGAGCCAACTCGCCACAACCAGGCTGTGTCTCCAGGCACAACCCCAGAATAGCATCTTTCCTCCCAGCGCCAATCCCAGCCGGAGATGCTCAGCAGGTCCTGCTGCATTTAGCACCACGGCAGTGTGGCTCCAGCGCGCCCATCTGCGCCTCTTGGGCCGAGTCGGGCAGCTTCCCCCGGGAAGGGGCTGTACTTTGGAGCCAGCAAGGCAGTGAGGACAGGGGTCAGTGGAGAGCACGGCTCTGGGCATGATATTTTTGCTTTGGTTTGCACTGGTTTGCTCGTTGCCTAAAGGCGGCGAGTTGGGCAGCTGCTCCTTTCTTATCGATTCTTTTTTATTTTTTTTAATGTGAGAAATGAGAGCCGTGTTCACGCCAGAGGGCTGCAGCTCTCGCCGGGCTGGCCTGACCTGTGCGTCGCAGCCACGTGGCCTCATCCTGCCCGGCAGCTCGCGCTGGGGCCATGGCCGGGCACCCTGGAGGGGTCCTGGGGCATGTTTCATGGACGTCCTCGGCGTAAGTCTGGGAAGGGTTCAATTCTTTTTTTTTGGAAAGCCCTCGGTGGAACTTTGTCTCAGCCACCACCTCCCAGTTTCTTGCAGGTGGCGATTGCTGGGAGCAGCCACTGCCATCCCTCCCTGGTGGCACTGAGCCCTGTCCCCAGAGTCACCCAAGCCCATCAGCGGCAGCTGCAGCCCCTCGCCCAGCCGGCACCCATGGCCCAGCATGGGGCACCACAGCGGCCACGGGACAGCCAAAAAGCCAGCCCTGCTTTGGGCTGAGTTTTGGTGATGCGCTGCGAGTCCAGCTGCTGGGGAGAGGGACACTTGCCGGGCGCTGTAAAGCCGCGCGCGGGTGGTTGACCTCAGCGCGCACGGAAATCACGATTTGAGTCGTTTTTAGAAGGGCACTTCTTAATATCCACCCTCACCTTGAAGCGCAAATATTCCTCTCTGAAACAGTCAGAGGTAAATGGGATCCAGAAGTGATTTAAAGCTCATCTTAGCCCAGAATTTTTCAGCTTATTCATTGTCTTTCTCCCAAAGCTCTTCTGTGACTCTGGCTATTAAGATTACAGATGTTTTTGTCAGGGATTGTATTTATCACGGATTTAAATTTAGCTGAGGACTAATAACATGTGAGGTGTGTCTAGACTTTAATTCTACAGGAGTGGGCTTGTCTCATCTTTAACGCCATGCAGATTTTGCTTCATTCATCTATCACATCTTCGCTTATATTTTAGCAGTGGCCGCCGCGTCGCTCCCAGCAGCTCTGGCCGCTGCCGCTTCGCCGAGACCAGCGTGGGGCCAACAGCACAGAGCCAAATACGCAGGTGCAAATCCCTTCCTGCTGGTGGAGAGGCAGAATTTGGCCCGGGTGATGTCCGGGCTGATGCAGGAGCGCTGAGGGTGGGGACCCTGCGGTGGGATTTGACTCTTTCCCCCCCTGCCCCGCACCCAGCAGGGACCAGCACACGGCTGCACGCACGGCCAGAGCTGAAATTTCAGCGCAGCACACATCCAAATAAGGCCGGCTGCCTGGCACTCTAATGAGCTCAAGTCGTTTCAGCCCCGGTATAATTAAGCCCCTTAGACTGTATTTTGTTTTGCATGCAGTGTTTTGCTTTCTCTGATGGCTTTCTCAGCACGGCTGCGAGGAGCAGGAATTGGTTTCTGCGCAGCAGCGGCCGAGGGCGGCTGGGAGCCAGCCGGCACGCGTTGGCGAGCGGGCCACCGGAGTGGCAGTGCCACCGGCCCCTGGGGACAGGCGGCGAGGGGAACCCCTGGCAGCTCGGCCGGGGAGCAAATCCGCACGCAGCCCCGTTTGCCCGAGAGCCACCAGCCTGCGGTGCCATCCCGCTGCCCGGGGCGCTGGCGCATCCCTCCAGCATCGCAACGGTAGCGGCGGTCCCGCTTGTGTCTCTAAGGCTGCCCAGCACCGTCAGCGCTAGGGAGGTGATGACAATGGGAGATGATGGATTGTAAATACCGGGCAAATGGCTCTTTGCATCCTGGCCCCGGCCCAAGCGAACCCACTGGAAATGTTTCCACTGGACTGGGACGTGCTGGCCCAGGGCCAGCGGGAGGGAGCTCAGCATCGCTGCCAGGGGAGCCGTGCGGGATCAGCTCCTCTTCACTGCGGGGGCGACGTGCTTTGGGTCGTCCCCAGCGACCAGCCCCGCTGCAGAAGTAGCAGGGAAAGGGGAGGGAAAGGGACAGCGAGCCGGGACAAAAGCCCAGGAGGATTTCTGTGGGGACTCCGGGACCTCACAGCCAGACCGCCTGGTGTGTGCCAAGGCCTGGTGGTTTCCGAGGTGGTGCTGGTGGACATCGTCTTTCGCCCTTGCAGCTTGAAAAGAGATTTTGACTAATTTGAATAATTTTTGGGGAAGAAAAATTATACTCGGGTCGTGAAATGATGAATAAAAACAGACGCGATGGAACTAATGCACAGAACGCGTACCAGACCCATACACAGTGCCAAAGCAGGGGAGGTAATGCACAGGATATATAACGATGGATACAAACGGAGCCAATGGAAGTAATGTATTGAGTATACTCAGCGATAGCCATAAATAGCATTAGTGGAAGCAATGCAGAGTGTGCACATAACAATAGATATAAACATGGGCCGGAGTAGCTGTACATCTAATATGCAATATTAATATGATTTGATCCCTCATAGCAGCTTGAACAACAAGGAAATAAATGCAACAGAGGCAGCGCGACAGGGAGCATTCGCTTCTGCTTGCCAACGGTCCGGGGCCGTTCTGGGCCAGGGCACAAGCCAGACTGTAACCCCCGCAAGGGTCTCCCTCCCAGCCCTCCCCAGGGAGGGCAGCAGGAGGCTGGGAAGAGCCCCTGGGCTTCGCCCAGTGGAGACTGGGAAGAGCCCCTGTACCCCGCAGCCCCCCGGATCTCACATCGGGCTCTAGCGCTCTCTGTCTCGGGATACACTGCCCTCCTGCTGCCTCTCCGAGGGGAACGGCGCAGGTCTGCGCCCTGCGGGCAGGCATGACGGGGAGGCAAGGGACGAACCCGGGGGGAGGACATCCAAACCGGGCTGCTGCGGAGCCTGGGGGAGTGCGGAGGGAAGGGGACCAGTCCCCACGGCTGTCACTGTTGCTCCCCGCTCGGACACCCCACCGCCACCCGACCCCAAGCGGGGGGTTCCCCCAGATGCTCCATCCCACTCTCAGCTCCTCTGCGTTTGCAAAGCAGCCTTTATATTCAGGCTCCATCCATAGGGAACTGAATAATTTCAAGAGCTTAAAATAGGATGTAGATAGATGTATTTAGTATTAAATTTTTTTTTTTTTAAGAAGCCGGGGAAGCGAGGTCTGTCTGACACAGATTCCTCAAGGCTTTCCACTCAAAGTCTGGGCACGTTCACTCATCAAGTGGAAAGTTGGGGGGGTGGGGAGGAGAGATGGTCTTGCAGCAAAAGGGCTGGAATTCAGCTGGAAAATGAGAACCTCAGCTCTGCCTCTCACTTTAGCATCAGCTCTACCAGGACAGTAAAGCTTTTGCCTCGGTCGTGCCTGTCGTTTGCTCACATCCACCTTGCTCTTTCTCTCCCCCGTGTTACCTGCAGGTGAGAGATAGGATGGTAGCTGGGGAGGTGAGTATGCGCAGCCCAATCCTGGCCTGCTGGCAGCCGATCCTCCTCCTGATGCTGGGATCCATCCTGTCCGGCTCCGCCACGGGCTGCCCGCCGCGCTGCGAGTGCTCTGCCCAGGAGCGCGCCGTCCTGTGCCACCGGAAGCGATTCATGGTCGTGCCGGAGGGGATCCCCACCGAGACCAGGCTGCTGGACTTGGGCAAGAACCGCATCAAGACGCTTAACCAGGATGAATTTGCCAACTACCCTCACCTGGAGGAGCTGGAGCTAAACGAGAACATTATCAGTGCCATTGAACCTGGGGCTTTCAACAACCTCTTCAACCTCAGGACGCTGGGGCTCAGGAGTAACAGACTCAAGCTGATCCCCTTGGGGGTGTTTACCGGACTCAGCAACCTTACCAAGCTAGACATTAGTGAGAACAAAATTGTGATCCTCCTAGACTACATGTTCCAGGACTTGTACAACCTGAAGTCTTTGGAGGTGGGGGACAACGACCTTGTCTACATCTCCCACCGGGCCTTCAGCGGCCTCAACAGCCTGGAGCAGCTGACCCTGGAGAAATGCAACCTGACCTCCATCCCCACGGAGGCTCTGTCTCACCTTCACGGCTTGATCGTGCTGCGGCTGCGCCATCTGAACATCAACACCATCCGGGATTACTCATTCAAGAGGCTGTACCGGCTCAAGGTCCTCGAGATCTCACACTGGCCCTACCTGGATACTATGACGTCCAACTGCCTCTACGGGTTGAACCTGACCTCTTTGTCCATCACCCACTGCAACCTGACGTCCATCCCGTACGTGTCGGTGAGGCACTTGGTTTACCTCCGGTTCCTGAACCTGTCCTACAACCCCATTGTCACCATCGAGGGCTCCATGCTCCATGACCTGCTCAGGCTGCAGGAGATCCAGTTGGTGGGAGGGCAGCTCACCATGGTCGAGCCCTTTGCTTTCCGCGGCCTCAATTACCTGCGCATCCTGAACGTGTCGGGGAATTTGCTGACCACCTTGGAGGAGTCGGCCTTCCACTCGGTGGGCAACCTGGAGACGCTCATCCTCGACAACAACCCCTTAGCCTGCGACTGTCGGTTGCTCTGGGTTTTCCGGCGGCGATGGAGGTTGAACTTCAACAAGCAGCAGCCCACCTGCTCTACCCCCGAGTTCGTCCAGGGCAAGGAGTTCAAAGACTTCCCCGACGTCCTCCTGCCCAACTACTTCACCTGCCGCCGAGCACGGATACGGGACCGCAAACCTCAGCAGATCTTTGTGGACGAAGGCCACACGGTCCATTTTGTCTGCCGGGCAGATGGGGACCCGCCCCCCACCATCATGTGGCTCTCTCCCCGGAAGCACCTCATCTCTACCAAAACCAACGGGCGGCTCACTGTCTTCCCTGACGGCACGCTAGAGGTGCGCTATGCCCAGATCCAGGACAATGGCACCTACCTATGCATCGCCAGCAACGCAGGTGGCAACGACACCATGCTGGCCCACCTGCACGTGCGCAGCTATTCCCCAGACTGGCCCCACCAGCCCAACAAGACCTTCGCGTTCATCTCCAACCAGCCCAACGAGAGCGATGCCAACAGCACGCGCGCCACCGTGCCTTTCCCCTTTGACATCAAGACTCTCATCATCGCCACCACCATGGGCTTCATTTCCTTCCTGGGCGTCGTCCTCTTCTGTCTGGTGCTTCTCTTCCTGTGGAGCCGGGGGAAAGGCAACACCAAGCACAACATTGAAATTGAGTACGTGCCACGCAAGTCCGACGCAGGCATCAGCTCTGCCGACGCGCCGCGCAAGTTCAACATGAAAATGATTTAACCAGGCAACAATTTGCAAATAATAATGGTGGGGTTGTTTTTTTTTAAAAAAAAATAATAAAAAAGAACAAATGAACGAATAAAAAAAATTAATTAAAAAACAAACATTGCTACAAACATACCGACCTCTCTCCTTCCACCACGCCCTCCGCCCCTGTCCAAACCCACTGCACCCGCACCGTCACCACCTCTTTCTCCTCCTCTTCTTCTTTATACCAGGAAAACATTCAGCCAATGTCTTCAGGACTCCTGTGTTTGTAAGGACTTTGTCTGATGGACTCTGGTGTCAGATATAACTCTAAGAGGGAAAAACAATGGGGGGGGGGGGAAGAAAGAAAAGAGAAATAAAATAAATAAAAAGTTACGAACTTTCTTCTGAAACTTTGATTTCAATAACTATGGATTTTTATGAAAACTTGAAATAATAAAAAAACCCTATTTCCTATAGATAGTTGGAATGCAAAACCTTGCCTTCTTGATCTGTCCAGTTCTCTCTCTCCGGTGAGTGCTCGCTTCCTTGCCTCGGNGTTGTAATAAAAAAGCTGAAGAGGGAAAAGGTTGGGGGGGGGGGGAAGAAAGAAAAGAGAAATAAAATCAATAAAAAGTTACGAACTTTCTTCTGTAACTTTGATTTCAATAACTATGGATTTTTATGAAAACTTGAAATAATAAAAAAACCCTATTTCCTATAGATAGTTGGAATGCAAAACCTTGCCTTCTTGATCTGTCCAGTTCTCTCTCTCCGGTGAGTGCTCGCTTCCTTGCCTCGGAGGCATTTCCAGCCACCTCACTGAGAACAGCCCCAGGGCAGAGCGAGTCTGCTGACGCCAAGGGTTCGCGCTCCCCCAAAAAGGCGCTTTTTTCGGTGTCCCGGGCCTCACGCAGCACCAAGAGGAGTTTGACTTTTTTTTTCCCCCCCCTTCCCCAAGGACCGGTTGTGGTTTTAACAGCCAGTTCCCCTGCCCGCCCTCAAAGCCCGGGGCAGCGGGGCCGCGGCGCTGACGTGCGTGAGCAGGACATAGCGGGGCTGTCTCCTGCCCTCTGCGCGGTGAGAAGGACACGAAGCCCCATCGCCCGACAGCCAGCGCGGCCAGGCTTTGTGGGACTGGGGGCACCCGGGGAGAGGACTTCCCACCGGCCATGACGAGCAGCACAGCGGTGTCTCCTCTCTGATGGGGGACGAGCTGGCTTTTGTGCTACGGACACGTCTGTCCCTGCGGGCAGGGACGCTGCAATTCTGTTAGCGCCCTGGCTGGCGGCACAGGCAGCTCCAGCGCTGCTCCCCACCGGCCTGCCTGACTCTCCCCGTGGTTTTCGGACCTGACCGCTGGCAGCCAGACGCGCAAGCACCTTCAGTCATGCCCAAGGGAACTTAGCTTCCAGGAGATCTTGTCTGGAAAAAAAAAATTATTATTTTTTTTAAGTATTTTTTTTTTTCCAAATATGTTTATAAACACACACACAGCCTGAGCCAGAGGAGAACAGGCATGGGGCTGCAGCGGGGAGGCGGCAGCGCAGGGTGGAAGGCGCTGGTCACTCTGCTGCCAGCTCATCGCCACAGTGTCTGGTCACCAGACTCACCCCCCCTTTTCTCAGCTCTGGTACTTGGGGGTCAGGCGGTCCGGGGAGGTTTGTGTCCTCTCCAGGAGGAAAAGGGGAAGAACGGGGATTAAATTGGCCCCCCGGGCAGGGCTGCACTGACTGGTGTATCCCTTGCGGGAGATGTGTGACACTGCCACCCTGCCCTGAGACCAGAGCTACCTACAGCAGCCAGACATGGCACAGGCTACGGAAAGCATCCGCGTAAAAGTGTCGGAAAGCATCCGCATAAAAGTGTCATACAGCAAACGAACTGAGGAGCAAGTCAGGAGGGCAACCGCAGAGGGAGAGAGTGAAATAATTGAGAGACGGCGACGGGGAAAGAGATGTCGCAAGTCAAGCTTTGAAAATAAAGAGAAGCATCACCAGAGCAGCTCAGCCCTTCCCCAGCTGGTTTGTGCCAACTTCCCAACCCTCAGAAGGTGCGGAGTGGAGCGAGGGCCGTGGCCAGCCCTCCCATGGGGCCTTTCCATGGGAGAAACAGGGCTGGTCCCGTGGCTTGGGGACCCCGGCACAGCCTGATGGCCTGTGGCTGTGCTGGAAGCACAAAGCATCCCTGCAAACAGTGGTAACGTGAACAACTAAAGGTTTTTTATAAACGTTACTGAAGCACCGAGTGTTTCCCGTCCTTCCCGGCTGTCACCAGGACCGGTGGCACCACATCGGCAAGCGGCTTCCCGGCCCGCCCAGCCTCAGTGGCATCTCTGAGGTGGATGAGCCGAGATTTGCATGCTTGATTTGTAAAGCACTTAAGGAGTCTTCAGGGATCAAAGTCACTACAAGATGATAAAAAATAAGCGACAGGAACCTGGAGCGCCGACAGGGAAAAGAATGGATTTGCTTTTCTTCCAGCAATGTGCCAATCTAGAAGAACCAACCTGAAACATCTGTGCTTGTTGGGAGGGGGGATTTTTTTTTTTTCCCCTGGTTTCAACTTTCTATTCATCTTCAAACAAAACATTTTGTGTTTCTTTCTCCACAGCCAGTTTCAGGAGCTTTGATTTGTTAGTTTCTCATCTCTAACCCATCTTTCCTTTATAACTTTGAAACCAAAACATTTTTTTAAAAGCCTTTTGCTTTTGTTTTGCTTTTTAAAAGAGCCAAAGCAAAATGCTTCTTTGCAAGCTTTCCCTCCCACCAGTGTTTAACCAACATTTTCAGTGAGCTACAAGTGAAACCGCAAAACAGCCACACACAAACTGAGGCCCGAAGCTGAAGGCGGGCGCGCTCGGCTCCACCTGCACGGCAGATCCTGCTCCGGGGACCCCAAGCACTCCCCTGGGAAAGGCAAGGATGCGCCGAGGCCTCAGCCCTCCGGAGGAAGATGCCAAGTCGAGCGCAGGTGACAAAGCCACGTCCAGCGGCACATTAGGTGCAGAAATCTCAGTTTGAGCCTTGTTGCCAGGACTGACAATAACTCAATCAGCAGTTCAGCAGACGGCGGAGAGGTGGAGGGGGGTCTCCGTGTTCCTGGACAGCTATTAACACTGGCAATCTGAAAGAGCTTCTTAATTGACTCCAGTGATCCTTTTTTAATGCCGTAATTAAAAGAGCTAATTCAACACACACAGCTGAAAAAAAAAAAAAAAACCAAACCAATAACCAAGTCCAACAAGGTATTTGCAGCACACTTACAGTGTCCCAGCAATCACGGGGAGGAATCGAGTCTTTCACTGTTAAAAAGAAGCTTTAAAAGAGAAAAGAAGAGAGAAAATTAATTTATTTTCTGTGTAACGTCTCAGGCCACGCTAGAGCAGGATTTTTCCCAGCCCAGGACGTGCCACCCAGCCCCACACCGGCCCCAGCCCCACCGCCTCTCTGCTCACAACCCTCCCGGGGGGAAGCCACGCTGCCGCGCTGCACCTGAGCCAAGGCTCCAAGTCCCTCATTAGCGAGTTTGCCCGATGCTCTGCTGCGCTGCTGCCTGCCACACAGTTTATTATCCACACGGATTTTTTAATCTTCGATGCTTTGTGAACTGGATAATTTTTTTTTTTTCTTCAGTCACCATGTGATTAAAGCAGATGGATGGAGCAGAAGAAAAGCATCTCAGGAGTGGCCGGCATCTCAGCTCAGCAATTTTCATGGCTGGCAAAGATGGGAAAAAAGCCCCTCAAAGAATAAACTCTTTTTTTTCTCCTTTGCTGAAATTTACAGTGTGTTTCTTTCGCAGTTTGATGAGGGGTGAGAGAGTAGGGGCTGGGTTCCAGCTTTGCTCTTCAGGTAACTGTGGGCTACATATCAGAGCCAGACAGCGCTTCTCACTTGGGTTAGTTGGTTTGTTGGTTTTTTTTAAATAAGTATAAATAGAAAGCACTTAATAAAACAGCTTAAAAGAGGTAGCAAAAAAAGACAACCAACAAACCACAAACAAACCAGGAAGAGGCATGTTTAGGGCAAGGAGGGGAGGCTGCCTGTGTGACGTGCCTTACCTTCCCTACTTCCAAGACCGATGGGAGCCCCCATGGGGATCTCCATGATGGGCGCTGTGTGTTGGGACACGGCAGCGAGGAGGATGGGGGCTTATTCAACCCCTCCAGCCTGGGCACATCACCCGCCCCTGGCACTTTCCTCCCCACCAGGCTCCACATCTCCCCCCAGCGCCGTGGGCTGGCAGGCACCCGGCTCTCCCGTTCCGCCCAGGCGGGAGCAGAGTTAGGAGCATCCTGGGGCAAGAGACATTTATACCCACCGACTCCCCAGCCCTTCTCATCAATCCCTGTGCCTCTCCCCGGCTCGCCAGAGGCACGTAGAGCAGTGCAAAAGGCCAGGTTTGAGCCCGACGCTTTTGCCCACGCAGGGCTGAGGGTGCCCAGAGGAGAGGGGCTCGGGCTGGCCCTTCGCCCCCCTGCACCCCACAGCCCCCCCCGGGTTCGCTGTCCGCAACCCCTGCCTGCACTGCCCCGGGCTGCTGCCTTCCCCCACTTCCATCAGGCCTTATCGCGCTTAATTTTACTCCTTCTCTCACTAACTGCCCTCCCTCCCTTATCTCTGCTTCAGAGTCAATTTTTTACTCTCTCCCTTTTTTCTTATCGCTCGCGCTCTCCTTTTTTTTTTTTTTTATTTTATTTTTTAAAATACTCTCTGCCTTCTGTGCTTCTCTCGCGCTTTCCTGCCATTTCTCTCTGTCAAGTGCTCTTCTCTCCCCGCCACGTCTGTGCTCCCCTCCATCCCCTCTCTGCACACATTCTCCCCCACGTCTCTGCCTCCCTCCTCCCCTGGCAGGGTCTCATCTTGCTCCCTCCGCGGCAGCAGCACACTGGCACAGAGGGAACGACCTTGAAGCTTCGCCTCCTTTTCACCCTTCTCCCTTTCCTTCCCTCTCTTCCCCCACGCTCCTGCCTTGTCCTCCTTTTCCCACCTCCCCCTTTCCTCACTCCCCACATGCTCTCCAGCCCTGCCTGGCTGTTTTGCCATGAGGCAGGGCATGTGCTTTGCAGTGTCATCCCTGCACACAGGTTTTTGCAGGGCACGGCAGAGGAGGAAGGCTTTGAGGTGAGGGAGCTCAACACCCTGGAGGAGACGGCTGGGGGAGCAGCCCTGCTCCCCATCTCCTTCGCCCCGCCATAGGTACACGCAGCTCCTCCGGGAAAAACGCTTGCCATACCCAAGGAAAGCCTATTGCTTTCCTCTCTTTTTTTTTTCTGGGTCGGCATCTGCATGCTTATGATAGATTTACTGTGATTCTATCGGTTTATGATTAAAACCCATAAATTTTACTAGGCTTTTTTCTTATTTTCCATAATCCGCAGGATTCAAGGCAATCAAATTTTAACTGGAAAGCATGGGCTGTGCAGTTAGGTCCCAGTGTAATGGGGAACGGTTCATTTCCCAATCCACCCCCATTACCGGTGGTTCTAAAGAAATATTGCCCTGCGAATGAGATGTTTCCTCAATTCCCTTTAAAACAACATCCTTACCTGAGCAAAGGATCAGAGGAACAATATGAACCTCGACTAACACACAGTGTCCCCCACCACTGCAGTTTGTTCCCATCCTGAGGTTTCCAAGCGGAGTTTCCCGGTGGGTGCCGGGGGTTTCGGGGTGACCCGGCCCAGGGTGAGCCGGGTGGCAGTCGTGGGTCGCCGTCAGCTGCTCTGTCTCAGCTCCCCATCACCAGGCAGCGGGTAATTCCAGCCCCCCCGGAGATTTCATCATGTGCCTGTTACGATCCAGGTAATAAGACATTTCATTCAAATGAGCAAATTTATTCCAGTGGCACTTTAATAACAAAATCAATAAAACTACACTTCCCAGCAGGGCTTTATCATATGCTAAAACTACAGCATATTGCCGGGATATACTAAATTCTCTCCCTGAAATAAAGTGCAAAGTTTAGAAGACAGATGACACCATTTGCGGCGCTAGTAGGATAATACCCTAATAAATCCACGGCCACCTGGGCACTTCAGAGTTCTCACACTGCGCTTGGTGGCCACTGGGAACTTCCCAACAACAGCAAGAACAGGAATGAGACCTTTGTGCTCCTCGGGAGACGGAGGGAGCACAGGCCCTGGAGCACAGCCCTGTGTCAGAGCAGCGAGGCATCCGCACGGACAGACCAGCCAGAGCGGATTGCATAAGTGGGAGCATCACAGAGCCGGTTATCCGTGTGGGTTACCTTATCCTGTGGCAGGGACTGGCCTGGCCTCTCCCAGCAGAGCTCCTCAGTGTCTCCACTAAGCTAGAAAAGAGATGGGACCGTCCGGAATGACTGCCAGTCCTGCCAGCCGGAGTCAGCAGCACGCTGGGACAGGCAGCTGCCCAAGGAAGTGCCCGTGTGAAAGCAGAGTTGCTGCCCTGCCCTGGATGTGGCTGTGCCCCCTTCCCTGCAGGATCCCACCCCCCGAGCCCTGTGCCGGGCTCTCCGGCTGCTCTCCCACGGGCCAGCCCTCTCGCTCCCGCCCCACCTCGCCACCCCCTCCATTACCGCCTGCCGCTTCACCGCCGTTCCCTGTATCGGTACACTCCAGCACCTTGCCTGACATGAGATTATGGCTCTTCCCTCCTCCATCATCCTTCCCAGGGCATCATCCATCAGCTCTCCAAACCCTGCTCTGCTCCCAGCCATTCCTGTCTGCCACTCAGCCATCTCCCCCCAGCTCTCTCCTCCTCCTCGTCCCTCCAGCTCGTGCTTCCCAAGCCTATCAGTGTTCCCCAGCCTTGAGTGCTGCAAAACTAATTAGCTCGCTACAAAGATTGAGGAATAATTAGGGACTCCACTGAAAGCACAAAACTAGGGCATCTCGCCTTAAATAAACGCAAGGAAGCGTCTCCCCGCTCCGCTGACGGCCTGCGATTGCTTCAAGCAGACGATTACGCGACTCGCCGTCCCTCGGCTCCCACTGAGGGCACGTTCACCAGCGGCCGCTCTGCCTCCATCTCGCCCCTTAGACAGGTGCTTTATGGCTTTTTGGCTTGGGTCCTCGCCGGAGCTCTGCGGCTGGCCAGGCACCGAAGCAAGCCGGCAGCTTTCCCAGAGCTGCTGGGGCTGCTGGTTTGGGTGCTGCCTTCTCAGCGGTCCACCATCTCCAGCTCACTCTGGCTCCAGCTAGCACCAAGCATGGAAAATAGTTCGTGAGAAAAACATTTGCAAAATTTCTTTTCCAGTTGCCGCCAGTGGGTAGAAGAGACACTAAAACAGCATTGCCCCTGGGCAGCTCCACCATAATGGAGCTTCTGCCCCGTACTGGAGCCCCTGAAGTGATGGGTGATGCAAGAGGAGGAGGATCCAAGGATGACACAGGTGATCCTTCCTCACACACAGACCGTCCTGGGGACCCCACGCTTGGGCATGCTGAAGTCCCCTGGTGACACGCAGGGGTTCCCTGCAAACCCATGTCTCCCCCCGAGGAAACACCCATCCCCGCTGCCTCCTCGAAGAGCAGAGCAGGAGATGGAGACAGAAGCATCCCAGAAAGAGGCATCTCTGACCTTCACCACTTGCTCATCTCCCTGGCGCTGCAAACGCTCCCACCTCCAGCCACTGCCTCTGCCTCAAGTGCTCCACGCAGTTTTGTCACTTACTAATGATATTTAATAACAACCTGACACTCAGCCCCTGCATCTCACTTGGAGACCTGAGGCAGCCGCGCCGGAAGGGTGACTAATGTCCCCAGCCATCTGGGGAGCTGCTGCCTCCCGGGGAAGGTGGGACAGGGCATGATGAGGGGGAAAGGCTTTAAGCCCTTCAGAAGAGCTCCCCCAGCTCCTGCTCCTTCTGAGTGTCCTCACCTACCCCTCCTGCCCTTGCCCACGGTGAGGAGTGCTGGTGGCCCCAGGGGGAAAGGACAAGTTTGCATCTTAGGGACCGAGCAGGGAAGGACCTCATGGAGACTATGGCACTTTACACGAAGCCACAACTCCTGCCATCAGAGGTTATATGGCCCTTATGGGTTTGTTTTGTTCTTCTCAGGGTTTTCTAGTGCCTCAGATCCACAGCCGCAGAAGGGGCAAGGAAAGAGAGGTGGGAAGGAGGTCCTAAGCGGCAGCCTACATCAAACCTGGGGATGCCGCTTCCGCAGCGGGTCCCTGATGCAGACTGCAGGGTGTAGGTCTCTGTGCCCTGGCTAGGTTGTGCTGGGGACACCAAACCTAACCCTCACACAGCCACAGCCCCTCCTCAGCAGTCCGGAGAGGTGCAGACGTTCCCTTGCCATACCCAAGGACACAGGCTTGGGGAAGATGGAAAACTTCAGCTTTCCCCTGTGCATGGGTTTGGGGACCAGGGAAGGTCTGCACCCCAAAAAGGGACATGCTGAGTCAGCTCCAGGCCGTGTCCCTCCGGAGCGTGTCCCCAGGAATGGCTGCAGGCAGGTGCCCATGGCAGAGGGAATCCCAATGAGTACGGAATAACTCTATAATCACCCTCCTTCTCTGCAATCCCTCCCAGCCTCAGGCAACCTGAGGTTAAAAAGCTTCTGAGCCACGCAGGGTCTCTGCACCATTTTCTTATTAATCCTTAACAAACCTTTCTTCCTTTAAGTCGCCTGATTGCATTTTTTAGCTGGCTGACGCCCCTGGCCCGCAGCGGCAGTTGGGTGCCACCCCCAGACAGATCCTGCTCGGTGCTCGGTTGGCTCAGCACACCCCGCACTGCCAAACGCAGCCCTCAGCCTTTTTGCCCAGCTCCGGAGGGTCAAGGATTTGCGGGGCGCGGGTGAAGCTGGGCAGGATGGGCAGGGCCGGCTGCTCTCCCCACAGCTGCACCAGCAAATGGAGCGGGGCAGCTGCTGCCTTCTCCTGGGCGGCTGCTTCGAGGGACAACGCCGAGGTCGGTTAGACCCAACCCTGGGCCTGCCTCTTCTTTCCCTTTTCTTCTTCCCAGGGCTCACAAGCCTTGACAATTCAAACAGATGAGAATTCAGGACAAAAAGGAAGAGTGAGGCGTTCAAACGCCTTCGTCTGACAGCCTGTCCCAGGCAGGCTGCCGAGGCAGCTGAGCTTTGCCTTTTCCACTGCAGCTCACCTGCCCACTGCGAGATGCTCCGGAGACCATGAGACCCAAAGCTTTTTACATTCCCGTGCTTCCCTCGCTTTGCGTAAGCAGGTAGCGTGGTTTCACACTCACGGAATCGGCTCACAGCATATAAATCCTTAGTGGCAGAGCCATTTTAGGGATAAAACGTCCACCTGTGCCATCTCATAGACATCTGAAAAGAGGTGGGGCCAGGCTGCGTGCCCCCCCTGCGCCAACCTCCTTCGTTCTGTACCAAGAACCAGAGAGCAGAAGAGTCCCTGGGCATCGCTCCGGCCTGGCAGAGGGCTGCCACCGTGCAGAAAGAGGCAGGAGTAGTCAGGGAACGGGCTGCAGCCCCCTCCATAGCGAGCCTCTCCGATGGGATGCTCTTGAAGCAAAACTGCCAAATGCCTCCAACGTCCCAGATGTCCCCAGGTCCGCGCACCCCGAGCTATCAGTAAGGCTGTGTCATTGGGACGCCAGCGACAGCACCAAAGTTGAGAGTATTTTCCAAAAGCAGGAGCGTGATGAGGAAGAAAAGACACAAAATCACCACAGACAAACAATCTTGCCCAGTGACAAGAGGGTCCAGCTCTGGCAGCTTCAAAGAAGGATGAGAAGTGCCCTTGGAAGACCGGGGTGGGTTGGGATTTGCGTAGAACCAGGAGGTTCCTTCTGGCACAAGGCCCTCACAGATGGATGCTCAAGGCAGCAAGGAGATACGTCTTTATCCTGCAGTGCAAGTGTCTTTCAAACACACACCTAATCATTTCTAAGATCTCTGCCTCAGAACTATCTTTTTGATAAAACTAATCACGGGCTTAAATTACAGATAAATACCCGATATTAAAAGAACAGTTTGAAAAGGAGGAAAGGGGTAGTTTAATGGTGCTCATTTTCTCTGCTTTTCTATAGCACACATCTTGGGCTATTTAACCGTAGAGCTTATGAAGCTTCATTCTGACAACCTTCCTTTCTTTCAGACATGGCTTCCACAAATGTTTCCCCTGGTTTCTTTACCCACTATGCCGCTGTTAGCTGTATTATTGCAGCAGTCACCGCAGCTCCAGCTGAGACGGGGAAGCAGGCATGTGAAGAGCCCTAGGAACACACACAAAGGAGTAAACCCGGTGCTTAAAAGGCTGGACCCGAAAGCATCTACGCGGGGAATGAGGGACACCGAGTTGCCCGCGAGGGATCTGGGCTATAATAGCTCAACAAAGAGGAGCAGCTGAAAAAGAAAAAATAATCAAAGCTGCACGTGGCTCAAGAGCCAGGATGAGGAGAGAGGTCTGTGGCAGCTGAGCTCGGCCGCCCGCACCTCTGCCGGTCCTCGTGCTGCCAGGAGCCGGGGGGACGGAGCTGTTGGGCTGGCAGGAATGATCCAGCTTTAGGTGCTTTTAAGCACCGCACAATCCAGGCTCACGCCGGCTTCCTCTGCTCTGTGGGGAACAATGGCTTTGATCAACAGAAGATTGCTGAGTTAATTGTAATGATATTCTAATAAAGCTGGGGAGATTAATTACGGCTCTTTATCAGAGCTGGCCCTCCGCCAAGGGTTTGCAAAATTGTTTTCCTCTGTTTCTTGTCATTTGAATTTAGGAGAAGAAAGGAGGAAGTTGGGTGCCTTTTTTTCCTCCAGCAATCAGGACCGTGGCCTTGTGCCCTGCTCACGCTCACAGCTCGGTGCCTTCGCGGAGGGGAGCGGGGAGCGTGCAGACAGAGAAAGCAAATGGAGAGCGACAGAGCAAACCAATTAGACATGATGCAGCACAATTACGCTCCCAGTCAATAAACGACTCGGTGCAGAGAAGCACAAAGGAACGAGGCGACGGCGCGGGGACCACAGACGTTGCTCCACAGAGGGCAAACCTGGGGCACGTTACACCTTTCCAGGCTGGGAGGGACGGACAAACGGCAGGCAGTGCTCGCCGCGAGGGCTCAGCGCAGCCTTTTCTCTTTCCAGAAAAGCTTTGTGGGCCTCATTCTCGCTCGTACCCCAAGCAAGTGTCCAGAGAGCAGCCAGAGCCCTGCTAAGTGGCCTTGGGGAATGTGAGACTCCAGCCTCCCTATTTCACTTGACAAATAGCCGCTCCTTCCAGGGAAGATTTAGCAGTGCCCAGGCAGGTGAGAGACAGACCTGCAGAGGAATGATCCGGGCTGGAAGGCAGCAGATCAATCAGGCAGAGCTGCCTGCTCTCGCTCACGGAGGAGAAGGGAGAAAAGGTCCTTCCTGCAGCCGGCTGGCGTGCAGTGTGCTGGGGGAAGAGGCTGCAAGTCAAACCAGGAAAGGAAACACGCTCCTCACGCAAACCAGAGAGACAGGATTAAAATAATACCCACTCGCTTTTAAGCAGTACCAGGAAACTTCCTACCAACAGGTCAGGGCTTGCCACCTTGAAGAGGAAAAATGCCACCCCATGGCCTTCAGCTCCCCGAGGGGCACCCACGAGACACGCAGCTGCTCCAGCTGCATTTTCCTGGATGGTCCTGGCAAGACGACACCTGGCCACTGCTCATGAACCGTGAAGACAGGGTGGGAGTCTAGATTAAAATTTTAAGTGTTATTCCTGCCAAAGAGAACCTAAACAGGTTTTACGCATCGGAGACATCCTTACACGCAGGACCAGCCCCAGCACACAGCACGGTGCTTTCTGCTGACCCCTTCCCCTGCCACGCGCACGCCCTAACACTCACCTCCCGCTGCCGAAATGCAGCCAGGCTGGTGTCCAGCGAGCTTCCCCGTGCCAGCTTCGGCCAGGGAATCTCTGAAACGGAGAGGGCTGGCATAGCAAGCACGAATATATTCCTCCAGGCTGGAAATCTGGCAAGAGCAGGCAAGGGGCACCAACCCCCATGTGCAACATGGCCGCTCGCAATCTCCGACTGCCTTTCCAAAGCATCGCGGCTGCATCGGGCACATTTGCCTGCTTGAAGGACCAGACCACAACAGCAACGTCCCCTCTGTGCTAAACCAGAGGAGTTACAGCAAGGTCAGAACAGGGTAAGAGCAGGGTCCGTGTTTTGTACCATCGCCCCGATAGCAATCTACATGATTCTTTAGGGTTTTCAATGACCCATAAAACTACCTCATACCCAAAACGTTTGCGCCAACTGAAAGGAAAAAATGCTGATGTAAATACTTTTCTCCTGGAACATGATAGAAACAATTATTCATTTAGGCTTTTGTAAAGACTACTGAGTTTGGCAAAATGTTGCTCCAGGGGTAAGATAACTGGAAAAAAGTTTCAAAAACATTTAAAAGCCCTACTTTTTCTAGATAAGGGAACTCCAGTTTTCCCATTTTAGAACAAAGCCTTACGCTAAATCTGAGTTTATCTTAAATGCAAAGAAACAAAAAATTAAGAGAACAATTACCAACAAGACGAACACCGGAAAGCAAAGTGTTGCAGAATTGTATTCATTACCTTCCATCCCAAGAAAATTTGCCCTTTTTAATATGGATTTTGGGTGACCAAAGTATTTCAGTAGCTTAAGATGCTCCTTAAGAAGAAAACCTCATTTCCAGCTGCATCGAGACCTTATCCCTGCCTGTGACGGGTTTGGTAGGGCTCAGGACCGCCGGCATCAGGGTGGCACGGCCAGGGGCCGGGCTCTTGCCCAGCGGCACCCTCCGCTCCGGCACACGCTACCCAAGATTCCCCATAAATAAAATCATCGGCATCAGCTCTTGTGTTCATTTCACAGGCGGCTGCTCTGCTGACAGGTTTCACACGCCGCTACCGTGTCTTGTCAGCTTTATACTCTCAGGCCAACGCCGGCTCACCAGCTCCGATGTATATACATAAAAATAAATGGCTCAGAAACCCCAATAAAGTGACAGATAACATAATGGGACCTGGCTTCAGAAAATAAGCTTGTTTATGGAACCTCCGTGCCTCCAAATCTGATTTATGTCATGAGGGCTGTCTCGCGGTTTGGGGAGGAGAGCTTGCTCGTCCTCGCTTCCCGCGGGCGGCGCGGGGACGGCTGCCGGTTAAGAGCTGCCTTTAGGGGCTCCTGCCTCAAGACCGGCAGCCAGGAGCAGAGAGCAGAGCTTCCCGCAGGATTCAGTCGATGTGATCTTCCTCCAGCTCCCGCGGGAGCTCGGCCCTTTTCGCTAGCAGCTGCCCCAGCCGGGTCCAATACCTGTCCCCCCTTCCCGCCCCCGAGAAGCTCTCCTCGCGCTCCCTAACCCTCCTCCCACACAACTCCCCTCCGTGGGCTTTCCGGGCCGGCCTGCGCCGTCTGCAACCCGGAGGCAGCTGCAAAGAGCTCCGGGCTTCAGCAGCCAACAGAGCGTATGAAGTAAAACCAGACAGTGCCTAAAGGAGACCACGTGAGCTTCAAAGAGGAGAGCTCCTGAAGGCTCAAGCAGGTTCTCCTGGTAGCCCCTTTGCTCTGGGCTGCAGATGGTCCTTATTCAACCTCTTGTTAGAAGAGCTTCCTTGCAAACAGGGATAATCCTTCATTTGATGTTTGCTCCCTTGGATATCACTGTTCACAGCAAGCGCTGCAAGTTGTGTTTATTCTTGCCAAGCCATGTTTATTCTTGAGCCGCTTTGATTGTTACAGTGAAGGCTGGGATGGCTCTTTTCAGTCAAAGTGCCTGTTTCCAGGGGGCTAATAATGAGAGACTGTCAATCTAGCGACACAAGGGGAAAAAAAAATCCCAGCCCCTCCTCTCACAGAAAACAATCAGCCACTGCCAGGCCCCACGCTTCGTGCATCTCAGGCTTTGAAGACCCTTAGCTCCAGCCTCAAGTGGACATGCCAACAGGACGCGGGTCCCAACGCCTCTCCTGCAGAGGCTGTCGGGAAAAGCCTCACAGCCGCAGCGCATGAACGCTGTGAGACATGGGGTGTTCGCACCACCCGAGCCCTGTGCCACGCGCTGGAGATGCTCCCGGTGAGCCCAGCAGAGCCCGCCTGGTGGAGCTGGGCTGCCAGCACCAATGCCCCCAGCTCCTGCACCAGCGAAGCTCTTCGGGGCAACCCACGGGGTGCTGAGGGTTGTGGCAATCTGCTGCAGTTTCCTACGCCGTGACCGAGGCACCCAGCGACTCCTGTCCCAAGCCCAGGGTCCCACATGCGGAGCAAATCCCTGGCTAACTGCTGCCGAGCACGAACCCGCCCCTGCGAGACGCAGGATCACAGCACAGACCTGCCCTGGCACAGCAGAGGGACCGCAGGCTTGGATGACAACCACGTGGCTCCCCATCCCTTGTTCCCATCTCCAGGCCTTCATCCCATTCAGATTTTAATCAAACCTTACATTATGCTGCCATTTGTCTGGGGCTTAGTACTAAGGAGGGCTGTGGGGGAGGCTTCCCCCCAAATTAAATAATTAAAATGTTTTTCTCAGGCTAAATAATTTTAATTTTTCCCCCCCAGCAGACCAGTGGCAATAAATATTTAATACATTCCTTGCTTCACTGCATCCAGCGTGTTGCCATTTTAGAAATCATTTTATTGTGTGTATTTTTCTTCTTTTAATTACAGTCACCCAGTATCAAACTGCTTCAATAAATAATCAAAGGCAGGGGAGAGATGGGGCAGCCGTGACGCTTCAGGAGCTGCGTGCGGCGCCGCCGACACGGGGAGGTGCACACCCCGCTCCAGCTTGGGGCTGACACTGGGGGCAGCCAGCTCCTTTGGGGTTACCGAAATAACGCCTCGGGAAGGCAAGTGGAGTCTGCCAGCACCAGGCACAAAGGTCCACCCTGCCGATGCCCGCTCCGGCAGGGGCCAGCAGAAAACGCCAGGGGACGGGTGTAGAAGCCGGCGAAACGTGCACCGATACCTCCCCAGGATGCTGCTCCAGCCACCGGCCATCTGCGGCTGAAGGACTTCCCGAGTCAGGCATCCTATCTCTCCTCTAAAAGCCCTCAATGGATTTATTTTTTAATTTTTTTTTTTTCTTCCAGGAATTTCTCTAATTGCAAGGGTAGCCCGAGCGCTTCTCAACTGTACTCCGCCCAAACCAGGCGGTGATTTCCAGCGCCAGCGGGTACGATGCCCTCCATGCCGGCAGCCAGAGGTGGGCTGCCAGTGACACTGGGTGCACCAAGGGGGGACCAGGCGGGAGCAGATGTCAGGAACTGCCCCCCCACAAGCTGTTGGGAGCTGGGAAGCCGTGCCCTTCACTGCATGGCCAGATCCCGCCGCTCCCACAGCCGTCCCTGCAGCCACCGGGCTCACGGCTGGCAAGGAGAGGGTTACCACCTCCGGCAGCCGCCACCACAGCCAGCCTGGTGAATGGTATTAGCAAAAATGAATAGAAATACTACATGAAGCTAATAAGATCTGAGGGGAGCTCCTTAGACAAGTTGATTTCCAAATTGGACTGACTTTAACCTCACATAAATAAAAATGAACACTTATAAAATATGGTGGAAAAATCCATAAGGGCAGATGAAGGCATTGATGCGTTTTTATCTCCCTCCTGCACCTGCAGCACACGGCAGGGCTCCACGTGCTGCTCAGCATCACCGCGAACCCGCCCGTGCTCCGGATCAGCCCAGGCAGGTCGTGTCCAGGGCCAGACTCCATCTGCAATAGCAAACGCTGCCCTGGGGTGTCCCTCAGCCACCAGCAAGGTTCAGGGCCATGGAAGCTCCCTTGCACCAGCTGCCTCAGCCATTTGCTCCAGGCACGATGGAGCGGGATTCAAGCAGGAAGGGGCAGGGGCTCCTCCTGAGCTGTACAAACCCAGCTGTACAAAGCAAGCCCCCATCGCTGGCTGCCAGAGAAGGTCCCTCTCCGGTATCCAGAGATGTCTTTTCAGTAAACCTGGAGGAACGTAACGTCCCCACCCAGCCTGCCAAATTCAGCTTGAGTTCACCACCACTGCCATCAAGCACGGCAGACACACATCACACATGCACGGAGCCGGGAGGATCTCACAAGCTTGGATTTCTTTAGGCAACCACTGCTAAAAAAGGCACCGCCCCAAAGGTCTTCAACCTAAGCAGAAGAGGAGAAGAAGCAGAAGAAAATAGGGTCGCTGCCTAACAGGCGGGTGGTCCCCACGCTTGCACCCGAGCCATTGCCACCAATTTGGGACAGAAGCTGGCAAAGGAGGGGTGAAGGGCAGGGAGACATTTCTCGCAGGGTGCGTCCAGGAGCTCCTCTTCAAGCAAGAGGCACTGGGGCAGGAAGCAGAGCGCTGTGTGCTGGGAGACACGCGAGCACTGGCAGAGGCTGTCACCAGAGGCTGACTGACAGCAGGAAGCCGTGTGTGGAGAGGGACTACGAGGTTAACAGGAGAGAAAGCTGTGAAAGGCCTGGAGAGCAGAGACAGGTAACTGCTGTTTGCCAGCAGGAACCAGCAAAAGCAAGTAAAGCATGGGTGACACAAGCAAAATGACAGGCGAGGAAAATGATCCTTGCCGCAGAGCTCTGAACAGGCAGAGTGGGAGAAGATTGCATTTGTCAAGGCCAGAGAAAAGGATGTTGCAGGAATTGAGCCGTGAGATGATGACACTCCAGATGAGAGTTTTAGCCGTACCTTAGCAACCCAACGCGAGGGAACGAGACAGGCTGAGCGCGGCCATCTGACCCGCAGGCAACGCCGAGCTGCCCCCTGCGCTGGGAGCTTGCACGCGGATGCCGACATCCAGGTCCAGGCAGCACAGGAGGTGATGGCAACTGAGGATGGGCTCTGGGGGCTCCTGAACCCAGTCATCTGCTGCGAGGATGACGATGATCTTCAGGCAGACGAGACAAGCAAAGAGGCAAACAGAAAACCAAGAAAGATGATTTGGGTTGCCTAAGGAGGACAGGTCTTCAGGAGGTCTGTGGGACAAGGGATCAGGGAGGAGGTAAATGTTCCGCCGGTACGGAGCTGCTGCCAAGGACAGCTTATCAGCATCAGGGAAGCCAGGGCACGGGGCCAGCCCTGTGCTGGAACCAGAGGAGCAGAGCCGGCCAGCAGTCATCGACAGCACGTTCAGAAAGCTACGGGAATTGGGGGGGGTGGGGAAAGGGGTGGGGGAGAGCTGATGGAGTCTAAGGTAGAAGGGAAGAAAAGCAGAGCTGTCTGGGAAGGGAAGATCAAAGGGGAAAGAGGCAAGGAATTACAGTGCAAGGAAGAAGTCATTGCAAACCCCCCTTCCCCGGCAAGCTCAGCCAAGCCTCCCGCAGGCCAACCGGGTGAGAGGCACCAGGAGGCGAAGCCCTAGAACGGCCAGCTCAGGAATCCTGGTAATGGCAGCAGCTGCCCTGCAAAGAGGGGTCTGGCCTTCGGAAAACAATATGGGCAATAACAAAGTAGAGCTGCCTTAAATATCCACTTCCTCCACGTCAATAACACTGTCTGTAACTTTGGTTTTACAAGCAAATATTTACAGGGCACAGAATCTACAAAAGATGAATGAAACAACTTTTGGGCTGCTTGGGACAGAGACAAGGAGCTTGGAGATGAGCTCCCCTTGCCTAAAGTGAGCCAGCTCCCTGGAAAACAGGGCTGGGTCCAGGGAGCTGCGCCAGCCCAGACCTGGTTGGGTGCAGGACCTCGTGTTCACAGCGGGTTTTGCTGGCAGTCAGGGGAAATATCTGTGAACCATCAGCTCTGCTTCTGCCACGAGGTAACCTGGGGATGCTGGAGGAGCCAGGGTCCAGCAGCTGGAGGTGTGTGCTCACCCCTGAAAGCCAGGCTTGGCCAGCTCGCCCTTACCAGCAGGTTTCAGCCCAAGAAGAGGGCAAACGTCTCAGCCTCACACGTGCTGTACCAGTTACCAGCCTCCCGGCCTCCAACCCTCCCTGGCACAGGGATCGAACACACTTTTGAGAGACGCGTCACTGCCAGATAACGTCAACCCTGAGGAACTGGTCCCAAAAACATGAGCATATCCCAGGGGAAGCCTGCCGGTCCCCTTCCCAGCCACCCCCTGGCAGCTGGGGGAGCCCTGGGCAAACAGCAGTTGCAGTGTTTCTGAAATAATATTGTGCATAATTTGGATCCATAAAAAAAAAAGGCAAAGCTTTTTGACTCAATTCAGGAGCAGGAAAAACCAACAAACCTGGACCCATGTACTAAATCCTCCAAGGTTTTTGTGGAACTGAAATTCAGGCTCAGAGCAACTTTCTGGGAGAGAGGAATTCCCGCGGTGTCCCTCACTCTGCACTCACCGCTCATTATTCTCAGCGTAGAAATTTTTCCTACCATTTTCAGGAGGTGCTTTGAGCTGCGTTCAGCTCAAAACGCTCTGTGCGGTGAATCCAGACTGGATGTGGTAGGCAGGGGGAACAGGAGGTTGCAAGCAGGAACAAAAACCTCGCGCAACGCACATGCAACACAGAGATGCTTCCAGCCTTGAAGGGCTTACCACCCGAAGTCCAGACCTGGCAAACATCTCCTGAGCTTCACTGGTCAAGCTTTATTGAATTTGACACGTGTGAGTGTGTGCAGGACGAGGGCCCCGGTGCGCGCGAGGGGCAGAAGCAGGCAGGCAGCTCGGGAGCACTGCAGGACACAGCGTGCACCCACTCACCTCCCATCCGCGCAGATCAAACACAAAAACCCACCAGCGGGTTCTTCTCCGCAAACGCTGTCATGGCTATTCCAGATACAAAGGACGATTACAAGGGGAGAAGCCTCCCTCTGCCCGGGGGAAACCGGATTGCTGCTTCCATGTTTGGGCTGTGTCGCTACCCACGCGCTGGGAGCCAGCACGGCTGCAGCCTGGGACGGGTGGCTCTGCCCATGGCACGACTCGGGGCTTGGACACGTCCCCCCGATCCTCCTGTCGTAGTGCATGAGGTGCAGGAGAAGGGCTTACAGGGGCTTCATAGCAGGCATAGGCAGGGACAGACACACAGACGTCCAGGGCAGAGTGGGACGAAGCCAGGGGGAAGTGTTTATAAAAGCGATGGATTTACCTTCCCGCTCTCCTCCCTAAAACGCAGGTTTCGTTTCAACCCAGAGAAGTACAGGTCAAATTCGGAAACAAACTTCAGGGGAAAAAAAAGTGAAAATGAAAATTCCAGATCTGATTTTGTTTGGGGTTGTTTGGTGGTTTTTTTTTCCCCCGGACATTTCTGAAACAGAGCACTTTTCACTTAGGAAGCCAGCCGGCATGAACAAACAAGAAACAAAATGAAATGACCCCAAACAAATGAAATGGATTTTCATGGTTTGTTTCTTCCTCGGGGTGTGTATGAGGGGAAAGGGATCACTGTCAGTCTCCCAGAGACATTTTTTAACTGTTCAACTTCAGACACCACACTGAAAAACTGAATTATTCAGAGCGCGCTAATTGCAGCTCTGAGGTACCCTCCCCTTCTTTTGCATGGCACCATCCTGGGCAGAAACTGCTGTTTTCCTACTGCTTTCCCAAGGGATACAGGCTCTACCCACACGCCGAGATCATCATGTACCTATTCCCAACAGCATGACACCTTGGGGGGAAGAGGGTTTTTACAGACGAGTGTGCACAAGTCCGTACATGCACATATAAACTTTGCACGATGGAAGGAAGAACAAGAAATAATGAATCCCCTTGCACTCACTAAGTCCAAACAAATAGACTGAAGTGGGAGTCAGATTTGCATCAGTTTGATTGAAGATGTAATTTGCTGCTGAATAAATGTGGTTGCATCCAAATCAAACCTTTAGTCCCTCAGACATTATAACTCTTTCCTTTCTTCCCTCAGGGTTTGCCAACCTTTAAGGCTGACCAAGGATGATGTATTACAAGAAGGAATGGCCTTAAATAAGAGAAGGACAATTTTAGAATAGATATAAGGGAAGACTTCCCATAACAAAGAAGGAAACTTTTAAAGAAACCTCCAAGAAAAGGTGGCATCACTAGGAATGATCACAGCCAGCCCAGCCCCACATCCCACACAGCATCACCTTGGGATTACGGCGTCCCGCATGCAGAGAGTTGTGCCCTACATGCCACAGCGCTGGGGCTCTGTTTTCCCAACAGCCTCCTGCTCAGAGCACTTTGTGTCCACCATAGTTCCCCTCGATCCATCCCACAGGTCTCCATCAATGCAGGCAGCTCTGCTGGTGCCACCATTTCACCACAATCACCCATAGCATGGTACATAAGATACCCTCAGGATGTGTGGAAGACACACAGGTCTCGGTAAGCGTGCACTGCTGGGATGAGCCTCTGACAGAAATCTGGGCGCGAATTTAATGCTATTAAAACTGGGGAGTATTTTCCAGGGCTTGTCAGGAACTTAGGGCCTCGGCCCTGCTGCCTCTGCCCCAGTAAAGCCTGGTGAGATTCAGACCTTTCCTCCTTCGGTCGTTATCTGACTGGCTCATCACAAGTGCCACCCAGCTGGAGTTGGCACTTAAATGCTTTCCTCAAGCTATCTCCCACTGGGTGAACCTGCTCGCCGTCAGAGACCTGCTGCACGCTGAGCTCCCTCACGCGTTCTCTTTTCCTTCCTTCCAGTACCTTATTCATGAAATCCCTCCAGGAATATTGACTGCTCGGGCAGCCTTGGACACACGGCAGCTATCAGAGCAGCGAGGATCCCATCAGCTTCTCGGGCAGGGAGCAAAGGGGAACCACGGCCCAGCAACAACAGATTTACTTGGCAGCAAAGGAGGACGCAGCCCGCCATCCTCACTAGCCCCATCCCAAGGCACACCATGGTCCTTCCCCTGTGCCTGCCTCCCCATCCACATGGCAGCTGCATCCAGCTGTCAGGCAGCATAGCACTGAGTAGAGAAGACACAAACCAGTGCAAGAGAAAGGAAAATAAGAGCCACAAAGATGAAAAATTGTGTATTATAGCCAGGGAGGAAGTTACTCGCACATTACCAAGCAGTTCTTTGCTCTGCTCTTTGTCTGAAGTCCTGGGACCTGCAGCCACGCTACAAACGCCCAGCAGAGATGCATCTCCTGGGCATGGATTCTGCCCCTGCACAAGCTTCGCTGCTCCAGCTTCAGCTTCCCAGTGCAGAGCATCCCTGGGAAGAGCAAGGATGCTCACAGCCTCAATTTATGTGAGGGAAATCCATCACGAGGCATGAAAGCCTTTCATTCAGGACAATTTGTTGCAGGAGTTATAAACTGAGGTGTTGGGAAGCCAATTGTCAGGCCAGGAGCACTGCAGATTGGCAAGGCGGAGGGGGCTGCCCCTGCAAGAGGGATGAGCGCTACCTAATAAACATTTATTGGGCAGATGAGGCTGTAAATAGCACATCCACTCCCGAGCTGGGCATGGGGGGGAGAAGGGGGCAGGGGTGGCCAGCCTCATCCCTGGGTGCCGCTTGTAACCTGGAGCCATCACTCAGAAGCAAGGACCATGGCGCAGGCAACGCCAAGGCCAGAGGAAGGGAAAAAGGGAGAGATTGATTACCCCATAAATCAATTGCTGGGCCCTGATTACAAAATAAACCACCAGGGCAAAGGTCAAGCGCTTTATTATATCACCCAGCCCACAAGATTTATTTACCACTTGGGCCATCAGTCCCCCTTGCCATCTATTACAGGGAGCTGCAGTTCTCCCTTCCCAGCTCCAGGCGCAGCTTCTGCCTACACACCACCAGGCACAGCCCTGCAGGCAGCAGCACAAGGCTTTGAGAAAGGATCCAGCAGCGAGGACCAGGGCAGGTCCCAGCATCAATCCTGTAGGACCTACGTAGCCACATCTACAACGCTAGGAAAGGTGACAGCCAGGCAGACCGACCCCGATGCAGACAGCGGTGGTGGCTGAGGGTGGTCACCAAGTCCTCCATCAACATCAGGCTGCCTGGAGGCACATCACTTCTCCACGGTGGGGGGTGCATGGTCTCCTCTGCAAAGAGCTACCAGGCCTGGCTGGGGCACACCGTGCAGAGACTCCCACAGCAGGTCAGCCTCTGGGTGCACTCGCCATTTCTTTCTGGGCTCCAGAAAAGACCAAACCCTTCGAGAGGACGAGCAACTGCCTGGCGAGGGAGCAGGGCCTTGCTCCAAATCAGATCTGTACCTGGCCAAGCTTTCCATGCCCGCTTCTACCATCTGAGCTCTGTATCCATACAGGGAGAGCTGCAGAGACTGTCTCATAGCACTCAACTGGAATTCAGCCTACAAAACTTTATTTTTTCTTCCCTCCTTCCCTTTCTAACTTTAGATTTTAAACACAGGCAGCAATAAGAGGAATTCCTGGGAGTATTGTTCATCTGTTTCCCATAAGCTGGTTGTCACTGACCATGAAAAGATTTTTTTTTTTTCAGTCTGCCTCCCAAAATATAAAAACCCTAAAATGGACATTTTTTGAGTCCTTCGCATCAACCAAGGGAGAACAACGTCAGAGCTGTAGGACATGTGTGCGCGTGTACTCTGAGGGTGGCAAAGACGCATCACAGGGAGGAGGAGAGGTGCCAGCCCGTGTGCCGTGGGCAGGGTGCCTTCTGCCTGCCTCCCAGCGCGCAGCCCGCGGCTGGGGGAGGCAAAGGGACCAGCCCGGATGCTGCCAGGTGGGCTGCAAGGGGGTGCCAGTGCTGATAGCCCAGGCTGGGGCTGTTGCCGCTGACTGTGGGGGGCTGTTACCCCCATCCCCCTGCACGACGGTACTCTGCCAAAATGGTTGCTGCAGTTGGCACTTGCCTGGGAGTTTATTTTTTTTCTTTCCAGAAGTGCTGAATGTTTCGACTCCTATTTTAGCCCATCTGCCGGCAGCAGACAGCGGAGGCTCCGGCTCACGGTCCCAGCCACGCACTCCCACAAGCTGTGTGGGACCCCACCGTGCAGAGGGGCACCACCTCCAAGGGGACAGCTGAGGTGATGAATCACAACACACTCCGACCCTGACACAAGTCCACGCTGACACTAGAAAATCCTCAGTGACTGATCCTGGCTGAGGATACAGTCCCCACAGACACCTCCTGCCCTCGGGTAGGATTCAGCCATCTTTTGTTGGGCATCTCATGGCCCTGGCAGTCACTCCTGTGCTCCTACTGATGCCACCCTCTCAAACTCAACCACCACTCTCTCCAGCTTGAGAACACATGGCGCCCTCATCCCCAAGAAGTGAAGCCCCCACCCCAGTTTCTCTGAACTGCAACAAAAACATCCCTAGTTCTCCAGGACAGGCCTATGTCCCATCAGAGTCATAAAAACACAAGGACCCGTGGTTGCTCCTTTGGTCTCTGCTTCCCCAAGGGAGGCAGCAAACTCCACAGGAGAAGTCCGAGCAGTGCAGAGATGGGCATCTCTAGCAGTAGCTGTGTTGCTCTGGGCAGTTACATTTCCCACTGCACAGGTGGGCTCCTCAGACTATGGTGCTCGTCTCCAGAGCTGGAATTGTCAGCCACAATCACCACCTTGACCTTGGCAAGGAAGGGTGGGATAGGTAACAAGCCCCTCCTGCACTCTCCCAAGGAACCCGATGGCGACAATACGTTATTCCAAGCGTCTATTCCCTCATTCCTGAAGGCTTCTGCAAATCCCTTGCAGTCAACGGTATATTACTTCTAGGGCTTGGTATGTCTGCTCCTCTCCCATGGGGGTTTTGACCTGCATGGACATCCATCACTCCTATCGTTTGGCCTAGCTCCATGTTTCTGATGGTGGTAATGAACCGAGGTCGGCGTGAGACAGTTACATTCCCCAGCCCTCCCTTTGCTCCTCCTGGCAGATTTAGAAGTTCACATTTAATCTGAAAGAGGGAAGATGGAGAGGAGCCTCACCAGCTGCAGTTTCTGTAAATGTCAGGACAGGAATGAGATCTTAGCAAGCCTTAATATACTATGCAAATCCTCAGAGCATGACCATGTGTTGCCAGGGCTTTTTATTCCCCTCCGTGGTAATCGGAGAGACAAGGATTAAAAAGGGGAGTCGCCACATAACTAGCTGGTCCCTCTGCTTTACTAACCACCGCTTAAGGGCAATATCTGGACATACAGACCTAAAGCTCTGGTGGGTGTTCTCCTAAAGGGGGCTGGCAAAGACTTTTGCCTGCAGCTCCCTACTTTGCTGTACGTGCAAGGAGACAAGGCACGCGTGCAGGCTTCTGGCTGTGTCAGCAAACAGCCACGGATTTGGCATGTGCATGGCTGAGAGTGAGACACTGCTCCATGGAGACGGGATGAGGAGGCGGCACTCCATGGTGGCCGGGCGTGCGGCTCCGCGTACCTCTTTCTACAACTGCATGTTTACATGGCCTTTTTCTTTACATTTTTTTTTAATGCATCAGGAAAGCTCCATCACTTTTCTTCTCCTGTAATGATGTTGACCTGATTAAAATTTTTATTGGATTTTACAAAATAATTTCATACATACTATTCCCTGGAGCCCTGCAGGGTGGAGGGAAGGCGGGGGAGAGAGAAAGAGAGAAGACAGTATATTAAGAATGAGGTGGAGAAGGAAAATATTTTATTTTACTCTGAAATGATTTTTCCTGAATGAATAATAGATTAGAAATCTCACTTGCTTTTTTTTTTTTCTTTTAATGGTGCTCTTACAAGTACCCCTGAAACACGCAGGCATGAAAGTCACCACTTGAGCATTTTGGGTCTATTTCAGCAACAGCTTTGCTTTCCTACTGCTGCTCCCAACGCTTTTCACCACCTCTCAGCGGTAAGCTAGCCATGGCTAATGCGCTGCCGCATTCCGGGAGAGGGGCAGGAGCACAAGAGACAGATCCCTGACCCTCCTGACCACCCACGGGGCTTTCACCAGCCAGCCCAAAGCATCCCCTGCAGTCCGACTCCTGTTTGAACTTGACGCTTTAACGTAAGACCAAGCCGGGTGGAGGCACTGCTTCATCCCTTTCCTGCAGGGATTATGATCTGGGGTTGGTCCCAGGGACTCCAAAGAGCGGGTCCACACACCACATTCCTGGCTTCTACCTCCCTGTCCCCAGCCTTGGCCAGTGACAGCTTGATGAGCCTGGCGTGCCCCGGGGGAGCGCATCAAGCAGGGCAAACCTCTGGGAAGCTTGAGGCAAAGGAAACACAAATGACAAAGGAGGGTTTGAAAACAGTGACTGTCTCACTATTTTGGCATTTTTCTACTTTTTTCCTGCCCCACCATGGCAGTGTCCTAACACTAACACTTCAGGCATAGAAATCCCAGTGTTGTTTTGCTCCAGTCCCTAGACAGAAGTCAGGTCTTTGCTAGTTTGAGGACTGTCATGGGGATGATTTAGTTACCCAATTCCATTTTCATATATTTAAATTAGATTTTAACCCCCTGGCCCAGGGACTAGCTACTACCTTCCTCCTGCAACAGGCATTTTTGCACCCTAGGTCTAGTGCAATAATAAATAAATAAATAAAGCTTTGCAGGGAGCTCAACATTTGCTTCAGATGTCCTTTCAGGAGTACCCCTGCAGGACTGGCTTGTTTTGAAATTTAGTTTCCCTGGTGGACGCTTACGAAATAAATATTTCAGTGCTGCATAGATGCCTCACCAGAACACCCCCCACTCCCCCGCAAGAGGCAGCAAGTCTCTGAGCCAAACCTGATGCCAGTGGAGTCTCAGGTGACAGCAACCACAGCCAAGCGAAATCAAGGTGAAGAATAAAGCACATTACCCTGTGGGCACTGTTCACGGCCAGCAGCTGAGATTGCCTGCAAGTTTCTTGCTCTCTAGGTGCTTCTCAAGGTCACATTGCTGGAAGTATTAAGGTTGTCTGGGTAACCCTTAATATATATTTTGGAATGAGTTTGTGGGGTGAGGGTTGAAATTTTTTCCAGCATCATGTTCTCTAACGATTGCTGTTTGACTTTTCCCCACGGGTTCCAGTTCTCTCGCCACAAGTGTTCAGACAAGCTCCAGGTCAGACCACCTCTGGTGAGCTGGGAGGGCATTGCAGCCCCCTAAACCCCGCGTTCCTGCCACTTGCCCCGGGTGGGACAGCACTGCTCTTTTACAGGGCACTCTCCATATCCGCCCTGTTGTTTCCAGGAGCAGCGGCAAAGCATCCCCGCACCTCCAAACGCAGACAACCCACCTCATCCCCAGCAGCACGGCGTCCTACCCCCAGGACTTCGGAGGACTCTGCAGTCTGTCCTCAGAGCACCATCCCTCCTGCTCCTGTCATCTCCCACCAAAGCACTGTCCTCAGGGCATCCATCCATGCGATTTCAGGCCGTATCCATCACTCAAGACATCTTAATCTTTACTTTCAACACTCCCTGCTACTCCATCTCCTGGGCAAGGGCTAAGGGTGACGAGTGGGGCCAGCCCTGGTCCATGTGGGCTCCGTGCAGACTGCCCCAGCCTGGATCTCCGCAGAGCGGAGATCTAGCAGCAGAAAGGGATTTGCAATCTAGTGAACAGCTAACTGATAAATACTACAGCAAGAAAAATCCTGGATAAAAATGGCTTATGGTATTAAGCTGTGCCCACAGTCCAAGAAATGGAGGGCACCTGCAGCCACTATAGCGTTGCCCCACACCCAGCACAAAAATGGCCATTTGTTTCTGACTGACATTTATTTCAAGTTAAAGACAGCAAGAAAGAGAAGAATATAAAGCCTCCCCAAGAGGCTAAGCACAGCAATTCACCGATGTGAATTGGAGGCACGAAATGGCAGCTGCTCCTGCAAGCAGGCAAAGCCAGCTCCTGCCCCGGTGAGCACAAAGAGCAGCGGGGCTCCTGCTGCCACACAGCTGCCACTGCCACCGTCCTGGCTCAGGATCTCGGGAGGTGGACGAGAAATTAGGGACATTAATTTCTACCCTGCGATGAGCAAAAAGAGCAATCCACAGGCTCCAAGCAAACCTGAATCTTTCCGGAACTCGGGCGTGAATCTTTAGAAGGAATAAAAACTCCCTCCAAGTATTTGTATGGGGCTCTTCCCAGCTCGTGAGGAGACACAACGCAGACACAGCCCCTCTCCGCTGGGCGACTGGCTCACACATAACACAGAGCTGTAGGCATCTTACACACGACCTGCAGGCCCACTTCCAGCCCTCACAGCTTCATCTCCTCCCATAGGAGCTCCTGGGAAGCCTCCAGGCTTTGAAGCTCGTATCCGCATATCAGCATCCCTCCAGGCTCCCTGGAGCGCCCGCCTCGCGGCTGAGGGCAGCCACCAGCTCATGGGGCCACTGGCTTGGCTCCTTTCTCATTCCTAAATCACACACACAGAGGGGATTAAATACATCAGATGGTTTCCTAACCTCAAGTCTCCCTGCAAGCAGGGGATGGAGCTGCCACAGGCATGTTACGCAGGGGCAGAGGGGGGGATGTGAATTTGGGAACCCTTGATCTGCTCCCAGACCACGGGGAAAGGACAGGTCAACAGCAGCTCCCACCAACCTCTGTCTTTAAGAGCCATCTTTGACCAGCAGGGATTTGGCAGGCAGCGTGTCAGAGGAGCCCGTAGCCCACACCACAAAACACCGTTGCCACAGGTGGCATCTCTTGGCCTTCACTGAAGCAGTGGAGCATTAACTGGGTCCCTCAGCACACAGGGGAAGCTTGTGCTGTCGCCGCTTCGCCCTGCGTAACGAGGGCTTTAATCTCCAGGTTTGTCAACTTAGCACCTTGCCAGAACTAGGACTCATTTTCAGTATTGAAAAGTAATGCATATTTATCAAACCAAGTCAGGCAGCGGGGAGGGGGGAACAGCTGGCAGCAGTCTCCCTCTCCCCATCTGACATGCGCTTGCCATTTTTCGCAGTTTCAACAGCTCTCCAGCTCTAGTCCTTATAATTACGATGAAAAAACCTCACACTCGACCATAGCGCCTCGCAGCCAAGATGCCAATGTGTTTCCACATAAAAGCCTCATTGCAAAAGCCCTAAAATTTTTCAGTCTCTGCTTTATTCCCATCCTCCCTTACATCGTTGTATTCACATGGTGTTCAATTATTTACAAGCATACAAAACACTCCAGCCCAGATCCTCAACTGGTATTAATCAGTGAAGTGCCAACTAAATCAATGGAGCTACAAAGATTTGCTCCAGAGAAGGATCTGTCCTGCTGTCCCTCAAGACCTCTTCTTGCCTCCACAGCACACCTTGGGAAGGAGAGGATGGGAAAAAAAACCACAACCAAACCACACCTCTGCCTTTTCCCTCCCCATTCCCCACATTTGCCAGACACATGCAAGCACGCCAATTCCCACGGAGACCTCCTCCCCACTGCTGACCTACTTTTCATTCCTGTGCCTGAGACATGCTTGTCTCCCATGGCAGCCCCAGGTACTCCTGGAAGCATCCATCCACACCTTGCCCAGAGCCCTGCGGCAACACCAGGAGCTGTGAGCATGGGGCTGGCCCCCGGGTACAAGGAGAACATCCTTGACTTTAGTGGCAGACAAGGCTTTCAGACTATTCAGCCAGGCCTGGCGCTTCCTTGGAGCTGGTGCAGCATCATCTGTCACTAGTCTGTTCCTTCAGGGCTTTTTCTCCATTCTTTTCAAGTGGCAGCCCTTCCAAGGAGGCGCAAAGGGAGACAGCTTCCCCTGGCTGGTGAGCATGGAGGGCTAACACACAAGATGGTAGATGACCTCCTTCAGTGATGGCTGATATTTTTAGCTTTCCAGCCTCCACCATTTTAATTCAACAAGACCAACAGAGCCCCAGGACATAGACTGCAAATCAGAGAGGCCAATAGATTAGAATCATACAATTATTTAGGTTGGAAAACACCTTTAAGATCATCTAGTCCAACCATTGACCCTATTCTACTAGGTCTGCCACTAAACCATGTCTCTCAGCACCACATCTATGCGACTTTTAAACACATCTAGGATGGTGATTGAACCACCTCCCCGGGCAGCCTATTCCAAAATTTGATAACTTTCAGCAAAAAATTTTTTCCTAATATCCAGTGTAAACCTCCCCTGGTGCAACTTGAACCTATTTTCTCTACTTGAGAGAAGAGACCAGCACCCACCTCACTACAATCCCCTTTCAGGTAGTTGTGGAGAGCAATAAGGTCTCCCCTCAACCTTCTCTTCTCCAGACTAAATAATCCTAATTCCCTCAGCCACTCCTCATAAGACATGTTTTCCAGACCCCTCGCCAGCTTTGTTGCCCTTCTCTGGACACGCTCCAGCACCTCAATGTTCCTTCTCTACTGCGGTGCCCAAAACTGAATGCAGTACTTGAGCTGTGGCCTCACCTGTGCTGAGCACAGGGGCACCATCACTTCCCTGCTCCTGCTGGCCACACCATTCTTGATACAGGCCAAGATGCCCTTGGCCTTCTTGGCTACCTGGGCACACTGCTGGCTCATGTTCAGCCCGTTGTCCACCAGGACCCCCAGATCCTTTAGGATAGACACAGGACATTCTTCTAAAGCTAAGGGACAATCTTCAATCAATTAGTGCTGGTTTAGGATGGGTGAGTTTCCATAGACGACACTAAGCGTTCCACAAGACCAGGGTCAGTACAACCAATCTTTCAGTAAGTCTCTTTATCAGGACTTCATGATCACATAAAAAGCAGGCGCTGACTTTTGAAAGACACTGTTATTTGCACCTTCACTTCGAATTGGAAAGTAAAGAGTTCATGAAAGCATAATACGAGTGTAAAGAACAAGTCTGTTCCCCTGACAGCATTTTCACACACAGCTTGGAGAATCACGTGTGAAACCCTGGGCCACTGGGCATCTCATTAGAAGACAAGACTTTAAATTTACTCCTATTACCATCACCAGTTCACAAAGTGGGGCCACTCCATTCAAAACCAGAAGGCCAATGAAGTGCAGGAGACAGACACCAGGCTGGTTCTTACTGCACTGAACCCAGCTTACTCATCCCTCATGTACCACCACAGCAAAGAGATGTCACAAGGCCTTCATCATGACTGGAATGGTAATATCCATGATTCACATGGAAGACTTTTTATACAAAGCACCAAGATAAAAATAAAATGAAGGGGAAAAAACTTAACAAGAAACTTGTTTCATTCCCTACAAGATGGATAAACCAAGATGAATGTAAACAGCTCAACTTGACCCAAATATTTTTTTCGTTGCTGAGTAACCCTGCAAAAAATGTTATCTCACTAGCATCTGTGGAGATTAGATGGAAGGGAATTTTAAACAAACATTCGGTGTCCCTCATTTTTGGAATTTCAGCCTGAACACGAATTCTTGGGACTGCTAGTCTTGCAGCACCCCTGACCCCTCTCGGTAGGGAACAAACAGTTGAGGAGAGCAGGAAGCATCTGTAGCATCTCCAACACATTAACATGCTCTCTACATGAAGGTTTATATGAAACACTTGGGTTTAGAGCTTTTCAAGTTCTTCTAGGAGAAGGATGCGGCTGCTTTGCGAAGGCTGGGAGCAGGAAATACACACTCAGGCCATGACTACAGCAGGAGGTGGGAGGAGGGGTAGTCACAGCAGATGCCTCGAGCCATTTTGGGTGGCAGTAGGCACCCACCGAGGGGCTCAGACTTTACAACCCACACTGGCTGCCATATGTTGCAACAGTGGCTCAGCATCACACAGGAGCCAATTTATAGCATACTTCCCGGCTGCAAGTACCACACTACCCTCTTACTTCTCTCCATTAGCACAATTGCCTTTCTGCCAAGTGTCTTCTAGAACCTCGCTATCGTATTTACCGATTTGGTTTTTTTCATGTTTTTGTACATGGAGGGAGATCCGATAGATCAGCCCAAAGATTCAGGCATGAGGTTTTAGTCTCATCTGTGCTCTGGAGGTCAGGCCTCCTCACTCCTTCACTCCCTCCCAACAGATAAGCAGTATCTCAACAACACACAGATGCTTTCAGAGATCACCTTGGCCCCTGCTAAGCTGTGCAGCACTTCTGCCGTGCGTGTGCTGGAGCTAGAAATACACAGCAAGCAAGGCTGCGCCTGTGAAAGTTGGGAGCTCACAGCTCTGAAAATGGCAGCCTTTCTAGCAACAGCAGACTTCCTTGTTGGATTTTCCCCTAGAGTGACTCAGGGAAGTGAGAGCAGAGGGGAAAGAAAGGCCTGGAGGTGGCAGGATGGAAATCAGTCTTCCATCAGCCAGGGCTTGGAGGGAGAGGATGGCAGCGGCACCCAGCAACAGGCTGCAGTGAAGAGACGCGCACAAAGGGCAGCGGGAAGGTACAGCATCACTGTGCCAACACGTGCTTTATTCTACTGCAGCAGCAGCACTATAACCCCAGTGCTGTGGCACGATGGCAGGGTGATACTGCAACCCCACAAGCTCTGGAGATGGGGGAAGCGGGATGCCTTCCCCCAGCGTGACAGCAGCATCCTTCCAACGCTGGGAGGGAGAGGCTCTCCCCTCTGGAGGGCTCTTTGGGAAATACGGCAGGCTGCTCAAAATGTTTAGTCTCAATCACACAGGGAGAGCTCCACAGGCTGGGCCTTCTGCCCCACAGGAGAGGCGAGTTCACGCTCAGTCACTGGAAGGAGCAGGTCACCCTGAGCCACTGGTTTACATCCAAGCTGGGTCAGCCCAGCTGCCAAAGTAAAGATTAAGGCAATTTACTCTGCAAGCATCCTTAAAATATCAGCTCAGTGTGAGCATTACAGCTCCCACCAGGGCTCTGAGGGAGGACAGTCATCCACACTCGTGCTAGGCAACTGCAGTTGCATCTTGGATTCATGGAGAATCTGGAATATTTTTAACATTTTTGAAATAAACGGCCCCTCAGCATCGGTTATTTTAACTCAGTACAGGGTCTCTGCATTCAGATCAGTCTTGCTGCATGGACATTTGCTCATGCCCTACCTCTTCCCCCATAGCGGCCGCTGCCCTGGCCTGTTCTGCCTCCCAACTCACAGCAGTTGCATTTTAATCCTCAGGTGATGCATCTCCTTGACATGCACAACAGGCACAGCCAGGGAGCTTCCTGGAGGAAGCAATTACAGAAATTGAGCTCACCCAAACAATTAAAAAAGCTGAGATATATCTCAAAGCTCCAGCTTGTCTCTCTGCTACACCTAACACCCGCTTCAGACTAAAATCTACCAGTGGGAGCAGACTTTGTTCTTCTCCAGTTGCTGCCTGAACCTCCACCAGTGCCGACTGCTCTACAGGGCTAGTCCAGAAGCTCTAGTTCACCAAGGACATCAACACAGCCCAGCTGTCCTGCTTGGGTTGGATCAACCAGTTCCACAATGGAAGTGGCATCAGTTACACCAGTGCAGACCACAGCCTAGGAACATTTGGCCCCACAGCAGCATTTGCAACCCTGGAAAGCAGAAGCTTCTGTCTGATTACAGGCTGCTAAAAGGCTTTGCTCCTTCTGCCCTACCTGGCTGCTAATACCTCACAGCCAACTCCATAGCCCTCCCAGCACAGATCTCAGCTGCAACTTACTCTGAACTTCTACTTCAGCTCTCACAGCCAGCTCAAGTGAAAATTAAAAGCCACTGATAAAGGAAAACCCACAAAGTGAAGCAGGTGGTGAGGGGGCCAGAGGTAGAGAATGCAACTGGAAAGAGCAATGCCACCACAGATCTAGCAGTGCAAACATTAATTGCTTTTTAATTATTCCAGTGCTTTCCTTCCCCAGTGGCTGGTAATTATGGGATTCCTGCCTGCCCTCCGGTGGCTAAGGAGGAGCGGAAAACCAAGAGCACGTCAGCAGAGCGAGCCCAGGTACCGAGCATCCACAAAGACCTGTTTTACCCCACAGTGGACAGCAGGAAGCTCCAGTGACCCTGAAGCTGCTGACATTTCTTTTGAGCACCATTGCAGAGCAAGTCTCCTGGGACACCTCAGCCATCTCTGGGGGAACCTGAACCACCAGTGTTACCTATGTGGAGACTATGGAGAGGCCAGTACCTTGAGCTTCCACCTGACTCAAGAGCATAAATTGGTTCTTATCAGATACATGGGTAGGAAAGAGCACAAACAAAGCGAGGACAGGACAGATTCAGCTGTGTTTCTGAGGCTCTAAAGAACAGAGGGAACGACCTTCTCCTCTGTCCTGCTGCCCCCATGCCCCTGGATCCAGTCCCCTCCAGCTCTCAGAGAAGGGCCCCATTGCCTCTCAGCCCACCTCCTGCTATCACCACCCTTATGACAAAACTGGCTTTGGGCGTCTCTACACTACTTTGCGACCTGGAGAAGCCCAGCTTGGTACAACACAGCCAGATTATGAGTATGACACAGCCACCACCAGCTACCACTCATCATCACTCATGAGTATCATCTGCAAGTGTCCCCAGCCCCTCCAACCTCTCCCCACAGCAGTCCTGAGCCAGCACCAGGTTCAGACCATCAAACCTTCAGCACATCCCCTCCATGAGAATCTCACCCAGCAACACATGAGAATTTTGGCAGACATGTTGTGAACAAGCAAAGACACTGCTGAGAAAAACCGGTGTTTAACTTTTGGGTTCAAATATATTCTCCCCCATCCCCCCCAGATGCTACTCAGGCACTTTGGAAAGGGATATTTAAAGGTATCATGATCAAAGCAAGAAGGGGAGGAGGGCAAAGGCAAGGGCACAAGAGTTCCATTAGCAGGAAATCAGAATTCAGCTACATCCCTTACACAAGACAAAGGTGAGATAAAAGCTCTGTGAGGGGAACAACATGGGATCGCAGCAGCATTGACTTCCTTAACATCTGTAAGCAGAAAACATGCTCACTGCTTCCATGCAGGGAAGGGCACAAACTCAGCAGTTTTCTTCTGATATGTTGCTGGGAATTCGAAACAGACTTTTCCCAGCACCAGTTATTTCTGGGTTTTAAATGCCCAAGAATAGCTTCTGCTTCTTGCAGGCCTGAACGCAAGCACCCAGACATCTGCCTAGGGAGCAGCAGCCTACTCTCGGTATGGCAGAGTATCATAGAATGGTTTGGGCTGGAAGGGACCTTAAAGACCATCCAGTTCCAACCCCCTGCCCTGGACAGGGACACCTCCCACTAGATCAGGTTGCTCCAAGCCCCGTCCAACCTGGCCTTGAACCTCCAGGGATGGGGCAGCCACAGCTTCTCTGGGCAGCCCTGGCCAGGGGCTCACCTCTCTCACAGGGAAAAGTTTCTTCCCAATATCTCATCTAAATCTCTCCTCTGCCAGTTTGAAGCCATCACGCCTTGTCTCATCACCACACGCCCTTGTAAAAAATCCTCCCCAGCTTTCTCAGAGCCCCTTTCAGATACTGGCAGGGGCTCTAAGGTCTCCCTGGAGCCTTCTCTTCTCCAGGCTGAACCCCCCCCAACTCTCCCAGCCTGTCCTCCCAGCAGAGGGGCTCCAGCCCTCTGATCATCCTCATAGCCTCCTCTGGCCCTGCTCCAACAGGTCTATGTCCTTCTTGTTCTGAGGACTCCAAAGCCAGATGCAGTGTGCCTGCACCCCTCCAGGTGGGGTCACACGAGAGTAGAGGGGCAGAATCACCTCTCTCACCCTGCTGGCCACACTTCTTTTGAGGCAGCAAAGGATGTAGGTGGCTTTCTGAGCTGCAAGTTCACATTGCTGGCTCATGTTGAGCTTCACCACCAACACCCCTAAATCCCTCTCCTCAGGGCTGTTCTCAATCCATTCTGCACCCAGCCTGGATTTGTTCTTGGGATTGCCCTGACCTACATGCAGGACCCTGCACTTGGCCTGGTTGAACTTCATGAGTTTGACTTGGGCCCACCTCTCCAGGCCTGTCCAGGCCCCTCTGGACGGTATCCCTTCCCTCCAGCATGTTGACCACTCCACACAGCTTGGTGTCATCAGCAAACTTGCTGAGGGTGCACTCAATCCCAACATCCACGTTGCCAACAAAGATGTTAAACAGCACCAGTCCCAGTACTGACCCCCGAGGAACGCCACTCATCACTCGTTTCCACTTGGACATTGAGCCATTGTCCACAACCCTTTGAGTGCAGCCATCCAGCCAGTTCCTTATCCACTGAGTGGTCCATTCATCAAATCTGCATCTCTCCAATTTAGAGACCAGGATGTTGTGTGGGTCAGTGTCAAGTGCTTTGCACAAGTCCAGGTAGATGACATCTGTTACTCTCCCCTTATCCACCGACAATGTAACCCTGCCGTCATAGAAGGTCACCAGATTTATCAAGCATAACTTGCCCTTGGTGAAGCCATGCTGGCCATCACCAATCACCACCTCATTTTCCATGTGCCTTAGAGTTTCCATGAGGATTTGCCCCATGATCTTGCCAAGCACAGAGCTGAGACTGACTGGCCTGCAGTTACCTGGATCCAGCTTTTTTCCCCTTTTTTAAAAGGAGAGCTAGATTTCCCCTTTTCCAGTCACTGGGAACTTTACCAGACTGCCATGACTTTTCAAATACAATGGAAAGCCGCTTAGCAATTTCATCTGCCAGTTCCCTCAGGACCTGCGGATGGATTTCATCAGGTCACACAGACTTGTGTGCCTTCAGGTTCCTTAGATGGTCTCGTACTTGATTTTCACCTACAGAGGTTTCTTCATTCCCACAGCCCCTGCCTTTGCCTTCTGCAACTTGAGCAGTATGGTTAGAGCCTTTGCCAGTGAAGACTGAGGTAAAAAAAAAAAGTCATTGAGTACCCCAGCCTTCTCCATATCCTGGGTGAGCAGGTCTCCTGTTTCCTTCCAGAGACAGCCCACATCTTCCTTAGTCTTTCTTTTATCATCTGGGTGGTGTTCCCACTGGGGCAGCTCAATGCTAGCACTAACGCATTAGCAGCCCTATGATTTAAGGCTCGATTACTGATAGTGCAAAAGCGGTCTCACAACTGAGCCATGAGTGCTTCCTTAGGCACTCATAACCCAAAACCTGCAAAGAACAATCTTTCATCACCCCCCCGCATTGCTCAGGGACCTCTAAAAGAGAAACAGCCACCAAGAAGCTTATGACAAAATTATTTGTGCCTACTGTGAGTCAGCGCAGCTCAGCTTGTACCCCCAGCATGACATCTCTTCTTTGGGATGGTAGTAATCGCCCTCCACCCATTTCCTCTAAGCAGGAGGGAACAGGCTCAAGCAACAACCAGCTTTGGGGTCTGCACGTTGTACCATCAGCCAGGCGCTGACCGCAGGACCCATCAGTGAAGATGCTGAACACTAACGATCCCACAGCAGCCCCAGAAGAGCAAGTCAATAACCTATTTTAGCCAAACCTTCCTCCAAGTGGGCAGGAGCTGGTGCTGACTCCACAAGGCCATTTTTGCTGGCATTGTCATTACAGCGCCAGAAAGTGACTCACGTCTTTGATGGAAGCTCAGAGGAGAGGGACTAGGGAAATCGCATCTCATCCTCCCTTTCCCTAGCCAAGCCTCTTAACGGGGGGTGGGGGGGAAGCATCAGGAGAAAAGAATTGGAGCTACAGAAGCACAAACAAGCTCACCCTCCACTCAGCACAGCTGGCCAACACCCTAAGGGCTGCTGTGCAGTGGGAAGATCCAAGGTGGAACGCTGTCAGTGCCTGCAAGGAGACAACCTTGTGGCACCTTGTGAGCAAGGGGGGACTGAACCCCAGGCCACCGCATCACAGGAAAAAAGCTTCCAAAGGAAGAGTGAAGCCTGCAGCAGCGCCACATCCATGGCCACTGTGCCATCTAGCCACTAGGGTGTGACAAAACACCACCGAGGGCACACAGATAACCACCCCATCGCCACTTTGGTGCTAAGGAGCAACAAGCCATTTGGGGATCAGGAGAGAGAGACTTCAGTGGCAACGGCCAACAATACAGTGTATGCAGTGCAGATAGGAAGCTCTTGTACCTTCGCACGCACTGCCCTCTTCCCCCAAGGACCCAATTGCAAGCCCTCCAAAAAAAATCAATGAGATAACAAGGAGATGAGTTGCAGCCAATATGGATTTGTCAAGAGCAAATCACATCAAGCCAATCTATCTTCCTCCTCTAACAGCGTAACAGGCTCTCGGCCGAGAGCACTACCTGTCAAACATCGCAGCTTTAGCAAGGCTTTTGACGCTGTCTTGCCTGCCACTGCCATAAGGGGAATGCAATCTTAAGAGAAACTGTGACAGGGCAGGTATCAAACTGCCCGGGTAGCCATATGCAGAGGACAGATACCAGCGGTCTCCTCTGCTGCAAAGGAAGAACGTGCTGACAAACAGGCTTTTGTACAAGTCTGTCACATACCGACTGCCTTCAGGACTCTCTGCCACTGACTTGGATGATGGAGCAAAAAGGAAGGTTATTAAATTTGCAGGTAGGATGAAGGTGGGAAGAACCGCAGGTACTTGTAGAAGAGAGGATTAACAGATCTTGCTATCTCAAGAAATCATTCCTTTTTATTTTTTTTGCCCAGACAGATACAAGGGCCAGGTTTTTGTCTCAGGCAGGAATAACCAGCTGTCCAGGAACAAGTGTTCAAATACAAAGAACAAGTTCTCAGGAACTGCTGCTTCACTACTCTTGCATCTCAAGGGCTACTGATGCTGCAAAGGGGTCTGGCACCTCTTGTTCTTGACCTCCTGACAGTAGTGTCTAGGATGTTGCGGTAGGCAGGCATGTACCCAGGGTGTCCCTTCCCAAGCCACTTGCAAACAGAATCAATATGAAGCTTGAAGGGCCCCAAACAGGATAAGAAAATACAAATTCCCACTCCCAGGCTGCTCTTTATCTACTGCATCACTGTCACCTCGTTGCAACTGGCACATTCGCTGCCTCTTCTGAGAACTGCTTTCAGCAGGGAAGGTGTTCCTGTGCCAGCAGCACATCATGCTAATGATGACAGCCACCAACATACTAGATCTCACTGCTGTGCACACCATACATGTTTCATAAAGTTGTCCCAACTGCCTTCTCTCAGGCCCTTCCCACAACCAGCTGCACCCAATTCTGCTGTCAACAGATCTTACTCTTCCCCTGCTACATCTCACACCATTTTAACCTGTGGTCTCTACAAGACAAGGACTTCCCATTTCCAGCAGAGTTTGCCACTGGAAGCAAACCAAGCACAAATGCCCTGCAAAAATAATGAGCCAGCACATCCAGGCATGGCACTTTTTATGAAAGGCCATGGCCAAGCCCCTGCGATGGGCTACACTTCTAGCCTGCAGGGAGGAGATACTCACAGCCGTTCTCCACACCATTTTTGGGCTTTGCCCTCTGACCACGCGCTTGGTTTATCTTAGTGTGAGCTGGTAGGGAACCGGACCTTGCAGCCCTGGGAACTCTGATGTAAGTTCATTCACTGCCAGAATAAGAAAGCAGAGTTTCCAAATAAGTGGCACTTCTTTGCTTTAAAAGAGTTGCTTTTGCAACTGCAGGGAAGACTGAGAAGTAGCAGTGGATTGATTTGGCTCCTATGGAGGTGACTAATGGGAACATGATCCAGCAGCTAAGGCAGAGGACTAGATGGCAGTGCCCCCCACAGCTGCCTTTGCAGGAGGACACTTCCCTCACATGTAATGAGGGAATCCCTGTACCTCGCTCCCTGTCTGCACATCTCCTGGAGGCTGAATACGGTACGTTTTTGCCATGCGCTTCAAGAATCCAGAAGGAGAAGGAAATGCTTGACGTGAAGGCAGGATTGCTGGGCTAGGGAAGGAACGTCAGCATTGCACTTCAGGTTCAGAAGAACCCAGTCAGCTGGCAAAACCCTCTTCACTGCTGTGGATGTGAGCGATGGGTATTGACGAGGCAGATTACACAGAGCATCACCCGGGCCATGGGCTTTTAGCACTCTGTGAAGCATGATTGAATGCAGTCTTATCCCTCCTGAATAAAGCCAGAAATAAAGCGTTGCAGCGGAAATCATAGTGAGACTCAGGGTCATCCCAGGGCAGGTGGCTTCAGGGTGAGGGGCAAGACAATCTACGCATCAGCAACTTGACCAAATTTAAACAAAGGTCACAGGAAGAGCCAAAGCAGAAGATGAACGGGCTTGTATTTATTAGCCACCACAAAAGAGAGGAGCAAGATCAAGCCATAAAAAAAGCTAGGCATTAGCACCTCTATGATCAGCATAAATCCATGCGGACCTGCCATCTCTCTCACCAGTACTTACTGCAGTTTCTCTCCTGAAGGATGGGCTACGCACGTACATCTGTACACACTCCTCCAGACTAAAAGCCTCACAGCATCTGACAACTGGGAGCAGTCAGGTGAGGCTTCACAGCCTGCCATTGCCTTTCCTCCTTCACAAGAGCCTGGACATCATTACTGCACACTTAACACTGCTGAAAAGCCTGTGAAGTTTAAAATGGGATTGTCATCGCTTCTGTTACGCACACGGATGCCAGTGCCACAAGCGTGTCCTAGAACTTAGACTAGTTCAGCTCACAGCTAAAGGACCACACTGAGAGCAGAATGGAAGTTACAAGCCATGTAAATTCACTAGCAAAATTGCAGTTAGAGTGCTAGAAGCCAGGGGTTAGTGGTGCTACTGGCACAGTCGGTTCAGTTCTTGGCTTACACTTCCTTACATCCCTTGCGTGCTACTGCCTTTAAGCTCCCATGTCAGAGCACCTGTGATCCACAGTATTAATGCCAGGATCTCAGCTCACCCCAGCCTGAGAAAAGTGCCACAGCCGCAGCTATTCACGCCTTCCATCCCCTCTCAGCTAGACCACAGCAACATGACAACCCTGCAGCACGCAAGAAGCTCTAGCTTGAAAGCTCTGCATCCCTGAGCATTCCATAATCCCGTTACCAAGACCACACCAGCCTGGGCTCCCACCTCACAGCTCCTGAGGTAGAGGTCCTGTGATGTTGAGATATCAGACTCAAGGCCTCGGCTGGCTCTCGTGTCCCTGCAGCCTCATCAGCAGAGCTAAGACTGCCTTCCAGGATGGAGTCCTGGGCACGGTGCATTCCATCATCACAGAGCACCACTGTGTCTCACAAAGGCTGGTCTCATCCATACACAGCAGACAACCTTCTCAGCCCCCACTGAGCTGCCTCTGCCCAGGGAGCACAAGTTTTCATAAACATTTCCTGCTGCAAACAACTGGATTTCTTTGGGCTACCTGGTCTGACAGAAATACACCGTGACATGTGGATTTAAAGGGAACACCCTGGAACATGACTTTCCACTGCAGGCACTTAACCCTGGGATGACACTGAAATATCCAGACCCTGACAGATGCAGGCACGTAATGCCTGATGCAAAGATGCTCAGATGTATACCCTCAGAGCACAGGAAGCTCTGCCTACAGCCTACACTAATGGTGGAGAGATGACAAGGTCTCTGTCAGGCTGTTCAGCCATATCAAATTAGCGTGGAAGTTGTTTGGTTCCTTTGGAACAGGACTGGGACAGTTTATTTGGAAGAGGGCAGATATTACAGACATGAATGGGAGAGGTGGGCTCTCCAGTGCAAGCAACAACTATCATGGCATGGAGGAACAAAAAGGAGGAGATGGTGTTTGTGCCTCTGCTGTGCTCACACCATTCCCCTATGGATCAGCTCCCTCACCTGTAAAGACAAGGATAACTTTGCCCACCCATCAGTTTCCCATTTGCATCAGCTAAAAAGAATAAAGGTCGGGTCCCATGAGGTTCTGATTCACTCTGCTGAAGGTGCTTTATTCTTTTAAGACAAGTTAATGGGAGTTGTGGTAAAAAGCAATCCACCTTGTTTGGATGTGCTGGAAGAGATGACTTATCAAGAAAGGCAGCCTCAGTGCCTCATCTTGCGGATTCCCAAACATTGCTACAGGCCTTTTCTTTACCTGCCTCTGCCAATTTTCACCATGAGCTGTACTGCTTTATTATCATCTCTCTGAGGTTCCTCCACATGCTCCAAGCTCATCCCAGACTACCTAAACGCCAGCCGTTGCAGGCAGAGAGCCATTAGCACTGCAGTGCTGTTATTGCTGCTGCCTGGCCTGGCATTAATGCAGCTCAGACACAGCACAGTGAAAATATTGACTTTCCAGCTAATCAAACCAAATTCCATGAAAGCTACAACTTCAAACTTCAAAAAAATTCATCAATGATTCATAAATATTTGAAAGTGGCAGATTGATTGCACCTGGATTACTGCAGCCGAGGGGGCTGAGGTCTGGCTGAGGAGGAGATGGACTAGACAGTTGCTCAGACCTTGATGTCCCGTATCACCCTGCACTCCCAGGGCTGCACAGATCTTCCCAGACTCACAGGATGAATGCTGCATCCCAGCGCTACAGCTGTCTCGGCTGGTGTAGCCCTACTCGCTCCAGAGCACCCAGCCTGCACGTAGGATGTACCATCCCAGCTCCTGAGACCACAACAATTAGAAGCCTCACAACTTGGTCATTCAATTTCTGACTCTGGAATAATAAAAAAAAATAAATATATGTGCCCATCTCCTTCATCCATTGCCCACTGGCCCATGAGGTTGCTGGTATTCCCAGAACATACCAACCTTCAGCAGGCCTCCGAGGAAGTGAGACAATTTGTTAGCCTGGCCTTCTCTCCACCCAGCCCAGCCCTCTCATCTTCATGCCATCCAGCCAGCCGAGGAGGAATGTTTTATTTTCCTAACAACTTTTCCAAGGGAAACAAAATCCAGGAAGTTATGCAACATGCAACAAGTCAAGATGATCTATTTTTACTTCACCCCACAGAGAAGCTCCAACTTTTCCCAACATAAAAGAAAACGAATCTGCTGTCTAATTCCAACTTAGAGGAGAGGGGGAAAACTTTTTGGAGAGAAACACTTACAATGCATAACTTTGCATCGCAGACAGTCTTTGCTGCATAAAAGTCAGTTTGCAAGCTCTTTCAGTCTCTGGAGCTACATTTGTACTCAAGAGAACCAAGCACAAAGACCTCTCCTGTGAAACCATATATTCAGCTCTTGGAATCAAGAGGAGAAGCAGAGGCCTACAAATCTTACCTCAAAATGCAAAACTCTCCTTCATTAACAACTGATGTGAGGACAGAGTCCCACATCTGATAAGAATGGTTTAGGTTGGAAGGAACCTTAAAGATCATCCAGTCCCACCCCCCTGCCCTGGGCAGGGACACCTCCCACTAGACCAGGTTGCTCCAAGCCCCGTCCAACCTGGCCTTGAACATCTCCAGGGATGGGGCAGCCACAGCTTCCCTGGGCAACCCCGGCCAGGGGCTCACCACTGTCACAGGGAAAAATTTCTTTCCACTATCTAATTTATATCTCCCCTCTGCCAGTTTGAAGCCATTGCACCTCATCCCGTCACTACATGCCCTTGTAAAAAATCCTCTCCAGCTTTCCTGGAGCCCCTTTCAGGTACTGGAAGGGGCTCTAAGGTCTCCCCGGAGCCTTCTCTTCTCCAGGCTGAACAACCCCAACTCTCCCAGCCTGTCCTCCAAGCAGAGAGGCTCCAGCCCTCTGATCATCTTTGTGGCCTGCTCTGTACCTACTCCATCAGGTCCATGTCCTTCTGCTGTTGGGACCCCCAGAGCTGGACACAGAATTTCAGGTGGGGTGTCCCAAGAGTGGAGCAGAGGGGCAGAATCCCCTCCCTGGCCCTCCTGCCCACGCTGTGGGGATGCAGCCCAGGGTGCCAGGGACTTTCTGGGCTGCCAGCGCACAGAGCTGGCTCATGGTGAGCTTCTCCCCCACCAACACCCCCAAGTCCCTCTCCTCAGGGCTGCTCTCCAGCCATTCTCCACCCAGCCTGGATTCGTAACACCACATAACCAGCAACACTTGTCTCAAATGCCACCTCCCCTCATTTCCAGTGCCACTACCTTTTCCCATCCTCCACCATTCCTTCTGTCTGCCCTCCCCACCCAGGTCAGCCACTTCCCCAACCTCGTTGCCTGCACACACACACATCATTTCTCACCGTCATCCACATCCTCGCTCCCAAGGGGGAAATTGTTTCTTCTCATGAGGCCAAGGTTGAAACTTGGACTTCAGTTTAAGTAAAAGCCATTTAAGAAAACCCTGTACTCCGAGCCTGCTCATGTAAATCAGTGGCATGCTAGCCTGCCATTTGGCACGCCAAATTTCCCCCAATGTGCATGTGTCAGTGTATTTCTTCCTTCAGAGATCATTAATGGCTCATGACCAAGGTCAGAAGTCAAGTCTAAGACTTTGCTGCTGATATAAGGGAAAGCATCTTTCAGTGACACAGGGCACAACCTGCCCAGCTAATAGACTCGCAGGAACTCCATTCCCAGACCTCATCCACCCCCCAGTTTATAAATAATAAATTGTCATTTTCAAGCTGCTCTCTAGGAAGAGCATCCTGAGCTTTCCCCACCCCTTGGAGAGTGTAAACGCAGAGATGAGAAGACTGGAACACACAGTGGATTAAAAATTGCTGTAACTAAAATCAGCTTCAAAGCCAGAACAAAAGCAAAGCACAATGCCAAAATCTCCTGGAAAAAGAAAGGTTTTTAGCAGAGAAGGCCTGAAATGGGCAGGCCTGGGACCAGCCCCCCCAGCCACTACGAGGAAGGGCACTCAGTCACCATAGAGACAACACACAGGCACGATGCTCCTGTCCCTGCTTCGCAACCTCCTCTCCTCGGAGGCTCCGGAGCAGATGGCAAGCTGTGAGCGAGGGGAAGGAGGGACTGGTGAAATGCTGCATGTAAATAAGACTGCTAAACACTCCTGTTGTGACTCGGTGGCAGCCGGGAGAGGCTATTAAGGGGCTGCTGCAGGCAAACGGTTAGCCAGCAGTAATGAGCTGGCTACGAGTGACTGATTCCATGTCAAGGTTGGGTGGTATCGATCAGAGATGTACGGCTGCAGCCCTGCCGTACTTCAGAAAAGATGCAGGCTGATGGATCACCTGCAAGGCCGGGGAAAGGCGAGGGAGCACAGCGTCCCGAGAGAGACAAGGACAGCCCCGTGACTTTGGACAGGAGCCATTCCGAGTGTCAAGCTTCTGCCTGTTTCCAGAAGCAAATGAAGATATTCCTTTTACTACCGTCCTGATGCCCTCATGGGCATCTTTTCATCACAAATTTCTACCTGTGCCTGGAAGCAGCAGACAGGGATAACGTCGCCTCTTTGGAGAAACACGCGATTCGCAGCACAGCAGCCACAGCCCTGTCGGAGACTCCTCCCCACTGACAGTGACGGGAAAGTGAAAAGGCAGATTAACATTGTCATGCTTTGACCTGGGAAAGACTGTGTCACTGCAGCTTAGACTGTCACATCACTACCCCAGCCAAGAAGCAGCTGTTTTTTCACCTTGTTTACCAGGTTTGGAGGGTGTCTGGAGTTGGTTAGGGTTGTGGGGTTTTTTTTTCCCATCTGAGGAATTTCCCCCGCCTTATCTCTTGCCTTTGTGCAAGGAACATGTGTATCTCCTGGGCTCAACCCACTGCTCCAGTAGAAGGGAATGGCTCTGCACCTCAGCGAAGGATTGATGGAACTTCTTGGTGCAGGTTTGGTGCCCAAAGCAACATCAGCTGGTCCCTCCAAGCCTTCTGCACAGCTACATCAGCACACTGGCGCCCAAGGCAGGGGGAGAGGAGCAGGAACAAAGTCCATTTGGATTACATTATCACAGCGAGACCTTGACAGATTAGGGCTGCAAAGGGCAGCCTAACAGCACATGGAGACTGTCCCTTGGAGGAGTAGAGTATCCCCACTCGTGGTGCTAACTCGGGCACCAGATACCAGCTCAGTTTGCAGGGCCTGGGGGTTGAGATGAAGGATACGCCCAGGATCAGTCATGAGACCAGTCACCAGCAGTTACAGATTTCGCTGGGTTGGTGCTCTTCCATCCCTCCTTGACTCGCACACTTACACAGCCTAAAAAGACTAGTGATAGTCACAGCTCAAATACTTTATTTAAAGGCTGCCTTGAGGACTAGAAGTTAATTTTAAAACTAACTGACCTAAGCTCTCTGCCATACTACCTCAGGAGGAGTCTGGCAGGGTGGGGGTACTGCTAATGCATGTCTAGAGAGCATGTGTTTTACCTCCCAGCTCTTATTTCTCATTATTAATGTCAAGGTTTTTTAACAAAATTTGTCTTGGTCAATTAACTCAGACAGGGATGCTTGTAACATTCCAAATAAAGCCAGCCACATCCTGCGCTCAGAAAGATGAGTGAGCCCGGCTCAGGAAACAAGGGAATGACAAGGGCAAGGCATGACTCACACCTACCCCACTCCCACATCCCAGAGAACAACCCATCCCGCCAGCTTGCCAAGGACGATGATAAACCAAGAGGCTCCTGCTTTCCCCATCCGAGTTCCCTTTGCTCTCCTGCAACTGCCCGTGGTAGAAAAGAAAAAGCCTGTTTTGAAGCATATTTGCCCAGTGGATCTAGCACCATAAAAGCATACCGCAAGTCACAAAGAAGCTTGTGATAGCACTGCTGCAGACTGAAAATAGAAAGAGGGGTCCCTTTTCATAGGAAGGTGTTACTTACACATCAAAATATCTCCTGGTTTGTTTTTTTATCAAATTCAATCACAGCGAATTGCAATTTAAGGTACAGTCAGGCAGACCGTGGCCATGAGGCGTCACCCAGCATCCTTACAGTTCAGTAAGAACCACATTATGGAAACTGGGGCCAGTACCCTTGTTTTCAGTAGTTTTCATCACGCTTTGCAATGGGTCACTCCATGTGTTTTCTTTTCCTTGCCTGGATGACTACTACTGTTGAATTGGAAGGCACTGACCAGCTGGCACCCAGGCGAGACGCAGGCGCAGCTGTATGAATCTTTGACTGCTGAATGAGCCCAGTTCCCTTCCCCAAAAGTGCTTTAGGCTGGCCCCAACTGAAAAAACATTGTTTCAGTATCAAAGCATCCAAGTGCTGGTCTAAAGTATTTCAAATCCAAGAGAAAGGATTAGTTCCAGGGAAATTTGCTCCAAAACGTAATTTAACACTGCTTCGTGTATCTGAAACAAAGTGTTTTGACTATCAAAATTTCATCTCTCAGCTGAAAAAAACCTCTTCACCAAACTCGGCTCAAATTTAGGGTGCTCACAGAAGCTGTACTTCCATATAAATAGAAGTCATTGTACAAATAGTGAGGAAGGATTTCTGAAAGCCGTCATCTGAACTCACCGCTTTTCCCGAGGAACGCATTCACAAGTATATTTTTTGCTACAGGAATTACAGCACATGTCATTTCCAACAAGAACACGCACAGGACTCACTAACATCTCGAATCCAAAACGCGGACAGAACAGGCACAAACCAGTGGGTGCCTGGAGCAAGAATTGCCTCCAGCCTCCCTGCGGGCCTTCCTCAGCAAGTCAACTGCTAATGAAGAGCTAGTAACGAGCGGTCTTAGGGGACCAGCCCCCACACGCTGCGTGGGCAGGGCAGACCTTGCTGCAGACTGTCACCTGGATCACCAGATGCAGCGAGACCAGCAGAGGGGAGACTCCAGCAAACACCAAGGGACGAGGCTTGAGGGAAGAAAAGCAAAGTGCTGGTGACCACAACGAGAACCCAGCCTCACGCTAAATGGCTGGTTTGGGTGACAGTTTATTTGCATTGCCACCACGATTTCATTTTCCAAGCAATGGAAATAAGGACAGCTCTACGCATTTTCTTTTTAAGGCCAGAGCTTACCTAAAAGCCGGATATCAGCAGACATCAGCTCTTGCCAGCCATGCAGTAGGAATCCCAAGGTGTAGGTCCAGGGCATACCACTTTTGGCCATGCAAAGCCTGCTGAAATTCCGCCCCCCCCAACAACCACTGTTTTTCATCCCAGCCCCTCCAGCAGCTCATTTCCTGCCCTCGCACTACCACTCACAACACGCCTGCACACCTCCGCTGCGCTGCCACGGCTATCAGGAGCTGTCTTTTGCAACCAGACCATTTCAGGGACAAAACGTGGAGCAAAGCCTCCTAAACAGCTCTATCAGCGTAACTGAGGGAGTCACGTAGGACGCTCCCAGGCCATCTTCACAACACCACACCAGAGGCACACATCCCTGCCCAAAACACCCCGATATGTGCTCTCTGCTTAAGGGTTACTGACCCCAGCTGCATTTCAGCTGATGAACTGAGGCTTCGTTCCGGGTTTGTGCTACTCACATCCACACAGACTTGTGTGAAAACACCACGGCTGACTTCTGGTGCTCCTCCCTGCCACAGCACACATCGCCCACGCAAGTCCTTTGCAGCCTAGGCCACCTCCGTGATGCTCACTCTATGCCGCAATGGAATTCGCAAGCCATACCGGTAAGAGGGCAACCCATTATCTGCACCAGAACATGTGAAAAACTTGTAGCTAACAAAATACTAAGTGCCAGCCTCTGACCCGGGAGTGCAGAAGGATCATTGCTTTGATTTTCAATACAACCTAGAAGAAAGGCAAGACTGATTTCTACTGATTCTTGGACCGTTACCTGGGATGTCTGCAGTTCATTCAGAGGGGAGGTGGGAATTGCACGGAGCAGAACAGCCCATGAGCTGTTGCTGCTGCACAGACATGGAAAGTAAGTTAAGAAACCCACAACACACCTGAAGAAGGTCGACTGTGTCCATCCAGCAGCCCAAGAAAATGAGTTTTCAGCATAACATTTTAGTAGCGAATCCTGCTTTGGGCTGTCCCTGGCTGCCCTGGTGAGTGCAGCCCACCGGTACGGACAGGCACCGCCTCCTGGGACCGCACAGGTTTCTCTCTGCTGCTGTCAAGCGCCGCAGATCAGAAGTGGGATCAATACCACGCTCCTGCAAAACCAGCACCGCCTTAAGGCCACCGATTTGACACTGACTAGAAACAGAAGTAAAACTGACCTCATCGATTTTCATTTTCCAAGGAAAGGTGGAGAGAGAATCGGGCAGAGACTATTGGTACCAAGAGCAAAAAACTAATTTGTTGGGGGTTTTCTATTCTTAATTACTTTACATTTAATATCCATGTTCTTGATTCCACAGAGATTCAAGGTTTCTTTGGGCCTGCACACTTGAGTAAAGTTGCACATGCATTTAAGCAACTGTGGGATCTAAGCCCAAGTTGTTGCCAAGTACTAGATAAGCAAATTTGCTTAATAGGATTTTTAATTTGCCATCATCCCTTTAAAAATGTATTTGTTCTGAGCTAAATAGTAACAAATTAGCCTAACAGCAATCATTTCTGTTTCTTTAGCATCCTGCAGGCATCTCAATGTACTTTACCAACCAGAGCAGCCCAAGAGGCTAAACCAACTGACACGCGTAGATGTCACAGGGCCTGGCTAGAAGATGGGGTCTTTACAGCAGAAAGCTTGAATTTTTCACTAACTCCCTGAAAAATGTATTTATAATTTCAAGTGGGAGGGGAGGCGCACAGGAGCTCTGCAAGAGGAGTGTGATCTGTTGAAAGGAAGAAATCTTTCAGCAGATTTTTCTACCCTGCCCACCTTCCTTCCTTCCGCCCCCCCCCCCCCCCNCCCCCCCCCCCCCCCCCATCACACATCGGGAAACCGGGAAGCGCACAGCGAGCCCAGCCCTTTCAGAGGAGCTGACACAGCCTCGCACACCGGAGCCGTGGCACACGGGGACTGAGAGCGGCGCTGCTCATACCAGTGTCACCAATTGCCTCCCCCTGCGCCACACCAGATCATCCCAGTTCCAGAGGTGCACACCCCTTCCTCCCGCTGCAGAGATGCAGCTGAGCCCAGCACCTTTGATGCTGGTTTCACCAACAAGGACCATTCTTGGAGAAACCCCTGTGTTTCCCAGCAACTACAAGCCTTTTATCGTGGGGCTTGCCTGCTTCCCAGGGCTCCCTCCCCAAACCCAGAGGGGTATTAGCCCCCGAGAAGAGGCTGAAGAAGTGACAGATGCTAACCAGGCAGGCATCTCCAAATTGTGGCACTAAAAATGCTAGATTTTGGCGCTCCTCCCCTCCACCATAACCTGCAGCATGTATCATGACCCACTGCACTCCCAATGCTATCTCAAAGGCCGGGAGGGGACAGAACAGCAACGCCCGAGGAGGCAGAGGGGCTCACCCAAGGTGATGCAGGCACAACGTGCCACCTCTCCCCCGAACAGCCACTTCCCAGTCACATTGCCTCCCTCTCTCTCCACCACATCGAGCTGTTCATTTGAGTGTAGCTGGATGGTAATGAAGCACTTGGTGGAAATAGATTTTTTTGTTCTGCCTGGCCATGGACTGCTGGAGACAGGGGTCATTAGCTATGCATCGCTAGCAGGCAGCCATTCCCTCATTAGCAGGCCACTCGTCTACTCCAGCCACCTCCATTATTGGTTCAAAAGAGTGTGCCCAGCCATTATTGCCCTCACTAGAAACTCAGCCTAATTGGCTTAGGAGAAATACAGGTTAAGAGCATGAACACCTCCGCAGCTAAGGCAGTTTTGCTAAGTCATTATTTTACAAGTTCAGGGAATTGCATACCCTCAGGTCCTAGAGTCTTAGGCACCCTACTTAACCTTGCTTTCTGAAACAACAGAAGAAGATGGGATGCTTCTAATCCTCAGGGCTATGAGGGGGGGGAGGAGCTGATCCTCAAAGGGCTGTAAGCCAGATGGAACAAGCTTACATTTTTGTTTCTCTTTTCTTCGAGTCGCACAATGTGGAGGCCCTTTCCCAAGAAAGATTCGGTAACATACCCTCCACAAATGCAGAAAGACGGGCATGCCTTGCTCCTCTGAGCCCAGGAAGCAGCTGGCCCGCAGCCCACCCCACCATGGGGTTACCCTCCTTTGTTCTCTCAAGCCAGACACCCGCAGAGCCCTCCCTGTGGCAGGGCACCAGCCAGCACAGCCCCTCACCCTGCACCCACCAGCCTGTCCCCACTCACAGGGCTGGCTTTTGATTTGAGGGAGAGGGCTAGAAGAGCTATCTCCTTCTCCAGCCACAACTCCCACCAAAACCCATGCAGCAAAACATACCCTCAATCCTTAAGTTTTTCCAGTTTAAATCACTCACCCTTCACTGATGAACCATTCGCCGTCCTTCCCAGGCTTCTGCAGAGGCTTCTCTCCCCTGAAGCTGAAAAAAACATACCAGAATCGCCCCCAAATTTCTCCATGCTTGCACACACTTCTCCAGTGCCCTGACTATCTCATACACCTCAATGAGATTTATCATCTCTCGTTAGCAATGCCAGGTGCTGCAATGCTCACCTGGCATCAGGTTTCTTTGCTATTCTCCCCTGCAGGTGTCATCTATTTGCAATTACCCCAGGGCTGAGCAAGGAACCTTAGTGGTGGGCTACCCCCACCCTATCCTTGAAACTTCCTCCTGAAACTTCTGTACCAACACATTTCTAATTTCAGCTGCCCCCTCATCTCCAAGCCTGTGGGCTGGGGCAGGACTTGATTTCAGCCTTGCAACCCAAAGTCACAGGACTGGTGGGGTTTGCCTGATTTCCTGTCACCCGGACTCTCCGCAGGCACTCGACTTGGTGTTGGGGGTCTGTCCGAAGCTTCAACACAAGTCAGGGATTAGGGGATCTGGTGAGAACTCAAGCAGACTGGAATGGATGGGAGAACTAGCTCTGACAAGCTCATCTTGCAGCCTGTTTCCACGGCCGGAGACCCAGAAAACTCCAAAAGGAAAACAGCTCCAGAAGTTGCATCTGATGTGGAACAGCCTGTGGCCACGCATGCAACGGCTCTTCAGATGGTGCCCGTGCACCCAGCTGGAGGTGGTAGGATTGCAACCAGAGTCATACAAAGACAGAAGAGAAAGCTTTGGGAATAAGTTGGCTTGCATCATTCTGATAAAATTCCCTGCGAATTGCTAGAAGAAATTTAATTCTTTACATTGACGTATGACACAGAGGAGTTACGTGTTTAAGGCTTTTTTGACAGCATTGTTCATGCAAGCTTCCCTATACCTCTGGCAGCAACAGCTGCCTTGCTCTCTGGATAGAGGCCAATATATAATACAGACCTTGCCTGTCTTACTAGAGCAGATCAGAACTTTTTCATCAAAGCACTGCTTTCCAACAAAAAGAATTAATCAATTTTCATTTAAATCAACACACTTCAGAAAATACCAACATTACGTAGACTGTCCAATAGTCTTTCCATTTTAAAAAATGAAACAAAGCGTTCTGATAAGTCTAAAACGCCTTGTTCAAAATAATTTTTCCAAACAAAACCACTGCTTTTGTATTTTAAAAATACTGGCAAGCTGCAAAGGCTGAAATAGAAATGAAATGTTTAATTTTGGAAGAACATATGCTTCATCAGAATTTTTAACATTTGTTTCAGAGTCGAAGGAAAAACTGATGCCGCAGACTTTCTTGTCAAAAGGAAAACTCGCTCCTTCCCCAGTCCTAATATTTATCACTTCTGCTCAGCGTTAACAAAATGCAGAAATACTTTTCACTTGCCATGCAAATGCAGGGAGCAGATTTCTGTTTAATAGCTGCCGGGCTCCACCCCAGCGGCAGCTGCATCCCAGCCCTCTGCAAATCCCCCATCTCATGTGCGAAAGGCTTTGGCTCCGGAGGTGACAGCCCTATGGTGACAGCAGCCTCCTGTCATGACTGGCCAGAGCAGCGAGCAATAGATCAACGTTCCTGTCGCAATCGCTGTCAGTACCTGGCCGTTAGCGGGCAAAGCGATGAATCCGCCGGGACTGAATTAATTGAATCCCAATCCTACCAGCATCCTCCAGAGACAGGAGTTGGACACAGCAACCCGTGCCTTTGGCACAAGAGTGCTGCTTTTGTTTTAAAGTACCTCTTTCCCAGAATATGTTTAAAAGTGATTAGCAATCGGCACGTAAAAAAAAATGACAGAAAGCTTCGTTACGCACTAAAATTCAAATCTACGGCACATCTCCTCCGCTCCCCATTCACCCAGACTGGGAGAGCCCAGGGACAGGGACAGCGTGGACCTGGAGGGGTGCGAAGCTGCTCTGCAGTGACAGGGCAAGAGCAAGCAGCAGGAACAAACATCCTTCCCATCTCCCCTCCGAAAAATGACCTGGCAAATCCAGCTCTGGTCTCTCTGCGCCATGTGGTCCTCCGGCCTCTCCGCTAACATTGCCTGGAAAAGCACTGATGGGTGATTAGTACCTGTCCACACAAGCAGGACTGAGGCATCCATCAACATCACACAGGCCACCCTACAGCCAGGGGACAGAGAAAGTAACTTCTCTGCCAGGGGAGATAACGAAATCCATGCGCGATTCAGGATAAGCAGCTCCAGCTTGCTCACCAGAGGAAGAGGTAAAGGGTTTGCTGTTCGTGTCCCAGTGAGCATCAGAGTTAAAGGGCTTTTTGGAAAAAGCATGTGGAAAGTGGAACACTTAAAATGAAGCTTGTATAAGAAATGCCCCATCCCAGCCGTGACCTTGTCGATGGTGAACGTGCGAAGTTGCTCCAGGCCAGAGGGGTTGGGTAAGTGTGCGATATCCCTGTTTCACGAGCTCCTGTCTCACGTAAGTGTGTTTCAGATGCACCCGTGGGTCCTGCAGAAAGGGACAGCTCCTGCCAGAAAATGAGGAACACCAGACCCAGTGAGGCTGTGGGGCTGTCCCCGCCAGCCAGAGGGGTTTGCTCTCAATTTAAACCTGCTCCTAACCCCATCCAGGTATAGTCAGGTGTACAGCTGACACAACCAGAGTCGCCCATGAGGGTTTTGCACACACAGCAGGTTACTCACACCCCAGCAGGCTGCAGGATAAGAAAGGACTGAGAGCATTTGTCCCACGCGATATTTGCAACTTTTTCTTTTCCTTTTTTCCTTCCTTTTTTTTTCTTGTACCACTGTCCCCAAACAGTGCCCATCCCACCGAGATCTGGGCATTTCTGTCTGCTCCGATAGCGCCTGTGGCCCTCAGGGAGTGACAGAAGCCACCGGCAAGGAGCAGGCTCTGCAGGCAGCGGCAGGAGCTTTGCCCACCAGCCAGCGAGGCCAAATGTTCCGAGCAGCCTCTTTGAAGGCACGGGGGGGGACTCACGTGCCTCACCAGCAATGGGTGTCCCCAAAACACTCAGGCATTAGGCTTGCTCTCAGGGGACAAACAGCTTCTGAGTCATTTCCCAGCCTTCAAACATGGGTTTTGTGCACGGGGTTATAAAGAGATGGGGAAAGAAGCCGTGAAAACATTGGGTTTTTTCATCTTTTAGCGAGGTGGCATGGGAGGGGGTGGGGATCATGTGTCTCAGTGGTGGAGCAATTCATGAGGCCCACAAGTTTCCCTGAAAGGAGGCAAGGCAGTCCTAGAGAGATCAATCGCAATTTTATCTACCCTTTTCAAGTTCTCATTTCTTTTTATCCCATACTGCCAGATAAAAATCTCTGCCTCAAACATGGGTAAGGAGATAGAGCTTTATTATACTATTCCAAAAACATTAGACGCTGTAGGCTTCGCCCTTTTATGAGTTCACTTTGCTGGCACTCCCCTCTCTGCCCCCCCAAATCTCTTCCCTTTAATATTTTTTCTCTCCAAATCAGAACAACAGGCACAAAACTAATTATGTGATATTTCAGATCCATGTTGTGTTAATGGCACCAGATCGTGTGTGACATTTCCGACTTGTTAGACTATTATTCTCGCTTATTGTTATCTCTGCCGCTCTGAATACAGGCTCAGGGCTTTATATCCCCCCCATGCACCAGGCTCCCACCCCCTCCTTCCCTCCCTTGTTCTCATTTATCAGCCTGGGAGGATCTGTGGAATATTAAACTGGGACATGCTGGATTGGTCTGCTCATTGTGGGCACTGGAGGAAGGGAAGGTAGAAATGGTGGAGCAGAGAAAGGCAGGGAAAAGCAAATGCCAGCGGGGATTTGTGGGGAGAAGCCACCATAGCAAGAGCCAGCCTGGGGGAATCTGACTTTAGGTTGGAGTCGTGTCAGGCTGTGAGAAGATGCCCATCCCTCGGGTGACCTTCTGGTAACGGCTGGCCATCTCACCTGGCTTGTATTCCCCAGGGATGGACAGGAGTCCACGAAGGACCCTTCTGATGTAGCTTCATGTCCCAAATGCCTTGCTTGAAAAGACAAAATTATTGCTTCTGCTTAGACCTGTTGGCCTGGCCTTAGGCTGTGAAGGCAGCACACTGAATAATGGCCTTGAGCCCCTGGCCTGCCTCAAGAGGTCATCTCATACCTACAGCCTCTATTGCTGACCATAAACCCCAAGAAATGTCCTTTAACTCTAGGTTTAGTGATGGAGACTGAGGTCCAAAAGCACAAACAGCCCAGCAAACATCAGCTGCTTTGCAGCCGCAGCACAAGGCAGAACAAATGGCAGGATTTAATAAAGGGGTGCTGCTGCCACCATACACCTACCAGGCAAATATCTGCAGTGCCGCCCCAGGGATGGGACTTCCTAAGGGAGTACCACAGTGCAGCTGCCACCCCTTTAGGGCTAGTTCAGGGTCCCAGGGGTCCAGGGGAATATGCAATCATTTTACACAGTTTTAGCTGCTCCTTCACCTGCCTGAAGAGCTTCCACATCCCTAGGACTGCTGACGGTATTGGCCCAAATGCTGCCATCATTTTGTTTCACTTCCTGAATGATTGTGCTCCTGGGTCTCTTTAGTTATACAAATACAGCAGCTGATTTGTCTCCATGCAGCTCTCAGTGAGACGGAGGGTGCCAAGTTCTTCCCATTGATCGAGGCAGAGGCAGTGCGATCACGCCAGCGCTGAGACTACAGGGAAAAGACTGAGAGGGTCCTCCTGCCTCCACTCCTGCTTGCTGAGGCTTCCCAGGCTGCCACAAATCACTCTTCCCTCTCCATCCAAATTCCCCCACTCTCTTCCAGCCTCACCCTTGCTCCCGCTCCCTGCCGTGATGACCCGTGGTGAGCCGCACTCCAGAGAAAGCCCACGTGCCTGGCTCCAACCAGCGCATCTCCAAAACTCCTTTTACTCTGCAAAAGTGTCTCAGGAGAGATCTATATTGGTAACTAAAACCGGGCCAGGCTGTAGGCTTCAGACACCGTGTCATGGTCATCCAAGCCACTTAACTGTTCACACACTCCCTGGCCCACGCTAGCCAGCGCTCTCCCAGACAATCCTGGACACAGTTCCGGGGATGGCATGAGCCTTGGACTGTCACCAGTGAACTGCATGGGAGAGGCCAAAGTTTAGTTGTATCAGCACAAATCACACCACAATCATGCCCCCTCAGGACCAGAGACTGGATCCTGGCTCGTTATATTTATTAGAACAGATACAACCTTGGTACAAATGAGCTTTAGAGAGGAGTCCTCACCAGGAATATAATCTCCAGCTTTGTTCCTCTAGGGCTCAATCCAGGAAGAGTTTGCAATCATGTACCGCTCCCTCCATGCCAATGAGCTGGGACGGGGGCGCAATATCGAAACCTGAATATTCATGGTAAATTGCTTTGTATAACTCTGAGCCTCTGTCTTGGTTTAAGCCCCATCCAACGTTGACACCACCAGCAGGGCTGGAAGACACCCTGGCTCTCTGCCACAGGAGCCCTTACAAGGGAAATCAGGGAGGCCAGGGATGCAGGCAGGGCTCCGGGAGTTCTCAGACAGGGCTAGGTTGTCTGTACAAGTCTGTGGATTGTAGGCTATTTAGCAGACACACACAGAGACCTGAAATAAACTTCAGCTGGGAATAGGCTGCTTCCAGAAGCATCTGCAGGGATCTGCTGCAGGAACAGCTTGGCGAGAGCCGCTCACGGGAACGGTGCTGTGCCACTGCAGCATGCCCTTGGGGGCCCCAGGCAAGCAGCAATTTGTGGGGTTTCTTCGCAGCGATTCCTGTCCAGAGACACTCTGCCTGCCCTTCTGGTCCATAACCCACCGAAACACTGGCTCTGAGCAGCTCCAGGTTCAGCTCCATGACCCCATTTCTGTGGGCTCCCTACCCGTCTTGAAAAGAGCAACTCGTAGGAGACAGGAAAAAGAGAGCAAGCTGGCCTCGCTGCATCCCCAGCCCTTTCACAGAGGGGTCTGTCACTCCCCTGCTCTAGCCCCTTGCACCCCCTGCCCAAGCCCCCATCTGTGCTCTCCGCCTGTTCCCAGGCCACTCTGTACCGTTCTCCCGGTCCCCATGTCACCGCTCCTTCCTGGAACAGCTGCAGCAGCTGCAGCACAATATGCTCCACAACTTGGTAAGGGGGATGGGAGGAGAAGCAGCAAGATATAAATAAATAAAATAAAATATGTCTAGCTTAATCCTTTTATCACTATACTTCTTTCAGTCGTTTACAGAGATAATAATCGCCCGGGCTCTGCAGGAAGCACTGATGGAAGCAAGCACAAAAATCTCATGGCAGCACCCTACTCTCTCATCTGCCTGTCACCTGGGTGCGAGGCAAGAAAACCATGTCCTAAAGACGGCCAGGCCGGGACCGAGCCCCAGCACGGCTGGCCATGAGGTGAGCAAGGCCAGGGCTAGCAGGACATGGAAGAGGGGAAAAAAATGGGAAGGGGGAGGGAGAATCAGCAGCAAAGCTGGAGAAGAAGGAAAAATGCAGAGAGAGGGAGCGAGATAAAACGGCACAGTGTTAACAAGGAACAGAGCAAGAGAGGGAAGAGACGATGCAGCAAACAGCAAAGCCAGCACACTCGTAATTTTAAAGTCTGTCAGTGAAATGCTGCTTTCCTCAGAGACTGACCGAAGGTCAAACTGCTGGTCCGCACCAGGGTCTGGAAGCTCTGCCCCAGGGTGCAGGAACAGCTGGAGCAATTTGGATTCCATCCTGTTTCCCCAGCAGGGATGACACTCCCCTGGGAGGGATCAGGCATCCTGATGGCCACCAGGGTCTCTGCTACATTCAACAAGCAAGCAGGAAAGAAAAATGTCCCTCTGGGCAAGGGCAAGAGAATCACAGCAGGTTCCTCCTGGGGGAAAGTGGGCTTTGAGCTGAGGCTGGCCGAAAGCCACCCAAACACGGCAGCACAAAGAGCTCAGCATGTGCAGTCCTCTTAGCACATGTTACTCAAATGCTCCCACACAAAATGGCAGCTGTCTCTTCCAGTAAACAGATGCCTTCATGGCTTTAAAGGGCAGCGGATCAAGGTCATCTTTTCCCAACGGTCAGCCATCTCTTTCTTTTCCCTTCAGGCTTGCTAATACGGTCCATCAGTCTGACAGCTCTTCAACACATCTCTTCCAGACACACTGATCCACACAATGATTCACTTAAGTGCAGCACCAAATGCAACCCCAATTTTCCCATGTTTTTCCCACCCCAGAGAGTCTCCTACCAGACCCCAAAGGTGCCTGACGCTGAGCCCCCACCACTCTGGGCTCCAGCCAGGCCAGCCATCTGCAGCACCCAGGAGCAAGGACCCTTCATCCAGGAAACTTCAAGTACCTCTGGGTATGATTTTTAATTTCCTGCAACACTAAGATCTACAACATGATGCCAGGAAAACAACACTGTTATTATTTGGCTTGGTTTTATCCTGCCATAAACTGTCACCACCGCAAGGCTCAGGGAGCTGTGCCTATAAGGACTGCACATGTTTTCACAGAATCACAGACTCATCGGGGTTGGAAGGCACCTCTGGAGATCATCTAGTCCAATCCCACTGCCAGAGCAGGTTCACCTAGAGCAGATTGCACAGGATGGCGTCCAGGCGGGTTTGGAATGTCTCTAGATCTGGAGTCTGCAGATTTGGAGACTCTTTGAAGCAAGATCCCTGTATGCAGGTCACTGGCTCCTGTCCAGGGTGCCCGTGCACTAGCTGGGCCGTGGGGAAGCTGCCTGTGGCTTCTCTCCAAGGGGAAAAGCTTTATGGGAGGGTCAGGCTGAGATTTCCCAGGCAATCCTTGCTGAACACAGTGGGTTTTAGTCTCTTCACTTCCTTCAGGCCCTTCCCATGAGCCCAGTCAACTGCAAACCTGAGGTAGTGGCCCCTCCGCACATCCTGAGCAGATCTATGTGCATCAAGAGTGTTTTGTAAGTAAAAAAGACAGTGCTTCATTCTGCCTGTCCTCACAGAGGGAGGCAGTGCCCTGGGTGAGAGACAGGAGAAAACAGAGCTATTAATTCAATGTGTTCCTACATGGGACTATTGTCAGTGCTGAGAACGTGCCACGGAACCAAAGAATGGTTGAAAAAGAAGCAAAGGGCAAATCCCCAGAGAGCCGCTTTCCTGCTCCTGACAAGGACATTCAGTTGGTCACCAAATGTCATCCCTTCCTCAGCCCTCAGGTCCCTTGGGCTGTGCTCCTGATTTTATTCCCTAGCTCAGCGAGGAGGCCACACGGATGGGTTTAGGGGGAAAAGCAGCGGGGAGGGAAAGGCTGCTCCGGCTGGATCTGTCCCTTGCCTACCACACTGCCTGCCCTGGTTTTAGGTCCAATGCCAGGACAGTGACACACAGCCATGTTGAGTTTCCCCTGTACATTCCCAGGGGACCCTCGTAAAATCTGACCTTGGTGCTATAAACCTGCGGCCAATTGCTGAGTAAGTCATTTCCTCCTGGGTGATTTAGCAGGGGCTGTCGACAGAGCTGCAGTTTGTCTGGATTAGAAGAAGAATTCATCAGGCAGCGGCATGGCCCACCTGCCTGTCTCCTCCCATTCCCGTCTCCACAGCCATTCCCTGCTCGCTGCCCGCACCAGTCCTGCCCTCTTTCTCCCCAAACCGCCTTGAGCTTTCAGGCGGGGGGAGAAGTCAAGCAGGGAAAGAGGTGCTGGGCTGCCTCTGCTCTTTTCTTTCCCTGTCATAAAGCTCTCAGGGCCAGCTCTGCAGTCAGGGGAATATTATCTCTCCATGCTGCTGTTAATCTCTTTATGGCATCATTTGACCCTTTCTAACATCCATTGATTTTTGAACTACCCTTTACCGCAACTCTTTAGATCCCTTTGGTCTAAATTACTAAACATCAGTGCCCAGGGCAAAACATGGGAACAAATAAAGCAAGAGGGAAAAGTCCATCCAGTAACTGTGACTTCACTGGCCACTTTTGAGGCCCCTTCTCCCTCCTTCCCTGCCTCTCAGCCTCCCCTCTGTGCCGCATCCTACAGACCCTCCTAGAAGCTTTCCCCATCCTTCCCCAGCTCCCTCCCTCACCCTACCACAGCTGTGCTCTGAAAACAGGCAGGATGGCACCTCCCATCCCACATCTGGCAGCGGGTACCCAGCCCAGCTGGCACCACCCCACATCTCCCGGCCCTGCGCCTCCCCCGGGCACCGTCCTTCTCGGGCGCTGCCTTTTGCCAAGGATGTTGCCGCCCGCACGGCTGAGATGGGCAAACTCACGACACTTGAAGTCACATCCCCAAGAAGCTCCTGGCCAAGCTTTTCTAAAGCAGCCTAATAGGGCACCTCAACAAGAGGTGAAGGCTGCTGCTTTTAATTTACTGGAGGAATGACTTTTCACTCCAGATTAATATGTTTTAATTTATTTCTGTTTTCCTGAGCTCGCCCCTTGTCCAGCAGTGGCTGTCTCCTTGCCTCATACTTGCTACTTGTCCAAATGAAATACTGAGCTGTATTGTCTACTATTATGGTAAAATACACAATATATCACACTGATGCATTCTGTGAGTATGACATAAAAATGACGAATGTGCTCTGGCCAAACACTGAAATGTATTCATCCCGCATTAGTGCAAAATGAATATTAATACGCTGGAAAATGGCTCGGGTGATGAGGGCTTTGTGTCATCTTAGAGAGGACACTTCATTCCTTCCTCATTTTTTAGACAGCGTCAGCCCCCAGTCCTGACACAAGCCTCGGGATATCTAGCACAGGCACATTTCAACAGAATTCCAGCCAGGACCACAGAGGGTGAAACACTTCAAGGCGACAAAAAGCTGAGGCCCATAGAACAGATTTAGAGGGTCGGGGCGGTACCAAAGCTAAAATGGTCCTGGCTTTCTCTGTTCTGCAAGTGCCTCACGATCTATCTTGTGTATATTATTGTCCCCTCCTCCAATTTCTTCAATCTCTGACTAAGTCAAAGACCACCATGAGGGCTTAATGGGTTGTGGGATCAGTTCATCAAATTTGGATTTGGCTGGATTCACCTGCTGAGTGCACGTTTGTGTCAGCTTTTCATGATTACTGCCCTCCTCTAAGAGGTGCGGTAGAATAGCTGATGAGTGCAACGGTGAAGATAATATGCTTTACAATTAAGCCATTTAATTATTCTATTGTGCGATTTCCATAACCACAACCATATCTCTGCAAATTTATAGAGCACACAACAGAATATACCAAGTGAAGAGGAAAAGCAACAATTTTAATGTATCCATCATAAAAAAACCACTTTCCTCAACCCAGATCTGAAAGACTCAAGCGCTGAAAGTGGCTCCCCCTAAGGGCTGCACACCCTGGTGATTGCCCTGGCGGTACCAGCAGCCGTACACATACTCACAGAAAGTCCTTGCCCCTAAATACACACTATATGAGTAAGACGACGCGGGAAGAGGCGAGGGAGATTGTCACCATATCTTAGCCATGTTTCAGGCGATGTTTTCCTACACACTTGCTTAGTTGCTGCGTCTCCCCTGGATTTCCTGGACCGTAATGCCCCCACGCAAGGCTAACCCAGCGTCAGCAGTTGAGCCCAGCTCAACGGGGCTTCATTTGCTTCCAGGGGACGAGCAATTCCAGGCCAGGTCTACCACATCCGTTTCTCTCCCTCCAGCCAGTGCTTCAAGGGAAGGCGAAACAAACACGTGCTTTGTCACGATGGGCACAAAATCGCAAAGCCAGGACCAGCGGGATGGCTCCACAAACACACACCTTCACCTCCGCGGGCTCCCCGGCGCAGTCCCATGCACCCCCATGCCCATTGCACGCAAACTCTCTCTCGCAGCCAGGAGTTACCGAACAAAAAAGCCTCAAGAGTAGCCCCAAAGGAACTGCTTGTACCCGGGCCGCTCACCACTGCCTTTCATCTCCAGCACCATCAATACAGGATGGAGCAGGAATCGTTAGATGTGGTGCTTCCATCAATATCTCTAAGAGATACAGGTGACATGAAAAAAGGTGAACCTGAGACCTCTTCAGACCGGAGACAAAGAAATTACAAGGATCTTTTATTTTAGATGGGTTAGCATTTTGGTTTATATCTATATCTATACCTAATTTATATACCTAGAAACGTAGCATCCATTTTTCCTTTGTAAATGGGAAGTGGAGGCTGAAAGCTACAACCTTTGCCTAAAAGACTAAATGGCCTTTGGAATAGGCCGATAATGATAAAAACAACCTGCAAAAGCATGTATCCTTGCATCATTTAAGATGACCTTTTAGAAGGGAGACACAGGAAAAGGGGAGAAAATGAATGGAGGAAAAAAAAAAAGCTGGGGGAAACAAAATTTTAAAACTAAACACCCGCTGTTGGCATTTGAAGCAGCTGCCACTAGAACAAGAAAATAAAAATAAAAATAAAAAGGTATTCGACATTTTATTTCCCCCATCAAACAATATATCCCAGCTAATGGCAGTAGAATAAAAAATTATCCAATGCAGCCTGCGAGAGAGGCAAGAGAGGAAGAGGAGAGAACAGGGAAGAGGGAGGGGAGAAAGGTTATTATAAATGTGTCAAGCTTGTTTATGGCCCTTTATCAGCAAGCACAGCGGAAAGAGAGAGGCACCGTTAGCGCATTTTAAAAGTGTTTGGCAGCTTTGTTTGGGAATGTAAATAATCTTTATATTCAGGACCATTTATGTTTCAAGGAACACGCAGGCACGTGCCACCCACGCCGACAGATTTTTGAAGGACCTTCTGACATCCCTGCTGGGCTGTGCTTCCTGGGTCTCTGACACAGGCTCAAACCGCATCCGATGGAAAGGGCTGCACTGGGAATATAAAGGGATTTATGGGAAGGACTTGAAATCCAGGGAAAACCCTTCAGTCAAGGTCAGCTGCTGGGCTGGTTCACACCCTCCCTGAAGCCAGGAGGGTTAAATTCCACTTCTAGCGATGCTGTTACAGATCTGGAGGAAGGCAGCTCTGCCAATCGGCGCAGAGGACCACGGCTATGCCCAAACCACAGCCCCCGCGGGAGCAGAGCGTGGCAGGAGGGGGTCAGTCCAGCAGTGGATCTGGTCCCCCCTTTTTCCACTACTCCCAGTCTCTACTGCAGTTCATGTAACTGATAGGTAAATCACTCCCATTTATTTACAGGGAAAATATATTATCAGGAATACCCACGCCCTGAAAGGAGATGACATCTCATTTTTCACAGGCAAGACTGGGAGGGAGAGTCCCAAAAAACAGAAGTGGCAGAGACAAACCAGGAGAATGTCATGAACACAGAGACAAAGCAGGATGCTGCGGCGCCTCTCCCCACCGCGGCGAGGGAGATTCACGCTCCACAGATTAATTCTGAGGCGGCGTTTAACGCGTCTCCCTTTGGGGATGAAGGATTTGCCCTGCGTTTCAATGAGACGTTCAAAATCACACTCATCATTCTCGGAAATTGCACTTAGTTAAATTGTCACCTCTCAAACGCGAAGGCAGGTGCGGGGCTGTGCTCCGCACGGGAGCCCGGGTGGCCGGGAGGACAGCGGAGCCGGTGAGGTGACAGTGGGGCGGCCACACGGCTGGGGCAGGCTGGCATCACTGTGGAGGAGCAGCAGAGGGGTTTGAAACACAGCGGCATGAAGCCGAGCAGCTCTAGTCGAGGGATCGAAGGAGAGGTAGCTCATGGGATGGCCAGGGGGCTGGCGAGGACCAGGAAGGAGCCGGGGGATGAACGGGTGGGTGTGCAACTGCTGGAGTATGGAGCACAGGAAAAGAAGAATGCCTGGAAGAAGGATAACAGCCAGAGGGCAAAGTTTTGCTCCTTGCATGGCAAATGTAGACTGGTCAGGCTAAGCCTTCCCTTTCTCCGATCTCATCTTCCCTGCCTTCATCTTTCTTGTCTCTTTCCTACACTCCCCGATGTGGCGGAAGAGCATAAAATTCAGAGGAAAGGTGCAGCTTTGCTGTCCTTGCACATCCAGGACTCCCACAGCCAGCAGAGGAAAGGGGGAACAGCCCGAAAGGGTCAGCAGATGAGTACACGCATAAACAATCACAGATCTCTACCACGTGCCTTGGTGGCCTCCTCCAGCATCCGCCGCACTTGAAAGGTAGGAGACGAACGGCCTTGGGAACACGTCCATAGGCAGAGGAAGGCAGAGCAGGCGCAGTGACAGCACAGGCTGTGCTCTGCTCTCCCTGCAAATCCACCCCGAGCTGGAGGGTTGGACCTCAGTCACCGGCCCGGGTCTCTCCACTCCCGTCCCACACAACTTCCTGCGGGACAGTTATCGGAGCAATTCCTCTCCCACAAATCTCCAGAACTGCCAGCAGATGAGCGACAACTTCAGCTGCTACCGACCTACGGACACCGGAGTAAAAGTCCAAAGGCCTTTTTTGTACTACTCTTGGGATTCTTCGCACCTGCTTTATGAAGAGGTGTGGCCGCATTAAACCATGGATTTTGAAGACGTGAACCCAGCATAAGAGCAAAGGCGGACTTTTTTATACTCAGGACACCAGCACTTTGCAGGAGGCACTGGAATACTGTCGAACCCGTGATACCCCCCTGCTAAGGAGCCAGCAAATTCACCTTCCTCTGTGCAGCCAGGTGCCTGGAAAGCGTCATATAAAGGAATTTAAATGTAGATGTGTGATATTTACTGCAAAGCACGACCCGCACGCAGACAGGGGAAGGAATGCTTGAGCAGGAGGAGTAAATGACTATCGCAGGCAGAAAACCCACTGCAATTCATGCATCACACAAATGGTTGTGTATATTAAAGCAATGAGGACAAAGGGTATTGATTTAGCACAAGTATCAAGAGTCCCAGGTGCTAAAACCTGAAGAAATACAAACTGTGCTGGGCAGAATAACAACAAAACGAAATGATAAAAGGATATGAGTGTTTGAAAAGACGCGTAGGACGGGCTATAAATTCTAATAATCCATATTTCTCGAAAGCAGCAGCTATTGACTCAAAAACAAAAGAGCAGGCATTGTAATGTAACAAATGTCAGACGGGATAGCAGCAGGAATTCAATTTGCTCTGGCCATATATCAACTTGAAACTTAATGTAATGGCACGTAGTTAAAGCTGCACCCTCACTTAATGGCTATTACCAGTCCTGGGTGGGTTTTCCAGCAAGCATAAAGCAGTGAGTAATTGGCCCCGCTCTGCCTGCATCACCACTAATGAAAAAAAACGTGCTCTCGCCTGGCAGCAGCGGGAGAAGGGGAAGGCAGGGAACCCAGGCAGAAGCAGGCAGCACTAGAGCTGCCAAGAGCCTGCCCTGCCAGGATCCCTTGAAAGAGTTTCAGGAGAGACCTCTGGGCCTCCGGCTGACCACCTTCTCTTTTGTGCAAGGGTTGGATCCACAAGGCAGCAGCCCAACATCCTCGCTAGCCTCCTAACTGAACTGGATCCAGACCTGCTGGAAGAAGAAGAAGAGAAACCCTGGGTGGTTACACCTCATCCAGCTCCTAAGCACGCACTATTTATTACTACTTGGGCAGTGGCTCTGCAGTCAGCCAATTAAGGCCATTGTAATTACTTCTCTTCAGTGACTGCAAACGGCCAAGTTAAACGACAGATTTCCCGTTCAACAGCTACTGCGGCTGCTGAAGTGAAGAAGCAGAAGTGTGGGCATTGCTGAGAATACGCTCTGACCATATGTTAGAGGCAAGAGGCACTTACTGAACGGAAGAGGAGGCAGTGGGAGAGGAGGGAGGAGGCATGGATGTGGGACAGGAACCTTGGTAGCAACGAAGCATCCAAAGCAATCAAGGGAGGGCAAAGATGTAAAGCTGTCCTAATCACTTTATTGCAGATAGGCAGAGGCATTCCCAACAGGCGCATTATAGTTCCCACCAAGAGCAAAGCTTGCAAAATGTTAACTTCCTAGGGATATGCCACTCCAAATTTCAGGACACATTTTGGAACAATCAAAAATAAGATCAGCCCCCGGGATAAATTCTCTCGAGTTGAGAGTCATTGAGCTCAAGTCATTGAGCGTCACGCATGGCAGAAAAGGACTCCAGAACGTCAGTCAGCGCTGTGCTAACCTCCCTGCATCACAAACACGACCAGTTGTATTCCGTATCATGAAATATGGAATTGCGGCCTTTGACTTTACTTTGTGGGAATTATGCGCTTCCAGTGCTTCTCAAGAGACTATTTTAATGCCTTCTAAAGCCTTTTCTTAAAGCGATAAGGACACCCAGAACACAGGTCTCAGCTTTGTCTCCTCACTTGCCATGAACCGCACCTAGAGCTTGCCAAGATCTAACGGTGGTATGGATTATTGCCAGTAAAGGTGATAGCAAGCAGTGGCTTTGGATGGCACAACTGGTCTCCCTCATGCCACAATACCACAAGGCATCGGTTGGGCTTCTGCACACAGCGGAGCTGCTGAGCTGCGTAAACCCTGGCAGGGGCTCGCTGGGACCCTAGCCGCCCTCCTTGGGGGCAGGAGGTGCTCATTTTGCTGAGAACTTTCCCACATCCATCCAGGGGTGGCCACAGAGTAGCCACAACATCGCAGACAGAGAAACAGGTCAAGTAAGAGTCCAGCAGTCTTGTTTACCCCTGCCCTTGGTGTCCAGTGCACACAGGAGGCAGGGAGTGAGAGTTTCGTGCTGATCAGACAGCCGATGGATGCATACGGAGCGCAGGAGGCTGAGCGTGCCCGTGGGAACCAAGCCTTCGGAGTGAGAAACTGGAAGGGGGAAGGGAGTTTGTACAAATCCACATTCCAGATTAAATCTCATCTTTAAACCCTGAGTTCCAGTAACAGTATCTGTTTTAATGCCCACAGGCCTTGCTTTCCTCAGTAATCTCAGCCATCAGTCCCCCGTGACTGACAACACCAGGCATGAATCTCTTTTTGAAGCTGACAAAACTCGCTCTGAACTGATTTTCTCTTGAGCTGTGTTTATCTGAGACCGATGCGGAAGAAAGCAGGGCTGAAGCAATCACAGCCTGTATTTACCCCCCAGATCTGCCCTGATGCAGCAAGAGCCACCAAGCGTGGCCAAAGCCAGCCTTGGCAAGAGCAATGCCCGCCGGCAAGCAGGCCAGTTCATTTTCGCTTCCCCAGGCCCCTTCCCCTGTGAAGGCCAAGGCGGTGTTGACATGGTCTTGGCTGATTCCCAAGGAGTCCTGGGGCAAGCTGTCTGGCAGAGGGGAGACCCCAGCCTGACTCACAACAAAACAGTTGAAAATATTCTGGGCGTCTGTTTACAGCCCCATAAAGATTTTATGCAGTGCATTTAGCCTCGTGTCTCTGCATTCATCGTGTTAAATGCCGAACGTTTTACTTTAGTGCCATAGTGGCTACAAGCAGGAATACTTAACTTCAATAAATAAGAAGTAATCGCGTTTTCCCAGTGAATGGGGTGAAAATGGCCACTGGGAGAGTTCACCTTCTGAAGTTGAAAGCCAGGGGCTGTCGCTGGGGTTTCCAGCAAACTATAGACTCTGTGGAGTACCTCCGAGGGCACAAAAAAAAAAAAAAGAGAAAAAAAAAGTATCAATAATAAAGCTTACGCATCTTGTAATTGAGGAACTGGTCTGTAGCTTGGGCACAGCACGCTTGTGCCCAAAAGCCAACATTAAACATTCAAATTTAGGCAATGTAGAGAAAGAGGGACAGAAGCAGATGGACTAAGACTCTATGCATTTGTGAGTAAAATCTACCGGAAAAGCACATTAGTGCTCCTTGGAAACTAGATCATTTCATGGAGGAGCACACACACAGAAGGGAGCTTCTCAAGTGAGTCCACATTATTGCAACAGACTCCCAGGCACAGTCTGCAGATCTCTAACCAGCCTTATCTGGGCTTCGGGCACTTCCTTTTATCTACCTGGGAACTCCAGGCATTACGACCAGGTAAATTCCCTTGGATGTAGTAACTCCTTCCTCGAGGTGGGCACACTACCAACTCACAGAGCCACACTTCAGCCTACAATCTAGATGTCCTCTGTTAGGAAGAGCTCAATGTCTCATGAGATAATAGCTTCGTTGTGGCACGCAACAGGAGTTTTACCAGGAAAGGGATTCAGGGTAGGTTAGCAATGTATTAATTATGTTTGAACTACCTCAATTGAAATGATTCTCAACAATAAATCCTGACCAAGAAGGTCAAAAACTAACTGAATGTCTCCTGATTTGATCCCAAAACACCTTGCCACACTGATAGGTTCACAGTAGGTAACTGTATTCTTCCATCTCCTTTCAAACATACTTCCCACCTCTCTCCTCCACACTCTGCCTCTGAGCTTCTCTCTACTCCAATCTTGTCATCTAAAATTGGCCCTCCCTTGTTTCTCTCCAACGTTTTCTCCTCATTCTACCAACCAGAAGACCAGCTTAATTCTCAATTTAAGGGTCTCAACTTAACCCTACTCCCAATTTGTCATTCAACTGTCAGCTGTAATGTTTGGAAACAACAGTTTAACACCTTCTGCACCACATCACTCCCAAATAAGCTCTCTTAATTCTGATCTGTTGGGTTCTCTTGATACCTGGTTGCACCACAGTTGTCTAAAATCCAGTCCTTGGCTACAGAAAAGAAATGCAATCCATAAGGGTCTGATCTCCAGGTTACTCTTTCAAGGGCATAGGTGGTGCTGACACCAGCAAACCTGATGCACATTACAACAGAACTTCTTGTCCAGCAGACAAGAAGGTTGGGTAGGCAGAGACAATGCCTAGTAGTACTTGTCCCTACCAAAAACATCCTACTTGCAGTTCCCAGATAAGTTAGATTCTGAACATACAAAGATGTTTGTGTGAACCTTCTTGAAGTTTCAAGCTATGAGCTCCACTAAATTGTTCCTGAGAACTTTGCTGTTAGACTCTGAAAGCAAAAACTGAGATGGTGGTTGACTTGCAGCTGTTCTTTATGACTTGCCCATGGCATCTATTCCCAGCCACAGAGATGCTGGGAATTAGGTTGTGGAGACAGAAGGTGGGAAGCTCATTTGCTTTCTCCATCACAGTCTGTTTCTCTCTCACTAAGTTGTCTACAGCAAAATGGCAACTTTGAAGATGACAACCAGACACCAACGTTGTCCCACGACTGGTGGTCAGCCAAAGAAAATTACAAGATTTTCAATTTCCTTCAGCAAAGATCTTCCAGAAGACCCTTGATCAGCTCTCCTCAACTCTACACGATGATCCACAAGGTCTCTAACAGCAGCTTGCACAACATCACCCAGAATACCTTGCATGTCTCCCTTTGAAGCTGTGACCTGATTACCATAAGCAACGCACTGCAGATGTACCTCTGCAAGCCCAGAAGCACCAGGGGAAATGAATATATTAGTATTTATCATATTAATGCAGATCAAGCTGGGTATTTGTTCTGACATTTCAATAATAGCTTTTTCTATTTTTTTTTTTAAGCAGCAGCTTGTATTTTCTTCTCCCTTAAATAATTCATTGTTACATTAAACTTATTTTAAATTGGGGTCTTTTTTTCATCAAACTAAAACCTTATTTGGATGGCCAAAGGGAAAAAAAAAACTATAAATGAAAACTCTCTCTTTTCTCTTCTCCATTCTTTCATTCCCTCTTTTTTCTTTCTTGTTAAAATCTCTTAATCAAAGTGACAATCTGTCTTCCCCAGGAAGGAAGCTGGCTCCTTTGAACAGTGCTGCTCCGATAGCTCTCTGCTTTGATGTGGGATTTAACTTGTGCCTTTAGCAATCTCAAGTGTCTACGCATGCATGCGCTGCGTGTCTGCATGTATGTGTGTTTCTCTGTTTGCCCTTGCTACGCATACACAACCTGACCCACCCACCCACCAGAAAAAAAAAAAAAAAAAAAAAAAAAGGAAGGGAAAACCAGAAAATGCCATGACCACAAAGCAGCGATGTGAACCTTGTGGAGTTGCTGCTGATTACAGTTCAGAGGGGACCTTGCTCTTTGCCTTTTCACGCAGTGACATCTTCAAGCACTTCATCAGCTGTTAACTTCAGTGAACACAAGCAGCCTGTTCCAGGAGGCTGATACCCTATGGAAGGTCAGGTGTGTACTGGAAGCTCTGTTCCTGCAGTTCATTGTCCCTGGACCACAGCTATGGCATGTTCTCATCCAGCATCCTCCTGTGCAATGAGACACAGCATGCGATTGTGGTACTATCATGCAACTCGCCATCCTTTTCCTTTTCCTTCTTCTTTCACGGTTTGACTCCAGGCTGCCCCCTGTTCTCATCACAGTCTCTCCTGCTTTGACAACTGTTTTGCTCTTCCTTTCTTTTAGCCCTCCTGACCTCAGTAGTGACTCTGGGGGACAGCAAGGTCTTCACCTTGTCTCCTTTTCTCTGAGGATCCGGCATAGCTTTGTCTGGTACAGCACAGTTAGCAGATTTGATCTCGGGGAACATAAACCCAGGCTTGGGCCAACGGACCACCTCAAGAGGCTGGTCCCACCTTGTTTCCCATGGGTGATTCCTTCCTAGGCAACTCCTCCATCCCCTTGCCAGTAGGGCTGCCTCTCACCCTTGCCCTGGTGCCTCAGTGGCACGTTTTGTCGTGGGACAAATGTCACAGAGAGCAAAAGCAGAGCAGAGCTATCGACATCTTCCCATTTCACAGTCAGAAAGCTCCCTCCCTACCACGTCACTTGCTGCTATGATTTTACAGCAGTTATTCATCACGTAATTCCCCAAGACCTCCACTCTACTTCTAGCAAGTGCCTTCTGGGACTTCACCCAACTCTTCAGAGATCGTCTTCCTGATCAGTATTGGGACCTTTCTCATCCTTTAGAAAAATTCTTGGTCTAAGCAAATCAGATCTCTTGGTTTTGTGTACATTGGAGATTTTACAGGTGCTTCTACTCACTGAAAGTCTTCCCCAGTGGTTTTCCCTAGCAGCAGGCCAAGTGTACAAACGCTTTACAAAATACTGAACAACATGAACCTCAGAACTACAAATCTCCAAAGCAGCTTCAAGTCAGAGAAAACAAAACCTTGACAAGAACAGACTCCAGTACTGACACAAGTTTCCTGTAGCAAAAGCCAATCTTTAGAGCAAAATTGGTGTCCTCTCCTAATGTCCCACTACTAAGAGTCTGAGATTTTTTTGGAAGTTTAATGTTTCAAGGTTTTCCCAGTTTTCTACTCCTTTAAAAACACATACACAGAATTTTCTTCTGCTTTAAAAACAAACACACATATAAACACACACACACAGAATTTTCTTCTGCTTTAAAAACAAACACACATATAAACACACACACACAGAATTTTCTTCTGCTTTAAAAACATACACATACAAACACACACATAGAATTTTCTTCTGCCTTAAAAACAAACATAGAAAGACATACACAGAACCACATTACTTCTTCTGGATTGTTTCTTTTACGTGTGTCCTGCTCCTCACCTCTTCTAAGGGTTACTGGGATTCATGTTGGAAATCTCTCTCACATTTCTACAAGCTGTGGGGATAACAGGGCAGGAAACAAAGCCAATTTTCTCCCTGCCTATCCTGGGAACCTCTGCTGAGCCACTGGAAATTCCTGCGCCGCTGGGGAAAGCTCACACCTTACCCATGGTGACCCAACAGGGAGATACCAGAAGAGATCCATCCGGTTTCCAGTATCTGCATTGCAAACAATGGATTCTAATCAAGACAGAAAACAATGATCACCACAGAGTAGGACGCAATGCTCCAGGCAGCACGGGACCTCCAGGCTCCATCTAAACAATTGCCGTTCCTCTTTTTTGATTGAGACACTCTCTGCCCAATCCAGTCTCTGCTGCATGAACACTTTTCTCATCGCCATGGTACCTTTAGGTTCATCTCCCTCTATTTTGAGGAATCTCTGTGTTCTCCTTTGCTTGAGTCCTTTCAGTGCCCTCCCGGGGCATTATCCCATTGAGCCTATATTGTCTCCAGAATCTTCCCCCCCCAACACCCTTCAAGATCCCCTTCACTGGGTATCTGTTTCTGTAAGTTCTTGATCAGCCAAACCTGCGGTTAGATGCCTTCTGTGGAGGAGTGAGGGAACACAGCAGTTGCCACTTAAAAACCAAGGAAGTCTGGAGGCCAGTGATGGACTGCCTATATCCAGGGGTTGTGGTGAGGATGCAAGGTAGGCTTGGGATGGAGACCAAAGAGAAATGGAGTTCTTGGGGAATAAAACTGAGACAAAGAGGAACAGAAGAGACAAGAAGTGAAAAGATAGTGACCAGGGAATGGGAAGAACAAGAAGAAGACATTTTACAGTGGATAGGAAGCATTCTTTTTCACAGGTATCAGAAAGCATCAAAGCTTTCTTTTCAAAGGTATCAGAAGCCCAAGGCATTCATTGTAGCTATAAGAGGCACAGGAAACTTTCCATCCCTGGCTGTTATGTTTGATGTAGGAGGTAAAGTCTGACTCTTCCTCCTCAGAGGAGGAAAAAGCTAAAACTGAGCTAAAACTTTACCACCTCACCGTCGGCCCTGACCGCTTTTACACGGACAGCCAAGTCCATCCAGACACACTTTCCCTCTAAGCCCCTTGGCTTTCCAGAGGTACTGAGCATCCACAGTTCCAGCTACACATAACACACAGCCCCTCTCAGAATCAGCCTGCCTACTCAGGCGCTCGGATCCACATCTCTGTGCACAGCTCTGAGAAAGGGGGCACGAGAGGAGGCTGTGCTGAGTCTTGCTGCCAGCTCCACGCCTGCTCCCCTCGTGCCCTCTGGGGTATCTGGGGTCCAGCTCTGCAATACAGGGTGTACACGTGCCTTGGAGGTTGCAAACTGTGGACTCTGTGTGCTGCCCGAGATAAAAGCCAGGAACAGGAGCTCTCTGCAGAATCCCTATGTCATTTCTAGCAGGCAGAAGGGCAGGATGAGCACGTCCAGGTATAGGACACTTCTGCATAGCCACGCCAGTCCAAGGGCACCTCCTTTCCTGCTCTGTGCTGCCTACACGCGAGCCTGCTGCCTGCAGTCACTGCGCAGCACTCACCCTCGCTTTACATTCTGCGTCTCCCTCCTGAGATTTGCTGCCAGCTTAATAGAGTGCACACTGGAGAAGGTCCCCCCGCCCCTACCCTCATGCATACCCAATCAGGCCTTCTGATTATGCAAATTAAATACAGTAACATCACACACACAACCTCCCCCCCACCCCCTCCCTGCACCTCTACCCCGCCCCAATCCAGCACGAGAGGGGGGGAAAAAGTAACAAACCCTCCATTCATAACCAGAAACATTAATTATATGTAATGATGGGCAGTCAACTCCCTGAAGCATTTGCATAATTACTAATGCTAATGGATTCAGAGTGCCTCTCTCCTTCTCGTGGAGGAAATTTAATTGGAAAATGCATAAAAGCATGAGGAGGGAGGATGGGTGCTCTGAGTGGTCTGAAGTGGCACACGCAGCAGCAGAGGAGCTCTCTGGGAACGGTGGAGGGAACCTGGTCACTCCCTCCCTGCTCCCGCGGCCAACCTGCCTTTTCTCCTCTCGCCTGCTCCAGCATCACCCCCATTTCTGGGGAGCAGGCAGAGGAGGGATCGAGGGGTAGGTTTAGAGAGTATTCCGGTCAGCCGTCTTGATCCCAAGGGGATTATAAAAATAAGATTTAATGAAATTAGGAAATTCTCATCTAGGTGTCTCAAAGACAGCGAGTAATAATACATGCCACTTTCTTGGCAGTAGGATTTCTTGGGCCCTCAGGCCCCACAAATCTCCCATAGCCATGTCTCTCTCTGTTCCCCTGTACATGCTGGTGGCTGCTGAGCTTCCCTAAGGCAGAACTTGCCACTTTCTCCTTGCTGCCTCCAGTTATGATGCCACCAGGCTTGGATCTCTTTCCACAGCAAAACCAACCACATGGCAAAGGGCTGGCTGCAGCACAACAGCAAGAGACCTCAAATCTCTCCATGCCCTCCGGGAATGCCTTTTCCTTATTTCTGTCAGCCTAATGATGGCGAAAGAAGGTGTCAAATCTGGGGCTGGGCCATCTCCTGTGGGCTTCTCAGGCCCACAGCCCCCCTCCCACTGCTCTCCAGGCCAGCATTTTGCAAGAATTGAACAAGAGACTGGCCACGTGTTTGAACTTCACTTCTTCCAGCCCTTCCCTGCATTTACTTCCCACCTCTTTGGAGTTTGGCACCAGGTCTGGCTCTGCGTCCTGCAGACAGCGCACAGGAGGTCAGTTGTGCACCTTCAAGCCCACCGCCCCTGCCCTCCTTGAGGGTCTGAGTTCCTGAATGCAGGTAAGTTTTGCGCCGCACTGTGAGCAGCTGGTGAGACAGCAGATGGCCAGGAATCTGTAAAAATAAAAAAAACCTGGGGCTGTGACAGCGGCATTTTTATTGTTCACTCATTCCCACTGCTGCCAGACTCCGAGTGCATATCAAACAGGGTACATGCCCTTGCAAACACGATCACAGACAATCATGCAAAACGGTGACAAAGGTCCTCTAACATCCCCAGCCAAGCGGTCCGAAGAGGACACCCTGTAACAACAACAAACCTTGGCATCATCACGGAGGGAGAATCGATCCCAGCATCTTGCCCCTTTGCCATACGTCAGCAGTGGTGCGACACCCCAGGGGACTGGACACCAGTCATTTTTTTTTATTGCACCATAAAGCACTGTGCACACCTTCAGCAGTGCATAAATAATAAATAACAGCAATAATACGGTCCCTTGAGCAAAGCAGCATTTCATCAGCAAGAAAATTGTCCTCTCTTTCCCTCTTAACATTCCAGTGGGTGCCCACTGGCGGCCCTTTGCTCTGGGAGGGGTTTGCACATCTGCTTTCCATCGCAACCAGCCCGTAATTCCAGGGAGGCCTTGGCCGTTTGTTGTCTTTCTGATGTGGGATAAGTTTGGTTAACTTTTAATACTTGTGAGGGTGAGGGACCAGAGCCAGGCAAAAAAGCAGCTTTGGCGACGAATCCCTCCCTTCCTGACTTCTGACTCGCAGCAGCTGCTCCAGGCCTGGGTCTTCATTTCAAACACTGCCAATAAGACAGAAATCCAACTGACACCTACACGCACCAGAACCGGCGCCTTAGGCAAGGCTGAGATGGAAAATGTTTCAACTATCCTTGTCCTCTTTTGTCAGCTCACCAGGGACCTCATTCGAGACCCGCCAAACTCAGCAGAAGCTGCAAGTTTCCAGGCACCTCCACAAACCAAATGAACAAAACCCCTCAGGAGTTCAGCTGATGACATGGAGAGCTGAAGTATTGGTATATACCCGGACAATATTTCTTACTCAGGCATGTTTGAGTGACTGATTCTTTCTCAGAATATTGTTTAAGCTGTAAGTGACTTAACGAAAACAAATTCTGAATTTTACCAGTACCTCGTTCACTCTAGACCCCCCAAAACAGGTTTTAAACTATTTCCCTTGAGAGATTTGCAAAGTCTAAGCTCTCAGCCTACATTTCCCTTTATTTTGTTATTTTTTTTTAATAATGACACATTTGGACATATAGATGTTTTGCCTGGATTACAAAACACTTTGAAATCCAGTGCACATTTGATCCATTTTTCCAATATAGTAGAAATGCACAGACACCGCAGGGCTAATCCCAACAGCCAGCATCCCTTCTTTTAGAAAACATCCTTTTTTCATTCATTTATCACTAGAGAAAGGAGATCTTATCAAAGAAAATACTGCCCAAAAAGCCACTGAGAAGTATAACTGTTGATTAAACCTTGTTTCAGTCGAGAGTTCAACTTGAGCAAACCTAAACTTTTTACAAAAATTATCTACACATTTCCACTGAGACAAAGAAAAACCTTCTTAATTGTTGTACAAAGTCTGGACCAGACTGCAGACCAGAAATGGGAACTATGAAGGTGGCTTTGCTTGTTACTACCCCGGAGTCTGTTCTTGGCTCTGTAACCCAGTTAAGGGGAAAAAAAGGCAAGGAAGAACAATTCTGTAGGAGTTTACTAAAGTAATATGAAAAGCAAACAACTGCCACAGTGAGCATTATTTCAGTCTATTGTAAAGATTTCATGTTACTGTGTGCAAAATAGGAGCTGGAAATACAGCAGCAGATCTTTCTGGTAGGGCTCTCAAACTTTTTAATTGGAGACTGACCCCATGACAATATTTGCCCTTGTCTCAGCTGCCTACGTGCAGAGGGAAACTCCGTTCCCTTTGGGGCTTGCCCGTGCCGGGATGCCTGCCTGTTCCCAGCTGCAGGAGGCGAGCTGCCAGCAGCACAGCAGAAATAACGAGCTCCTTTACAGCTCAGGACAAGAAACACGCAAGAGTTTTTGGGGACAAGCAAGACGAAGATTTCCTCAAAAGCAAGCGCAGGCTCTCCCTCCGATCCCGCAGCGAGGTTAGAGCTTGAGAACGGAGAAAATCAATGGGGATGAGTCGAAGGACTGGAACTGACTGAGAAAGGTACTTCAAATGCTCGCTCCCTCAGAGACAGTCCGGAGTGACTCAGGCTGCCTTGCAAAGGCTGCTTCATTTCCCCAGACTATCTTGTTATTTGAGACCAAGTGTTGGGTAAGTGATCTCAGGCGGCAGTGGCTCGTATTTGTCCAGCACCTTCAAGACCAACGGGTCCTAAATGTCTTTACCAATTTCATACAGAAATGGTCCCAACTGTCACTAGGATCCAAAAGGCATAGTGGGCACATTACAACTATTTTTAAAAGAGAAGTTCACCCAGATTATCGTATTTTAGGAGCCTGTTGATCTCTAAAGATTATTTTTTCCTTTTTGTTTTTATCATGGCCTAAACCCCGAGTCCCATTGCTTGTAGGGTTGCTGGCCCACTAACCAGAATGATACAGGAACAAAAAACCAACCAAACAAGAAGATCTGTAATAAAAAAATGAGTCTAAGAACTACTTACTTATTTTTTTTCTTGGTCAGGTAACGACCTCACTGGCAATGGCAGCACTATAGCTATAACTCAAGATACATCTCCTGAAGATATAGTATTTTCCAAGATGAGTGGAGAAATGATTTTGCATGAATCATCAAGGGTAGCTATAATTGTCAGAAGACTCACAATGGGTTTTGCAGAAGAAGCTTCTCAGTTGCTCGTGGTGGACGGTCAGATGCAAGACAGCACGCAAACAAAACATTGTAAAGGTTACTACGGAATCACTTTGAACGACATTTCTGAAAAGGGTTATTGGTTGGAAATACAAAAAGTACCAAAGTGACTTCTGTGAAACCACAAAGGCACACAACAACACTATTTAGTTGTTTGCACAAATCTCTTGAATGCAGCAGCAAATTAAATAATGTTGTTTCTACAAGATTAACCTGTAGCTAAAATGCTGCATCTTCATAAGGCAAAATCTTTGTTTATTGACAAAAATATATTAACTTCTTTTTCAGCACAGGAAATAAAGACATCCTGGAGAAGGACAATTTTATTTGCTGTCTCTGATGTTACAACCTTTGGAAATATAAAAATATTTCCAATAATCATTCATAACTACAAAGCTGAAAAGGAAGCAACCCATTGTCTTCTTGATTACTTTGAAAGCAGCGCCGAAATTTCATTTGGAATATTTTTAAAAGTTAAAGATTTACTGTAATGAAATTATTTCAATATCGGCAAAGTGTCTCCACTTGTAATTGGTAACGTTTGTGTTCATTTGTATATAGAGTTGTATTTCCCAAGGCTAATGGAATATAAGAATACATCATAGCGCAAGTATACTATGGATATATCATCCTTTGATCGAGGATGCTGTGTTGCAAAGTTTTAAATCTTTTTGACTCATCTCCCAAAGAGTTCCAGTGTTCCCACAGGGCATTTCTATATGCTACATTTGAAAAGATTTTTTTTTTTTTTTTAAATGTTCTTAAGCTACTGGAAGTGATTTTGGTGCAGGAGAAGAGGCTCAGATTGTTCAGTAGCAATTTTTAAGCTCTTTCAGGCTAACGAACACAGGGAGGCACTTTCAGTACTCCACACCACTTACGGTCCTTTCACAGTGTGCTAAAAGCTTTTTAACGATACAGTTTTAAAATTAAAACAATGGCAAAACACATTAATTGAAAGGTAAGTTACAAAAGGGAGTTGAAGAGAAATTATTTAGCCATAAACGCAACTTTAATCTAAGCACACATTGTATCCAGAAAAAAAATGGAGAGGAATTGCATTCAGCAATATGCACTAGCTCTCAAATGTCTGCCTTCATATTTCAATTAATTAAACTGCCTTAATCCAATTCAGCCACTGAAAAAGGAAACCAAAAACTGTTGACTTCCCAGGAAACCATGAATATTACTCAAAGGCTAAAATTTCTCAAAAAGCTTTGTGGAGCTCTACCCTGACGACAGCACATACTGAGAGAGTTGATAATGTGAGCACAGGCTTCAGAAATCCTATAGTCACAATTGGCCAAAGTTCTTTAAACTCTGGGTCTTGCGCCTCCTAACTCTTGTCGCATACGGCTTCCTTCCCTTTGCAGCAATAGAAATAACATTTTCCTTGAGAAACAAGCTAAGACAGATTGCAGAAATATTGACTCTGTTAAGGTTGAGTTTCAAATTAAAGTCAATTTCAATTATACATGTAAAGAGTTTTGTGAAATAATTTAAAAAAAAAACAAAGATACATTGAAATGCATTGAAACTGCTAATAAGCATTATATTTTAGATAAAAATTGACACTTAAGAAAATTGAATTTTGTACTTGCAGGCAATGGAAAAGTAGACTAGAAATGTTAAGGAAAATAGTAGTTCTTTAAAGTGTTGTTTAAAACAATTAGCTAAGAAAGGTGGTTGTGCGAGTTCTGCGATATTGGAGTCCCACCTGTATCTAGTTTCCAAGAAATGATAGTCAAAACTATCGTACAGCCTTCCTTCAGCCAGCTACAGGTTTTCACAGGTTTTCTACACAGCACAGGTTTTCAGCCCAAGAGAAGCCATTTCCACACCCTCAGATACAACCGAGACACAGTGCAGGGCACTTCCCTGACCTGGCAAAAAGGAATTGGAGGAAGGCTCACCATTTTCCCCAGTCCTTCATGGATCATTCCGGCAGGAGGAAGCTCTGTAGAACAGTTACTTTTCTAGGTAGACGCTACTTTCAGCACTCAGGTGGCTCCCATCCCACATAAACCTGTGCACCTCACAGTCTTTTTCTGAAAGCGTGGTTTTTGTCATAATCCTTCAAAATGTTGTAACGACACTTTAAAAACGTTGGCTTTCTTGCAAATTTGAGGGTCTTTGCTTACCTCCTCCCGAACATCAAGGCCCGTACAACTACACACACCAGCCACAAGACTCTGCTCGTCATCAGCCCCAAATTACACTGATCACCGTCCTTCGTATTTCACAAGTGTTGCACGTATTTTTGGGACACAGTCGAAAATAGTGAAGGCTTAAATGAGAACACTGACAACATCTGCCACGTCGTTGAAGGCTCTGCCCTTGAACTACTTAGAGATGCACGTTCCAGGTGAGCATGCATCTTGTAGCTGCTCTTTGCTAGCTGGGCATTTATTATAGCACCCAAAGCTCTGCAGACACACGTCGACCAGGAGGGCATATGCAAATCCAGTACATGACTCAGAATTGCCCCCTCAGACTCACACATACACAGGCAGCATTCTCACAATCGCCTTCCTTAACGAGGAACCTGGGTTAGATGCTTAAATAAAAGCTGGGAAATCTGTATTCCGGTCATGATTTCACCACAGACTCCCTGTGTGACCTTCGGCAGGTCATTTAAGCTCTCTGTAAAAATAAGACTGATAACACTTCCACTATCTGCCTTGCCTATTTGGACCTTAAGCTCCTCAGGCAGAGACTGTCTCTTGCATGCACTGAGCCTGTAACAGTTGGGGCCTCTAATAACTGCTGTAATACAGATAATTATTAATAGTAACGATGCAAGCAGCACTGACAGGGACAGGGCTGCACTACCCCCAAAAACCTTGCAAAGGGAGGGAAAAAAAAGTACAAAGCAGAAAGTTGTGGCTGAGCAGAACAAGGATATTATCAAATGCAAACATATTTTTGAGCTCTGTGATCAAACTGGACGGCAGGTTTTGGGCTGTAACGAAAGAAATCACGTTATTACCTACTCGCACAGCCTGACAGCACAGCCCCATGCAGAACGCATGAAAGCTTTCCCTTTCTATTATGCTTAGGTGCTGTGATGGAAACTCATTTTTTCTCCTTTTCATAAATAAAAACGTAAATGACTAGCAGTCTGGAAAGTCAAAATCTTGCAGGGGGGAGCTGCTCATGTTTTATCAACGAGGAAGCAAAGCACTGGGCATCATGATTTGTCTGTTTGCCTGTTTTCATTATCTTTTTAATGTTAACATTAAAGTCTTCTGGAGACAGTATTAAGAAAACCTGGTGTAGAATGACTATTTGAATAGAGATGAAATGCACCTTTGAGAATAGCAGGTAATAGCAAGGCTTTGCCTCTGCCTATGAGCTGGGAAATATGTTGTAATGTCAATGCTGGGGGGGTTTGCTGAAAAATCCCTTCCTGTTCCAAGTTCTTTGTTTCTTCTCGTGTCTTTTGGCCTTGGCTCAACAGCAGCACAGAGCGAGCTAGGGGCTACAGGATCCCCAACAGCAGCACTTACTAGCTCTACATGACCATGATCCAGCTGCTCTGACGCACTTCAGGCTGCTGCTCGTCCGCTCACAAGCTGCTTACAGGGTACAATCCCAGTCCATGCACTGGGAGCTCGATTAGTGTTGAAAAGGGAGGTGCAGAGGGAAAAAAACCAAGAAAACAGTTGTACTTTTATACCTCCTTCTTACAGCATAGAAAGTAGAGCTTGAAACCTTTGGGCTGGGTTTTGTTTTGTTGATTTTTTTTTTTTTAATTTGATTTGATTGTTTTCAGTCCTGCTTGGATTTGGTGGGTTTTTTGTTTTTTTTCCAATTAGACATTCAGGTCTTGGCAATTCTGTTTCTCTGGAAGATTTTGTGGATGGGTTGAGAACTAATAGGTTTAGGATATCAGAGGAACCAATAAATTGGAAGCAGCCTAAAAAAATCACAAATAGATTTTTATCTAAAATGAGGCAGTTGCTTAAAGGGTACCACAAAGATGCATTTTACTAACCTAACAAATGTTCAGGCCAGCTTTTGCATAGCAGGAGGCACAGACTGCTTAGGAAATTTGCTTCACAGCCCACCCAAAAACGCTGAGGCAAGTGCAAAACCCATAGACACACATGCTTATGTGCACACACACAGAGGGCTTTTTAACAAGGAGTAAGCAGCTTTCCTGTGAATTCCTCCGCTCCTCTTACTGATTTCCAACAGATTCTCCCCCATTCCACCATTGCATCCCTGCACAAGAGCAGCTGATAATTATCCTCCCTTGGGCATCAAAGCCAGAAGCGATGGGTGTGATCGCTTATGCCACATTCACATTTTTCATACACACATCTATGTTGCCTGTGCCACAATTCATTCCTTCTGTCACTGCTGTGCTACAGAAACACTGGCAACGGGGCACAATTATCTGCTTGTGCCCTTCTGTCCCTGCATCTCCTGATGGAAATGCAAAAAAAGTGGAGAAGAGTAGAAAACCTCTACCAAATTCTCTCTGAAGGCTCAAGCAAACCCGCTACCTCTGAGTTTCCTGGAGCAGCTATTCCCACACGTGTAGCGTGCAGATGAAGGAAACTTTGATTTTAAAATCAAAAACCTGATCAACTCTAAGGAAAAGTAAAAACACCATAGCCCAGAAAGCGTTCCACTAGGTAACTGTGAGTGACAAGATAACTTCATTCTGTGTTTCTTCCTTGCCTTCTTCGTGAAGGCCCATCCTCAGCCCCAGCACCTATCCAGGAGCGAGGGTGCATGCTGGACTCCCACCTGAGCTCCACAGAGGAGCCAGGGCTGGTCACTGGGGAGCCAGAGTCTGGAATTAAGGGATGCTGCACCCCAACTGCACTCCGGCAGGAGCTCACCTGCACAGAAAACTCATTAAGTCAATAGTAAAATTGAAACTCGTTATCATGGAAATCACTGGGACCTAAAGTGCAAGCCTAAAGATGAACACAGTCCTCAGCGCGCTCCTGAATCAGGGCCAGGATAAGCAAGGCGCAGAGGAAAGGGAATTATTTCAGCTTTGTTCCCTTCTGGATGCTCCATATGCTACAGCCAGCTGTTCTGGGTTTGTTCATACTCATTACAGTGGGTATGTGTGACAGACTCTACCTCCCTTCAGAGTGACTCAATCATGCAGGGTCTCAAACGGTTTCCTCAAAGCCCTAATGCAGTTTGCGTTCCCCTCCGCTCCACACACACACACACTTATTTCCTCCTGTCTAAATCTAATGGCTTTAACAAGTCACACCCTCAGGACAAGAGGAAGGTTAGATGACTCTTCTCTCTGTTCATTCTGAGTTTCTGCCTTCATTTGCTGTATTACATACATCTCCGCAACCAGAGGGAACATACTTCACTAAAAGAACAAGCACACTTGTTTTGGTGGGTCAAATTTATAGCCAAACAGCTCTTTAAAAAACCCCAATTTTCCTTTCAGGAGGCTATACAGCAAAGCCAAGTGAAACATGGTGATGGGGTGTAGCAAAGCCCACCGTGCTCTGCTGGTCCCACCAGTTTCACATCACGCAAACTGCCCGTGCAGTTCTGGAGCTGCTGGAGAGCAGCCGCCCAGGCGAACGTGCTCCTACAGTATCTTCTGATAGACACACCAACATAAACGCCCGCCTGCCCAGGTCCCAAAGCAGCGTAAGGCAGGCTTGTGGAACACGTTCACAGGTTCAGAGAGTTTGTGACGCCTGACCTGCTGCACAGACACCATAGAACTGTTCCTGATTATCTCTGCCTCCACCACCCACGCGATGTCACCGTCCCCTTTTGAGTCCCATATCTGCCAACTCCCTGCAGGATCCCAGAGGGAGCAGAGACTTCACCACAGTGATAACCCAGCATAAGTTTTTTACAGTGTACACCATACAGCATAGGGCCAAATCCTGAACTCTTGGCTCAGGAGGACCTTTATCATAGAACAGAAGGTGGCCAGCACATCCCAGGATGAGACCTCTCATGTATTCTCCATTCCCTCCCTAAGCAGAGGGGCACACCAATAGAAAAAGTCTTCAGGTTTTAGTATTCTTTCATTCTTTCCAAAAGCTGCTGTGCCACTTGCCCGTAGTGGGTCTGAAATGTGATGACAGGAGAATTTGGCTGTTCTCCTGCTGCTGTCCCAAACCATCACATCTCCCAAAGACCCGCAGCCTTCTTTGAGCCTTTCTTTTCTTATTACTTCATCCATTCAAACAACAGAAATCCTTCCCCATCATTTTTTCCAGTAGGTTTCCCTTGCACTGGCTCAGAGTGGTTCCTCCCACTGTTCCCCCACATGTTGTCTCTCAGCTTTAATCAAAGTCACTTCCTTATTTCCCATCTGATTGCCCAAGTGCTGTCTGGCCCTCAGCCACCCTCAAAGCTGCCATAAGCAGGTGCAGCTCTGACAAAGTGACATCAATCTGCACGCACCCTGAATTGGAGTTGTCTCCCTGATGGAGACCTCTTGCTCCCAACTATTTCTGAAAGCACAGTCTCATGTTTTGCGCATGTGACTGAAGTGCAGGAGAAAAGGAGTCAGCTCTCGCCTCTTTAACCTACTCCTAGGATCACCAGATGCATAAGCTGCCTCATCCTATAACACCTTCTACCTCTCTTGGAAATGTAAACGCACTCGGGTTGCTAGCTTGTGGGTCAGAGGGACTGATGAGTGCTCCTGTGGTATCAACAGAACCTTTATTTACACTTTTCACCACCACCAAATCATGCTGCCGCTCTGTGCTCTCCCTTGCTGTTGTCCCATTGCAAGGTTCTCCCATTCAGAATTCCTTCCCAGCAAAAAGAGCGTCATACTTTCCTCAGTGGCCGGCAAAGGGAGCCCATCAAACACACAATTAAGGTCTGGCTTTCCTACACCAATGTTGCTATAGCACTACGCAGGCAGCGGAGGCTGTCGAACACAGCCCTTACCTTGCGTCAGTAGGAGGCACTTGCAATTGCACTGTTGCATGTAACTGTAACCCCATGTGAAGGAGAAAAAGAAACTTACTCTCTTTCCTAGCCTTACTGTTTCCCAGGTGACTTGAAGAAAAGCCTGCCTGCAGATCAATCTTCAGAGAACTCCCAGAGTCCTGGAGCACAGGCAGATACAAACCAGAGCCTGTTTTTTAGAAGAAATATTTGTGCCAGGAGCTCTGAAAATATTTCTAAGCTACAGGCAACACTGTGCTGACTCACACTTCCACCGAAACCCATTCAGTTTTCAGAAGCGTCAATGATATCTGCCATGGGACCTCCAGCTCTTTGAGTTACTACACTTGCTTTTTATTAGTGAAGCCAACAGGAAGTCTTGTGTTTTGGACACCAACAGTATTTGAGCAGTGGAACTCCGTGCTTCAGGGGGCTGGATGCTATAAATTCTCCTAAGCTGAAAAAGCAACTGCACAAATTCAGGGAGAAAACCCCATGTAGAGCTACTGAATGTAACAAAACTACATTTGGCTACGAAAGTCATAAATCTCTGGAGGTGGAGAGAGTATATTAAGGAGGTGTCACCACATGCTTGCCCTGTTCCTATGTTCTTCCTCAGGCTTCCACTATTTACTACCATGGGGGAAAGAAAACTTGGCTGGATGGACTTTTGATCTCCCACAGTGCAGTTGCTCTTATGTAGGCTAAGGCAAGCAAAGCACTCTCAAATTCACCTGTATCTCTCAACTACTTGCACAAACCCTCACAGGTCTGTGCACCGTGTCCGCCCATCACTGCACTGCACCAGGAACGACAACAAAGAGCCCCAGCGTCACCATGAATGACTTGCCTCTTGATAAAATTCAGCAAGGGCTCCTAGCCAGGGTCAGAGATCTAAGTTTACCTTAAACACCCAAGGGAATACAGGAGAAGAGTCGTCCCAAGCTCATTTTATAAGCAGCAAGAGGGGAGGGCATGGCCAGAAGGCGAATGGCCTTAGATGAGCTGAATTCTCTCTCTCCCTGAGTGCAATGACTGTGCTACCTGACTGCAATACCGTCACCGACATACACAACTGCACTCGCACTTTATTTGCATTCCTCAGCTTGAATCCAAACTTCAACGACATACACATGTAGAGAACAGCATCTGCACCTCATTGCCCGGTATGACAAACTAATGCACTGCCAGAGCCCGAGTCTTTCGTGAAAAATGTTTTTGAAGAATTACAGGACTGCATCTCTGTGAACACTATGAGAAGGGCTGTTCTCTAACGCTCCTATGTCCTGTGCCACTGTGGGCAAATAACCTCAGCAGAATAATCCCTGCACTTGGCCACAGGGAAAGCAAACAAGACCAGAGTCCCACTGTGATTCTAGAGAGAAGGATGTGCAAAGGAGGCCTCCCAAGGTCATGACCGAGAAAGCACATCCACAGCTGCACCAGCAGCTGTAAGTCTGCTGAGATGCCTTTGCTGAGAAGGTCTCTGCAAAAATAAAGGGCATCACTGAGCACGGGCACTAGATACAGGCAGCATGTATTGGGCTCCTCTGACCTGGGTGCAGAGAATAAAGCCCACCTGCTCATTCCCAGCGCACGGAGCTGCGCACCATCCCTTCAGACACAGTTCAGACTCAGGCTGGAAAAACAAAGGGAGGTGCTAAAGGCCAGAGCTTCTCCTTTTTTCCTTGACAGCTCTGGAACACCAAACATACCACAGCATCTGGCTAAGCAGCCTGGCTCATGGTGTTGCTCCCTTGCCAAGAAGACTGACTGACAGATTAGATCGGACACACGGATGATGGGCTGGGACATCTTGAAGCCCCATCTCAAGCTGCCTGCTGATTTCTGTTTGCAGCATTAATGTCCAGTGACAGAGGGGCCCCCAATATGCATAAACCAGCTGTGTGGCACTCTAAGTAGGACACCAAGTCTTATATGCCAAGGGGAGCACAAGGCACTTCTAAGGTGCCTCGGTACATGCTAGGGCGGAACATCCCAGTAAGAAACTCTGCCACTGATGTGAAGAAAATTGCTGTTGTGAAGAGGAAAGTAGAACAGAGAAGTCCCGGGATACAGACGGGAGGGTTGAAGCCTCCCTCAAGTCAGCCTGTATGTAAGCTCATCGCAAAGCTTCCTATCAGTAGGAGATCTATAAAGCATCTTCCTGCCACCAGGAGATCTCCGAAGTGTGTAAAATGAATGCCAAAGAGCAGTGACAAAATTAAGCCTTGATCACAGAGGGTCATCTCCCGCACCGTCTGCATTGTGCACACAGAGATCCATCAGCCCTGTCATTCACTGGCTGGCTGCAGGGACAGCCTCTGCTTCTCCCTCTTCTTCCACATTCCAGTGTGACCTCTGCCTGATCTCCACTTCAAATACTCCATCTCCAGCCCCTCTGTCTTCCCTGGCGGCACATATACCCTCAGCTTCCGCCACAAAGCTATGAATCATGATAGAATAATAAGCTCGTTTATGAGCTGCACACAAGCCCAAAGGACCAAAGAGCGGAATAAATCACTACAAAGCTCTCTAAGCCGATTTATTCATTCAACAGTTTTTTGCTTTGACTCCAGCCTCCTCTAACTGGTGTCCAAACAATGTGGTAGTGCAACAGGACAAACGGCAACCTTCTTTCAAGGGGCTCATTACTTTTGTGTTTTCAAGATCAAGAGATGAACTGACTTGTAAAGGATTTGAATCCCAGCGCGACAGCTGAATGCATCGCTGCTCTGACTGATTCGCAGGTTTGCAGTAAGGCCTGCAGCAGTGTGTAATATGTAAATGAATTGCTAATATGGGCTTAAGGCAGGCAGCTCTGCCAGGGAGAGACACTGCCTAACCTCCTGGATCCTCTTGTCCTCAGGATGGTGGACAAGGATTTAGTCATGGGCCTCTCTTGGGGTAGGAAGACTTCCAAAGTTGAACAGAGCTGTTTGCTGACTGGTAGAATGCAGTATCCAAGCCTGGAGTTTCTCCTCCTCAACCTTACAACAGAAAGCGTGATCTGAGCAGTGCTTAAGGAGACTCAGGACTTTTTCTGCTCCCCACACCGCCCACCAGTGAGTAGACTGGAGGGGCACAAGGAGTTGGGAGGGGACAAAGCCAGGACAGCCGACCCCAGCTGACCAAAGGGATATCCCATACCTTATGACGTCGTGCTCAGCAAAAAAAAAGCTGGGGGAGGAAGAAGGAAGCGGGAGATATTTGCAGTTATGGCATTCGTCTTCCCAAGTAACCATTACCATGATGGAGCCCTGCTTTCCTGGAGATGGCTGAACACCTGCCGATGGGAAGTAGTCAATGAATTCCTTGTTTTGCTTTGCTTGTGCGCATGGCTTTTGCTTTACCTATTAAACTGTCTTTATCTCAACCGACAAGTTTTCTCATTTCACTCTTCCGATTCTCTCCCCCATCCCAGCTGGGGAGAGTGCACAAGCAGCTGCGTGGTGCTTAGTTGCCAGCTGGGGTTAAACCACGACACCCCAAAACTGGAGATCCCAGATCTGCTGCTACATCTGCCCCTGCGTTACCCGAATGTTTCAGGTAACAAGGTTTTCTCATCTCTAAGAAATACCTGGTGATTGCCCCTTACGGCCCAATCTCTTACTTACGTTACAGCACATCCCGAGGGGTCATATCTCAGGCCCACAGGCAGAGGCAGATTTTTTCAGGAGGGCAAAAACCCTGTATAATAATTCAATAACAGTCCAGTGGAATATTCATCCTGGGACACAGGAGAGGGTCAGGGTCCCACGGCAGGCTACACTGCTGCCCCCAAAGCCTCTCTGTGACTCCTAGGTGCTATGCAAATGCAGAGTATTACTCTCTTATGGGTAGGAATGATGAAGGGCAGGGCACAGCTAAAAGAAAAAGGCACAAGATGGCATCTGTTAGCAAACATCCTATTTAGTGACTATCTGTAAACGAGGCAGTATGAATAAGCATTAATGGATCTCTCACAGGCCCTTGCTATTATTGTTTCACAGGGGCATTATAGCAAAAAGGAAGTCTTAAGAATGAGTAAGTTGAGTCCCTTGATTCATTACTCCCTGTAAAGTCCTAAAAGCACCACAGCGAGACAGAAAGCACCAAATCAAACTGCAAGCAGCATTTCTCTGATCCAGGGGGGTTTACCCTTCGGGAGGTTGTTGGCTACTTTCACTGATGTCCTTTCTGCAAAATCCACAAGATTTTCTGAAATCGCTCTGCAGAACAGTTGGCTTTCCAACTATGTTGCCCTCATGCTGAGAGTATCCCTAATTTATCTCCGTGGGGATGAAAGGAGCTGGGAGGAAGGCATTCAGTTCTTGCTCAAATTAATCCCTCTTTGCTTTCAAAACAGCCCAGGAATCTCTCAGCTGGCATTTTCGTTCATGACTAAACACTGGTGGAGGGTGTAATACTTGGCTTAAAGGAACAGCTCACCGTGAACACATAAACAAACTGCCAGGCTCACGTTGCTTTTGCTTTGCAGCAGGACTCGGAGACACGGGGCTTTGATGGGCTTTTACAACCCCCTTTCCTTTACATAATTAAAAAGTGATTATTTTTGCAACACAGGACGAAATCATGTTCAACAGCCTGATGACAGCAAGGAGCTAAAGTAGGGGAGAGGGAGGCACACTTTGCAACTAGAGGATAAATGGCTTCCAAAAATTGTGGGGGAGGAACAGAAATTGCAAGGAAAGGAGAGGCTGGAAGTGAAAGGAGGAGCTATTTGATTCCTGTAGGGGTGTAAATTTCTGCAAAGTGCTTGCTTCAACATCAGGGTTGAGGTCCATTTAGCAGAGCAGTGGGGGAGAATCTAAGAACCAGATTAGTGAAGACAATGAATTCTTCCCTGCGCCCTGGGTGCAGGCTCCACTCAGCACCCATTGCAGTAATTGGAAATCTTCCAAACGACTGTGCTGACCCTTAAAGGCTGCCAGCCAGGCCTGCGTTAGGAGCAGGAGCAACTAGCAGGAGTCATCCAGGATGGAAGAACATCTGAAATCTCTGAAGGTATCGTATCCCCCACGAACTGGAATCTCCTCACCTCTGCAGGGAACAAGCCAAAGCCTTCTGCTGGAGCGCAGGTGAAGCTGCCAAGCGAGATAGGCAACAGTCCGAAAAAAGAAGGCTGACCTCATTGATTGCACGACTGGTCATCTGTCTTTAGGAAAGATAACCTCTTATCTTTTTTGCAAAGATGAGGATGAAGAGCAACTTGCTTGGCAGTTCAGGGGGGCAGTGGTGGAGGCAGTTATGATGTATCACGGACCACGAGCTCACATTTGCCCCGTGCCGCAACCCAGCCAGGCACACGTTAACTCAGCACCGCGCTAATTTAGACTTGACAATGCCTGAGCAGCTCACAAAATAGGCAGAGCCCACTTGTGCTGCCTGCGGAGAGCTACCTCAGCAGTGCCACTACCTGCATGCGAAGCAGCCAATTTAAATTTGGCCCTTGCCTGTCTTCAAGAATGTCAGCCTCAGAGCGATCACACTGTACTTACAGAAAGCTTTCTTTTTTTCTCTTTTTAGAAAATAAAAAAAAGCAGCGCTGGCCCTGATTTCAAAGGCAGGCAGGCAGTTTGGTGCTTTCAGGAATCCCTTGGTTTCGAGAATCAAGAACCTACACCCTGAATGCTTTGGAACACTTTTCTTAAAAGGCCACAAAGCACTTTTGAACAAGGGAACTAGCCTCTTGAAGGCATTTTGCTACCACAGAGGTGCTGCTGTGGCTTGGACAGCTGGACGGCTTCAAACGGGTTCCAAATAACCATAATGCAGGGACCAATCCAACACCTCCCTGTATTCAGTTTAGACATTTTTTCCTCATTTTCACAGGCAAAATAACCACTTAAGTTTGATTTTGCATCAATAAATTGCCCAAGATAATAGGATAGATGAAAATAAGAAGGGCTGACTAGCAGGAAAATATAATAAAAAGGTGCCTGACTGCATGAGTCAGTGCTGGCCTCCGTGTCAGCAGCACAATTAGTCCTCCCCTTGCAGGCCGCATGGTTTGGTGTTGCATTTGACAGACAAATCAATCCTCCCCTTCTTCTAAGCACTGTCTAATGAATAAATCAGCAAGGTCACTGGTGCTGCTGCTTCGCCCTTTCCCTGCCAGCCAGCTGGAGCTGGACCTGCCGCCTGGCTCCATCTGCTGTGCTTCCAACAGGATCCAAGTGTCCTGGGGAGCGAGACAGAGCGGTTAAAACACAGGACTGGGCAGCAAAAGTCCCTGGGTTTACTCCTGACTAATGTGTTGTCGTGGGCAAGTCACAGCAGCCCTTTAGGCCTCACATTGTGTTCACTTAGCACACCTTGTCTGCTGAGCCAGCTGTGGAGGAAGAGGGGGAAATCAAGGAACACCGCAGAAAGGAAAAAGCACCAAAGGACTCCAGGTCACTGATGTCTTTGCATTGGTCTAGTTCACCACTGCCATGCGTAATAATGGTGGAAAACCTGCCACATCCAACCAGGAGTCCTTGAAGGGGGATTGCCCAGTTCCGCAGTGTTTGAGGCAGACTGTCTTACCGCACGCCAGAGCAGAGCGGGAGCTCCTGCGCACCAGCCACCACACACCAGCCAAGGGGCAGGAGGATGCGCTGCAGCCAGCCCTTTCCCAGCCAGTCCCAGTCCATACCCCTCCTGTTCGCCCACAGCCTCCAGCACAGCAGGCCAAGAGCTCTGCTCGAGAGCCCCAGATTGTTATGCCACAGCACTATAAACAAATTGCTATAATGATCTGGTTGTGTGCATGCAAAGGGGCTCTGAGCTAATTAATGCAATAATAATAACAATAGCAGTAATTTACTCAGCACCAAGTATGTATTAAGTGTTTTCAAAACACCCAGGAAGAAAGACGAGGCTGCTGTCTCACTCTAAATGGCGAGGAGGGCGAGAAGGGAAAACAAAACCAGGTAAAACCAGCAGTGTGTCTGAGACCCGCCAGATGAAGCTTCTTGCAGCTCTGTTGCAAAACTGCCACCCAGCCCTAGAGAAAGCTGGGCTGTGCTTGGGTTTTTTTTGTTTTACCCAAGGTTATTCCCATGGAGGATTTACCCCAGCACTCCATACAAGGCATCCATCCCTTCCACCACTCCCCCAACCATGGAATTTCCCACCTCGCATCTAGTTGCTTGACTCCCACATCTGCCTCAGCTTCGCTGAGCGCCCCTGAAATCCCAGCAAACCAGTGAATAACGCATGACCGAAACACTTTTTAGGGGCCCACAGAAAGTGCTTCCCTCAGCCTGGCATAAGGGGTAAACGTGATTTCTGTAGCAGGTGCAAGAGTGGTTGGGAAAAGAGATGCCCTCTCAAAAGAAGAGTCACCTGAGAAGACAGACGCAAGCACTTAGGAGAGCTGTAAGAAACTTGTGCAGGGATAACCCAGCAGCCCGGCATAGCAGGAGCACCCTGAATACAAACAGCCGTGAGCAAAAGCAGCAAGCAGAGCAGAAGGGAGAGCAGAGGCAGGAGAAGGAAACAGCGTGGACTTTCATGAGGAATCGGAGGAGCAGAGTGGTGCACCCCAAACGCAGAGCCCAGCAGGAAGAAAGCAAAAGGCTGATGAAGTCCTTGGGGAAACGATCTGCAAATCACTCCCTTTTCCTTGATAGTACAACAAGGATGAGTTATCTACCACTAACTTTGCTCCTGAAGTGGGCCAGGAAACCCTGATCCTGAGAGAGCTTTATGGGCTGGAGAAGCATGTGTGTCTTCACCACACCAGTTTAGCTTGCCAAGGGGCTAGGAGATACTCCTAGGAAAAACACCAGAAAAAAAAATCCTTTGCCTTAGCTGGGCTAGCCACAACATGTCTTTAACATCCTACCTGAGGTGTGGATTGCAAGTTTCATTTAGGTAATTAAGCAGCCAGAGGAAGACTGCGGTGCCTTCCTCGCCATGCAGCACACTTAAACCACTTCTGCTTCAGCCTAAAAGCCACCAGGACAGTTGACAGCCCCTGACCACTGGGCGGCTGTTGGCCACAACATCAGGGAAAGACTCAGCCATTGAAGCTGCAGAAGAGAGAATCCCCACGTGGTAATGCAAGATGACTAACTGTTATGCCATTGGTACGGATATTAATTACAAATACAGCTTTCTGCCATGCAGGCATTCTAGTAATCATAGGAACAACAAGTTCAACTGCCTCTTTCCCTCAAATTGATGGAATAAGAAGCAGGCAGTCCTCTGGGCGAGTATGAATCACCAAAATGCAGCCACCCTTAGGGTGGGATGCAACTGTGTGCAGTGACAGCACCTAATCTATTAAGGCAGAAATGAGCATGGCTGTTCCCAGCCAAAACAGGAGAGAAGTGAAACAAGGCAGAGCGTGCCGAAATTCCTTTCTGCCACAACTTTTCTAAAATCAGAGGGAGAAACCAGAAGCAGATCTCTTGTTGTTAACTCTGCTGCTGGCCTTTATGCGTGGTGACCCTCACTAGTGACTCCAAGGGCTAAAGGCACCTCAGAGGCTTATGTCCCATCTTGAAAACACCCCCCACTACTGCTCCTTCCTCCCTGGCATAAATGTGGTAGGATTTGAGGATGTTGTAAGGACAGAGGAAAGCACAAGGAAGATGAAGAGCCTGTTGGCCTTTGCATGAGGCATAGCTCCACGCACTGCAACTTGTAGCACGTCCTCAGTCACATCTCCCTCCCACACCACAGAAAACACAAGCACTGTGGGAGGAGAGATGTCTGGATGCCACTGGCTTGGCTTGGACTCCCTTCCCTGCCTTCCTCCTTACCCTCAGGACGGAGGAGTTAACCATATGCTGACTTCAGTATGCCAAAATGCACAAAAGCTGCCACCTTTTTCCCCCTCGGTCTGTTTGAACATGCAACACTTCCCTCCTCCCTTCTCCCCTTCACTATCTTTTGCAGTAGTCTGCATATAGAGGTACTCAGTAGACAGGTTGTAAATCTAGCTCTAAGACAGTAAATTCAGCTTTCTAAAAACACACATTCATTGTCAGCGAGTATAGGAACGCGGGGTTTTGCAGACAGCAAGGCTATTAAATGCTGCTGTCAGAACAGCTTTATTTGACTGCATCGGCTTTTGTAGATATAAGTGAAATGGAATTTAGGACTGCTTGGGGTTGCCACCAGCACTGCGCAGCCTGGGGGTGCAGGCAGCGGCCGCTGCCTTCCAGGACACTCTTGCCTGCTTACACAGCACGTGGTCACCGAGCCAATACCAACATCAACACAGCACAACCAGAGACTCAGCTTTACGGTGCTTTTTGTCTACATCTGACTTGAGAGACAGAATTACTCCAAGTTTAAGCTCTCAAAGGAGTGTCAGAAACAGCAAGGTGCAGCTTTTCCATAAAAGCCTGGGAAGTAGAGAGCGTCCACGAGTCAGGCTGGGCAACAACCTCACCAACAGGTTGAGGACCACATAGTCCTGCAACACCTAAGCCAAGCAGGCAAAAATGAGTCCTGTTAACAGATCATCAGGCAAAAGCAAGGTAACAAGCCAGGTCTGAGGTCGATCCAGGAAATCCAAACAATCCTCCCTTCAGGAAAGGGCTGGCAGCAGATACACCAGAGCTCACTGAAGGGATGAAGCCCAGGCCTTAAATCCTAGCTCCAGGGCTGATGGGCAGAGGGGGGCTGATGGAGGTCCCAGGTGAGGGTGGTCAGGACAATTAAAGCCTATTACTGCACTCACTGCCCTGACAGGGAAATGCTGTGTTCTAGGGGCCAACTCTGCTGCCTCTTCTCATGAGGAAGACTTTTCTGAAGGGAACAGGGCTGCTCGAGGTTGATCCTTGCTTCTAGAGCTGCTATCAAAAAGTATCAAGCTGAAGAAGATGAGGAAGCTGCAAAAGATGGCAGATGCTGAAGGGGAAAGGGAAGATGACCAGAAGGGAAGAAAAGGGAAACTAAGAGAAAGAGAAGGCAGAGGGCAAATTATAATCACTGGAGAGAGGCAGGAAATCCTTCCTGCTCACACGAAAGAGAGTCCCTCGTGCCAGTCCCTTCCTCCAAGCCCCACTGAGATCACTAGCCAGCACTGCCGTGACCTGATAGCAACTTTCCTCTTCGGTGCAGCAGGACAGGCAGCTGCCTGGAGCCCTCAGCACCGCTGTGACCCACTGACCCCATTTCCTGCTCCAGTGGCAGGATTAAGAGAAGTGACAACTTTCAGCAGGCAGCATAGTGGGAGGATCTATCTTGGGACCACAGAGGCAACATCTCTGCTGCTGAGAATCCCAGGGAGAGATTTTGCTGCAGGACATTTAGAGAGGTGACCCAGATCCCACAAGGATGCTGAGCAGAGGCTCTGTTACAAGGACCAGCTCTTGCTGCAGAGAGTTGAAGTTTATTCCTAGCAACTTCCAGGGTGCCTTGCAGGAAATTTTCTTGTTTCAGACAGCTTACTTTACTAAACTAGAAAAAAAAATAAAAATAAAAAGGTCTCTTTTTTTCCCGGAGCATTCAAAACAAAGCCAACTTCCCCATGTCCCAAAAAGACCATCACTTCACCTGCCGATGCACACACTTAGAGTACATTTTGGGTTCTCTCTGGAAAAAGGATTTACCTTGCAGAAGCACCCCAGGATCGGTTTCTATCCCAGAGAAAGCCGCATCCCTGTTTAGTCATAGGATTATCCAGCCCCATGAGACTGACTGCCAGGCCCTGCCAAGCTACAGAAGGCAAGAATTTACCTTAGAGATCCAAGTGCAAGAGAACTGCTTAATGTAACAGCGTGAACCAAGTGAGAGGGAATCAGGCTCTGCACATGGAGGTGTCACAACTTTTTTGGGACTCTCTATAAATTAACAGAGCTAAAGGTAAAAGCTGAGCCCAAATGGGGAGAGCACAAGGGAGAAAACAAGGGACAGAGCAAAGACTAACCAGTATGGACAGCCCGTCGTTCACACAGGTGACCACTAGAGAGCGCCCTGGCTAAACAGGGCATATTCAGCAAAATTCCTCTCTTTCTGGTTTTATGTCATTTCCAAAGCTGCTCGAGGGAATATCTAGTTCCACGTTAAATTAATGTGAATCAAGCATTGAAAGCCCTATGGTAACTTGGCAAATCTCTGCTTTAATATAGAACCTCGCTGTAATTAATATCAGATTGTAGAGCTCTGGGATGTACTGCAAGGAGGTCAGTGGAGTGTCTCTGGCATTTTCCTGAAGGCCTTTAGGCTGAACAATAAGGAAATTGCATGGGGCGAGCTCAGCAGCTTTATGGTTTCAAAAGAACACTGCCTCCCTCCATAACAGCTCACAGAAGTAGGGTTCAGCCCATGCTCTTCATGTCCCTGGGAGCCTGAGGGCTAATTTTGAATCAGATTAGCAGGCCCACTGCGAGAAGTCTCAAAGTCATTCTGCAGCAATGTGCACCTCACTTAGGAAACCTCTCCAGGTGCACAAATCAAAGACTTGAAGGTTTTGGGGGAAGACAGACACAGTGTATCCTCCTCCTGCATCAGCTCTATTATTAGTAGAGGCCATTAGCCCTCTGTCCCGTGCACCCTGGGTATGCAGCAAGCCCTACGCACCCATGGGGCCACGTAAAGCAAGATTTCACTATTGCAAAGCTGCACCTGCAAAAGCTGAGCTACAAAACTTCAGCTTTTCCTTGTTAGCATCCAAATATGCCCAGCCCCTAATGATCACCCAAGCAAATGTCCATGAAAAAGGCCTGGCACAAACCAACAGCCCTCCTGAGCTCTCCAGAGAAGAAACTGCAATATCAAGCCCTCAGTTCACAGTTGTCTTATGTTCCTCCAGCTGCCCAAAGCAAAGCGGGCAGCTCCTCCTTAGGGTACAGTACCAATATGAAAGAAAAGCAAAGTGTGACGCCACGACGGATTAAGGACAGTGGGGACGAGACGTGGCAGGACACATGCAGGTTCTCCCCTGCAGACTGCACGGGGCACGCAGCAGCACCCAGGGGTATTTCTGAGACCCCAGGAGCTCTCTCTGCACCGGCACCAGGTGGGGGAGCCGCCACAGGATGGGACACAGATCTCCCCTCCCACCGTGACCGGCACCTGGGGGTCCCCCTGGGGCTGCCTCTCCCTGCCTTGGCACCTGGTGGCTGCAGCCTGGAGGCAGAAGGGGAGCCTGGTTTGGGGACACAGCCTGCACCAAAGTCCTCTCTACCTTAAGAGCTCTACCAGAGAGGAGAAGAGGATCTAAAGGACCCAAGAGAGCTTCACAGCCACTTCTCTCCAGCAGAATTGGCTTAATTTCTCTTTCTACACACATGGTTATCTCAGGCTTTAAATGCCCACACTTAAGTGACTTGTTAAAACAGTACTACCAGGGCACAGGCACCCCAGGTCTTCGCACCCAGAGCATCTCTCTACAGCGCAGTGGCACTCTGCGCTGACTCCCGAGGGCAGCTGTCTGTCACCTGGCACTCGCTGTCCTGCCAGCCACCAGTGCCGCCAGTCTGAGGGTCTTGGAGCAAGCAAGGCCCCCCCCTCCAAAAACTGCACACCAAGAGATGAACAAGTCTTCAGCCACCCTGAAAGTCCCACGGGACAGGGAAGCGTGGACATCCCCAAAGGATGAGCCTTTCCTATGTGAACCGGTCCCAGCACAGAATTCTGAGCAAGGTGCTTTCACATGTCTTGTCTAACCGCAGGTTACACTCACCCTCGCCAACGCTTGCCTTAAATGGACAGAAAATAGGATGGCGAGAAGCAGGCAGCAAAACAATGAGAACTGGATGAGAAGAGACCAGGAAGTAGATATTTCTAGCTTCTAAATAAATCTGACAGGGAATATTCGTCTTAAATCAGGGTTGCCACCAAGCCAGTTGGAAATCTGCCTGGCCAATTTTCCTGTCACCTTGCCAGTTGCTGGGGAGAGAGTTGAATTTGCCAAGAGTATTTTTTTAATGTCCAAGAACAGGATTTGCTGCACATGCCCAGACACTTTGTACATGCCCAACTGCACCGACTACCTTGGACTCGCTCATCTTGAGCTGCTCTCACAACCGAACCACAGAGGTGCAGTATCGTTTCCCAAGACAGGCCCAAACCTAAGATAAGTGGAATGAAGACAGCTGTGCAGTTAAAGCACGCACACAGTGCACGCTGGACTCCCTCTGACCCAGGATTTAGCATAAAATTCCCCGTCATCTACACAGACAGCTCTCAGCCCAAGTCTGGGCACATTTTTGTTGTGGGTGTGAGTAAAGATTAGATGCCATATACTGCTTCCTCTCAGCAGCCCAAATCGCTCCCATCTTGGTAGCCTTCCAAAGCCTTTTCATAGTTTCCCTCAAGAGACACATTGTCCTACAATTGGCCACAAAAAGCTCCCACAGCATCTCAGCACACAGAACTATACACACGGCCAGAGAGACCAAACAGGGGAGACTCAGGGATGCAGGTAGAATTTGCAGGGTGGAGGCTGTTACCACAGACAGCTTCACCCGACCTAGGTACCTCCCAGGCCAACTGCGACGGAGACACAAGCACTAGCCTGTGTCTCCCCTCGGAGAATTTTTAACCTATGTCAATTCAATCTTGCTAATCGTGTGTTAAACCTTGTGAAAGCAAGGCAGTTGGTGCCTTAATCCAAGTGAATGGGGCTACCAGTAGTTAGGAGATGACCTCAGACAGCTAAGCAAGGAGGAAAATTACTTTATAACTGGTCAGAAACCGATCTTTTTGGTCCCCGAGCAATGGGATTTTTCCAAGGCACTCCACTCCAGCTTCATTCTGCCATTGTGGAAGCCAACATTGTAAGCCAGCTTCAGCAGGAGAAAAATCAAGGCAACCTTAACATCTCCAAAAATCCACGCCGATTTTCCTACCTTTTGCTCTCTTCAGCTTGAGTGTTGTGAGCACAACCCCACCTCGCTACCATGACATCCCACTGTCACCACACTACACTCCCCGAACGCACGCACAGCTTACTGAAAACAAGGGATAAGAAAAAACCAGCAATTTTCTGCACAGCGTTCGCATTGTTGGATTCTAGCCTGGAAATACAGGAATATAGAAAAACACTTGTAAAAATATAAACACAATGTGCTCAAATCATGCTTCCATTGACTTTGAACAGTGTTATGCCTGGAGTGAAATGGCTCTGTTGGGCTTAAGCTTGTCCTCAGAAATGCATTCTGGATTCTCAGCAATGCCATGGGAACTACACTGGTATCTCCAAGGGAAGAATTTGGCCAACTATATTTAACTATTTAAAATTTCAGGGTTATTTGCAGACTACAGGCCAGAGTCCCATAAAAGCAAAACAATCTGAAGAAAAAGATATTCCAGAATGACTGTGAAACAGCAAACTGCACCCTCTTCTCTCATCAAAACGCATCAATTTACAAAGTGATCAGCGCGGGTATTGATTCAGACAAGGAAGAGGCAATATTTACCTAAGCACCTGCACTTATGGTGTGTTAGACCTACCAAGCAGCCTGCAACCCCAGCAATCATATACCGTGGGAGAGAATTCTCTATCATTTCAGCCTTAAAAGAGCCATGAAGCAGTAGACAGCATACGCAAAAGTGCATTTTGGCAGCATGGGAATAGTCATTCTGTGTTAGAGCTAGAGCCTTCTGGTTTGGGTCACACTGACTCAAATGAGCTGCTAAAACCCATTCTCATGTGTTCTCCTCCCTCTTGTTGCTGTACTCTTCCCATAAAATCCCTGTGCCTGCAACTTCAGCAGGAATTTCTCACTCAACCTTCTCATAAGGAGGAAGAAGTAAGCAGAGATCTCGGCAAAGAAAGCACAAGAACCACACACTCCTCATCCCACACCATTGTTATTTTTCTCCCACAGTCCCCACCTGCTGAAATCGGCCTGGGTGTTGTGAACAGCAGAGGAAGAGTAGCAGTGGTTCCCGTTCATCCTGGGAAGTCCCCAGCCTTGCACTCACGAGCTCTTCAGTCCCATCCACCCTTCCTAACCAAATCCCCCTATTCCCACATCCCAAGCCTAGAACTAGTTGTTCAGCAGCTGACTCCAGGCATAAAAGAGTAGCAGATGTAAGGAATGTCACTGGGACTCTCAGCAGAGAAATCTGCAATATCAGGAATCAGTTTAAAAGGCCTGAACCATCTCCCAAAGCAGATATTGATGTGTCCAGAACATGGTTTCCTGGGCTGCATTTAATAGCATTTTCCAGGAAAACATTGCTATCGCGTGTGCTTGTCAGCTCCAGTGTACTGCATTCACTGCAAACCTAAGGAGGTATATTCAACTTAAGCTATCATTAGCTCAGAATAGGGGTCACTTCTGCAACAGGGGTCCTATTTGTTTGGAGCTGTTTCTGTGGTGAACGGCATCTCCTCACCACTGAGAAAGCAAATCTAAATCCCAAAGAGCTCTCATCCCAGGGCAAGCAGGCCCCAAAAATGCACACTGCCCAGTGCAGATTATGAGGACATGTTACGTGTCACTAGGTAATGTTTACAGATACCAGAAAACGCGCACAGACAGTCCACTACCAGCACCTTCAGAAACGTACCTGTATTGGCAGAGGAGGAAACCCAGAAAAGAAGATACCAAAAGCAGCTTTAAAATGTTCTCTGTTTAATTCCTTTGAATTTTTTCACCTTTTGGAGCAGAAAGGACTTCATCCTAAGAGATAAGCAGCACCTCTTCGTGCTCTTCTCGCACATGAGATCAGTAGCACCTTTCAGAGTCAGTCCTACCCCAGTTTTGTCACTATTTCAGGAATCGCACAGACACATTACGGGACATCCCTAAAGCCACCTAATTTACCGTTCTCCTACAACAGAGCCGACTCCATGACACACAGCCATGCACTGGCAGAGCAGGGCAGAATTAGCTTGCTTGCAGCTTGCGCTCCTTGATGAATCCCCGGCAGAGAGCTAGCACATAGACCACGCAGCACTTTGAGGCCCCCCAAAACAACCCCACCACTTGGCACATGCATAAGCCCTTTCGGGGAAAGGACTGGGATTTTCCTTCCTGCCAGCCCTTAACTAAAATGACAAGGCCGCATCAGCAACTGGAACAGCTGAGCCAAATATAGTGGCACAGAACCGGTACCATAACAATATCGAGACCTAGTAATTTAGGTACCATTTGGTAGCAGATATATCTGGAATCACAGTATGGCTCTGGCAGCAGTGTAGTGCCCATTGCTTCCAGGCACAATTTGTAGCAGGAATGCAATTCACATAATGATAAGCTTCATGCAGGCGGAGCTGCCAGCACCCTCGGCAGGTACAGCTAGGAGACACTTCTCATTCCCAGTCCATTTCAACACACTTTTGAAAAACTACTTCACAGTCCGATGTTTTCCCAGAGCTGCAGAGTGTTTTGAATCATCTCAGAAAAATCACTTCAGCTGCTTGCAAGTTATAGAATGATGAAAAGCACACTTCGGGGTGGGGAAAAAAAACCCAACACAAAATCCAAAAACCTTCTAGCCAGAAAGCATGGCTGGTGCTTGAAGCCTAGCACATGGAGTCTCAATGAGTCGTCTGTGCTTTCCTAAATTGGAAGAAGTTTGGCTTTGATTTTACAAAGTTATGAGTGTATGAAAATTGCATACTTAGCATGCAATATAGTAGAAGCCTTTGTGCAGTCTTAACTGTGCATTAGCATATTCTTATTCATTTAATTAAGTGTTGCAAATTGTTTTTCTGTTAATTATTTCAGTTATGGACATTATTATTTTCCCTTTTGGAAGACAGAATCTATTTCAGGAGGGTTAATAATCCTGCTAAGTCTCCTTTCCTAAACTGTTCATTGCTGCTGATAAGGTTTCACCTGCTTTTGTTAGACTGTATGCTTCTAGCTCATTTATAATTGGATACATCCTGTACCAAATATCTCTAGAAGTGCTGATATGATATCCCAGATGGTAATATTCTCTCTTCCCTCTGCGTGTAATTTCACGAAAAAGCCCACTGACAGCTAGTGTTTAAAGGAAATTTGTGTATGCAGACATGGTAGGTGATCTGATCTGCTTTATATTAGGGATGGGTAAATCCATTCAGATGAAAAAGAAGCAAAGGAGAATGTATCAGAGCCAGGGACTTGCATCTGGGAGTCCTGGGCTTTATTCCCAGCACTGATCTGTTATGGAACCATTAAATTGCTCCACCTCAGCCTTCCCCATCTAAAATGGGCTTATTATTGACTGTACACCTACCTGGCAGGGGGCTAGTGGGGATTAGTTAATATTTGGAAACACTTCGAGATCCTCTGAGGGAAGGTACAATATAAATGCAAAGTAGTTGCACTGCTGCTCCATTAACTGTTGACAGCCTGCTCTGCTCCTGTTTGAACTGTCTGCCCACGTACCTGAACCAACCATGGACACAAAGAATTGAGTAACAGTCCCAATGAAAGAGTCATCCAGAGGGCAGTCCCCATGAATTTCCCACGAAGTGTATCTCCCATCCCTCTTAGTACACGAAAGCAAACCTCTTGACACAATAAAGGACTGCTTGGCAAAGCATAAAGACCTGAAGGTGTTATCAGGGCTAACCACGCATTAAATTCTTTTCCCATAACTTATTCAAACATTTCACATCTGCAAAACTTAACTTGGAATCTCAGAAGGAGGGTCTCCCCCTCTGTTCCATGATATTCTCTTTTACATCTTCCTGCAAAAATTTATTTTTGATCTTTTAGCTGGTTTCATTCCTGCAACCTAAGACCATTCTAAACCTCTTCAGGGAAGAAAAACACGCACAACAAAAACCCAGTGAGGACAATATTTCTCAACCTGCAGCTCAGCAATTGGTCCTGTTCCTCTGCAAAATCATCCACATGCCATATACAAAAGCAACAAGGAACAGGACAGTAAAGTAATGATTTTTCAAAAGGCCTATAGGCTGTCCCTGCACTGAGAAAGAAAAACAGACACTGGACTATGAGAACTAATGTGTTTTAACCTCAAAGCATCACATAAACATTAACCTCACGAGCCTCATCTCTAGGATGTAATATTATTCTTTCCGTTCTGTAAAACTGAGTCTAAAACATTGAGGAGTGCCTCCCAAAATTAATTTGGCCACATAAACCAGGCAAGAGGAGGAGCTGGATGCTGTTCGTGGTGCATGACTGCAAAGGCAGCTTTGCTGACGACTCTGAAATCCACTCCAAGCAGCTTAAAATGGTACTGCCCCTCTTCAGACTCCTCTCCTCTCTCTTCACCCAACAGTGTTTATCTTTCTGTTGAACTCACGCACATCCCAAAGTAAATTATAAGGCCAGGGCACCAGGCAGGGTCAAAGGCTAGCATGTGAATTTACTGTACCGTCTTCACTCTCCCAGAAGCCTTTCCTGAGTCTAATAAAGATCTCTGAAACAAGATGCTAATGCTGGATTATCCGGGTAATCTCCCTGAGTTACTTCTCTGGTTTGCCTGGTTATAAATAATGAATTAGGCCTTTACTTATTATTTCTTCTGCCCTTTGGGGTCGCTGCGAGTCTTGGGAAGGAATACAAATTTAAGAATATTAGATCCATTTATTAATATCAATTTCTGCCAATCCTGCGTGAGAGATGTTCCTCGCTCGGCGCATGCTATTGATACAATGAAGCGGCTGGGATGTTAATGGCATGGATCTAATAGCTAAGAACTGGCCCAGCCTTACTCACCATTCTCATAAATTGAATTTTAAAAAGGCAGATGGGTGCTTCATAAGTGGAAACAGAATCATGTGCCAGCTTTCATTTCTTTTCCATTCCTGAGCACTGGTGAAATTAAAGTCTCCCCACTGGCTTTGTCCACATAAGCCTGTCATCACAATTTAGTCCCAGTCTTAAGAGCCCCTGTTATTCCCATACTGGATTTCTAAAGCAATCCAGCCAGTGCATCTTAACCCTTTCACTGTTGCCTTTCTCTGCAGCATGCATTCAGCTGAACACAGCAGCAGCAACCACAGGGGCTTGAAGAGCTCTTCAAGCCCAGAACACCAGACCCGCACCACAGCCCCTCCTCTTTCTCCCTCTTGCCTTATTCCATCTGCTCTTTGATATAAAAGCAATTAATTCCAGTCATAAATATGAGTATGCCTGCAGCACGGACCTAGCTGGGAGTCCCCAGCAGAGCCACACTCGAGGGGCTGGAATTAAGTTCAGCCGCACGTTGAATGCTGGTAGACTCCTCAGTCGGGACAGCATGCTTTTACCACCACGCTCCTCAGCCTGCCCACAGGGCTTCTGCCAGCAACAGCAATAGCCGAGTGCAACAATGTGCGGATGGGCACCAATATTTTCACCAGTGACCCAGGTAAAATTACTGCCTCTTGGCTTCTGCGCACCTGTTGTGATCACAGGTGGCCGTATCAGCAGTCCTGGTAGGATTCACCATACAGCTTACCCAATTACCTCAGAAACTCTCGTAATGACTTCAAAGGCCCCTCACCAAAGGGATCATAGTTGCCAACCAGAGTAGAAACCATGTAAGCAGGAGTCTTAAGTTACTACAGCTTGATCACACAGATGAATTTGAGACCCCAGGCCTGCTCAGAGCTGAGCTGGACAGGACAGGGAGGCATCACTGCTGACCAGTCGACACCAGCTCTCCTACTAAGCAATAACTCCACGACTTCAAGCAAGCCTTGCACGAGCAAGGCCCTAGCATTCAGCACAACCATTCTCCCCCTCCACCGCACTGATCCATCTCCACCTCTAGCACCAGGTTCAAAGGCAAGGCCAGAAGCCATCACGTGCATGCGTAAGGCACAGAGATCTCTCCCTTGGCTGAGGATCTTGAGCTGAGACAGAATTCGACTGTTAATCAGGGTTTGTTTGATGCATTAATCAACTCTTGAACTCTAAACAAATTCTCAATAAAGCCCAGGCCAGGTCCAGCCATTTTCCCTACCTTTACAGATGCTCCTGAGGGCATCCTTGTGAATACCAACTTCCTCTGTAAGCCCTATGCTGCATCTCCGCCCTGCAACACCAGTGCTCACCAGGTGAATGCAGCAACACTGTAATTGCCGTTGCTCCTACTCATACACTCCACCACCACTATCTCCCCAAGCCGCAGCTTGTAGTCATGCTGCAAAAATCTTCAGAAATCTCAGCCAAAATGCACAAGGAAAACACATTTCCCCTTACAAAGGGTTTCTCTAGGTTTCAAAATACTTCTCAAATCTTCATAGAGTCAAGAAACGTGCTGTTTTCTTCCTTTTTCACTTTGATGTCGTTTCATCTACACCTTTGAAACATGGATCTCCTTTCTGTAAGCATAAACACAGCTCTTTAAAGATCTTTTATGCTTAAAAAGCATCTTTTCAATATCAGCCACATATTTGAAACAAAACAGAGAGCGTATGAATCACTGGCACTGAGGATTGTTGGCATAGCTAGAGGGACTAGGACTTGTCCTGATTGATATTGCCCATGTAATGGGCAATCATTACTGGAGATCTTCCCCTGGTGCACATTTCATGGCCCTGAGCATTTGCAGATGGATTCACGTTTACTCATGGAGCCTCTGGAAGTCATGCTTGTCTCAGCAGCAGATACTGGTGACTTCCTCTCTGAAAAAGCATTAGCGTTATCTCATGAGGAAAGGCCAGTCTGCCACTGTGCTTGAATCAGGACTTGACACTCCTTTCTCTCCCTCCAAGCACGGGCCATTTGTTCCCCTTCTTCTGTCTCAGGTGGCGTAATTGAGTCCCTTGGGGAATGCTGCTAATTGAATGGGAAGTGAGACTGTCTGAGGCAGCAAAAAAGGCAGATGGTTACCACTGTGGGATAAGTCAGATGGAGCTTTAAGTTGTGCTGCCAACTGAAAGCCCATCCCTTGGAGACTAGGGATTTTCAGTGGTAGTCTCAGTGTGAAGGTCGTAACAGTAGATACTCTCTCCTCCTCCATGCCTTTGCAATGACCACAGAGAAATTGTCTGATCACACCTGAGATATAATATCTTAGGACTGGCTGCAGACATGCTTATGACCCTACCTGAAGGCTTCCTTGCAATATTGATGTATATGGAACTTCCTGCCCTTGATTTTGACATGAGAAGGTTATGTTGAAGCCATCAGGATTCTATAACAAGCTTGGGAAGGAGCAGAGTATGAGCAGTGTGGGAAACATGGAGGGGAGAGCACTGTGCTATTCCTATCTCATACCCCAGAAGAAAGGAAAGTCTTCAGATCAGTTTTACATTTCACTGACAGCCAATGCAAACATTTTAAAGCTGGTGTTGATCTGCCAGAGCTGGGAAGGAGTAAAACCGCACACACACAATTGCTGCTGCTTCTGCTGAATTTTCTGTGAAATGGGGTAATCTCAGAGGTCTACGAACAATGTATTAGAACAGCCTATCCCACAGCTTAGAAATGCATGAGCAAGCAGCTGGCTGCCCATCCATTTGGGAAAACAGAAGCAGGCTGAGCCGTGCCATGTTTTTGAGGCAATTAAAAACAAAACAGGCAGAGAGAGAGAAAGAGGGAAGGAACTTCCTCATTGCACGTTTGAAATACTGCACAAAGGGTTGGGTTTCAAACCCACACGCCACAGTATTTGACGTCATTCTTTGTGGATCACTTGGTATCATCCCACCATGCACCCGACATCAGCCTCTGCGGATCAGTCTGTTGCAATACTAGGCTTGCCATCTTCTCAGAAGCTCAGAGGTAAGTACCTGAAAGATCCCAGCCCACTCCTGGTGGGATGGGCAAGGTGGCAGTTGATATGTCCCTTATATCCCCCGTTGGGAGACAGCTTTCAGATGCAGAGAAAAACCCTGAGGCCAGCACTTTCACATGAGATATTTAACTGCATCTTGACTGGTCAAACTCCTCCTGGAGTAAAACTACGCTCAGCTCACACCCGGCCTCGCTGCTCCAGAGGCAGCTGCCGCCGTGCTCTGGCGAGCAAGGCAGGCTGCACAGCCCCCCGGCCGCTGCCAGCTCACACCTCCCCGTGCCAGCTGAAGCTAGTGGGGTGAGGGGAAGGATTTTCTCCCTTCCCTGCCCTTCAGCCGCATTGTTCATGTACTGCCCAAAAGGGGGTATAATGCAAATTTTCAGGCATGGCTAGGGTTTATCAATGGTTACATACTGCTGATGAAGTGATGTGGAGCCCCTCGCAATGTAAGGTCTCTGTTCATCCTTGCAATGCTGTTTGGCACACCCCTCTCACAAGTAGAGGTGAGATTTTTAAACACGGGGAGAGGAAAAGCAAGTTTAGATGCAGAGGATAAGACTGAGGCAGTAGAGATTAGAGCAGCCAACGGAACGCTGAATGTCGTACTGTGGCATCCCGTCGCCTTCTACCCCCAACAGACCTGGCTTTTAAATGCCACTCCTGCACTGCTTTGTGCAGTGACTGCTCCGTGAAATTATTTACCAAGGCAATCAAAGAAGGAAAAAAAAAAAAGAAGAAGAAAAAAAAAGAGATCCAGGAAGTTACTCAGATTACAAGTCTGCGCAATTAAAACCTTGGTATTTATGGCACTGTAAGACAGAGACACATTAATAAATAATACTTTGCTCTTCTACAGCACTTTTCCTCTAATGATCTCCAAGCAATTTACAAGTTTTTGCTAGCTGAGCTTCACCAAACCCCTGTGAGGTAAGGAAGAGATAAATTGAGGCCCCTTGCTCCCAGCCAAAGTTAAGATCTCTGGGAGCAAAGCAATGAAATAGAGCAAAGCAACGTAATAGAGCAAAGCAACATTGCCAAATGCATGCGAGCGCAAAAATAACGTAAGTGCATCATTTTTAACTGTTCAGCAATACCTAAAACACCAACTCAAGCTGAGGACTTACCATGCTGGGCACTACCTGATACACACTAATGATATTCCTTGAGCCAAGGACACGAAACGTGCGAAGCATAAAAGAATATGGGGGTCAGAGCAGGTAGGAAGTCACATAAGAAATGTCTTGCATACATTCTACTCATTGTGGTGCTCTAATCACCACGCAGCATGCCCTGCCTGTTTAAGGCTGGCACTTTATTGCAGGAAGAATATTGTCTGAAGAAAACCTGAATTATCAGGGGCTGGGCTTCCCTCAGGAAGGAACTACGGCAGCATCTTTGGCATCCAGGGCCCAGACACAACAGAGGCGCAGGGTAGCAGATGGCAGCAGGGCTGGTTGGCAGCCAGCTGGCTGGGCTACACAGAGCTGTTTGGGAAGCTGATCAAGGACTTCAGATCATGGGAACGTGGCCCAGGTGAGGACTGCAGAGCTGAGCAGATTCACAGCTAACCGGAGGAGCCCGTAGCCAAAGTGGATGTAGGCTCCTAGCCCTTCCATCACTACAGAGTCCTTCCTTCCACTCCTTTATCCTTGTAGAGCGAGAGATTATCTCATACACCCTGAAAACAAGTCCTCCTTCCTCCTGGGATCCGCAAAAGTTGCCAGGTTAGGACACGGGCACCCCAAAGGCTAGAGTGCCTTCAGGTCACAACCCAGTAACTGATCCCTGGGGGCCCGACACTAACACCGTTATCTCCATTAGCTCTCGGGAGCTGAAGAAACCTTCTCAGACTGTTTTGCCCTTAAAGCTCAAGAGATTCACCTTTGCTTATTTTTTCCCAAGCTTTTCAAAGCCAGGCCCTATGTGCACTGACTAATGATGGCAAGACTTGGTGCAGAGCAGACCGTGCGGCAGTCAGTACAAAGCCCGACTCGCCCCACACGAGGTGTGCAAAAGCAGAGATCCTTGGGATCTTTTGCACAGGTTGGCTTCTCCGAGCGCAAACCTGCAGGGCAAGCACAGCGGAGGGGCACTGCACAACTGCCGGGTGGTCTTGCTGCTCACTCTTTGGCCCGCTTCCAAAGTCAGCCCATTTACCACACTGTCAAGAAGAGAAATTAGATGCCTTGCTTAGAGGTTTATATTTATTCTAATAAAAAAACCCCAAAACCAACCTACCCAGTGACTGCTAGAAAAATTGCGTAAACCAGTTAACCACACTTTATAAAACCTTACAACAATAATACACTTTTACTGAAACAATCACAGGAGCAATTTCACCTGTACTTACTGTCCAGCCATCTGAGCACAAACAGCCCTGAGATTTATGTGCGAGCGGAAACATAATTTCTATTATCTCCGACATTAAACTTGGCAATGGAAAATCCCATGCCTGGAGTGCAAAATCAATTTCAATAACCAGAATAGCAAGAAGTCAAAGGCAGGACTTGGAAAGGACATGAGTTTCTCAAATAGCAGCCGGCTTGCTTTATAATGGGGATGCCACTGGGATAGGATGGGATCGGCAATTGGATATTCTGGCTAGATTTTCTCTCTCAGCATGAAATATTGCTGTAGCTACACGAGGCTGGTTCTGGACCACAGTAGTGGCTCTCAAACTTTGTTTTCCCTGTCAAACTCCACACTTGGGGCGTATGTGACAGAAGAGAAATGACTGAACTACAGCCTTTAAGACTGCTTTCCACTGCATCCGGACCTGAAATACAGCTAGTCCAGAATGCTGCCTGCAAGGCAGGATCGGTGCTAAATCCTACGAGGGGTAATCTGCCCCCCCATCCCAATCCCCACTGCAGCAAAGGCACCTGGATAACAGATTAGGGATGCAGGTAGACCTGATCCTGCCTTGGAGAAGGCAGACGAACTAGGTAACCTGCCAAGATCCATTCCAGGCTGATTTGCCGCAATTACGAGACATTGCCTTAAGCCTGACACACAAGGCTTTAAATCTCTTCCCACTGTTGAGATTTGAGGGTGGCAGAGGGGACTGTTGCCATAACTGTAATGACTTTGAATATTCCTGTTTGCCAGTAAAATACTAGCTCCCCACCTAAGCTGACGCCAAACTACCATATTCTACTTCGGAGGCAAAACTCAGCTTGCCAAGCCATGATGCTACAGGCACCTGCATCCAGAGTTTGCACCCATCTTAGATGTGATGGCACAAGTTCCATGGGTTTCTAAAGTCATAACGCCATTTCCTAGAAATATCAGCTGCAGAGAGGGAAAGCTGCTGGCACAGGTTTAGAAGCGATGCTTTCACATGCTTGCGTTCATGCATTGTCTTCTAGGACCTCTTTATTGAGGACTATTTTACAGAAAGCTGGAGTGACAGTACTGCTGAACCACATACTCAGATCCTCATACGCGTCCCTGCGCAGACAGAACTCCAGCTGCCCTTTCCCTCACAGCCTTTGCTTTCCAGGGAGTCACGTCAGATTTTAATCTGTTACTCCACCCTCTGGGAATAAAGACAGGCTGGTACTAGGACAACTTTGCCCTGTGAAGGCAAATCTTTTGCCCTCCATTGCAAACCGGTTCCCCCCCTGCAGTGAATTCAAGATTCAAATGCAAAAACAGCTATTTCAACGTTTATCAAAAGAGACAGACAAGGGAGAGCACATACAGACACAAAACCCTTCTAAAAGAGGCGGTAAAAAAATTAAATGCCATCTTCAGTGCAAGAATATTCACAAGTCACAAAGAGCTGAGCCTCTGCCATGAACTACAATCAAGAAGAGATGAACCCAAGGCATGAACCGCTCTCCTACCTCCCCTCACTCATGTCTGTATGATAACCAACAGCCAGTGCTGTGGAAAAGGAGAGAGACTCCTGAGTGATCCTTCCTAATAGATTCGTCTTTTATCATGTTTTCATGACCTTTGTAAAAGGCAATTTAAATTCTAATTGTCCTGTGAGCACCACAGGAATCAATTAGTGACAAGAGATGTTAATTGTGCAGACTGGGAGGAGGCATTGCTAGGCTGCTCAGCTTCAACACGGGGTTAAGAGCCCAGGGGAATGCTGGGATGGTTGGGGCTTTAATCAGTCCTCCCTTTTTAATAGTTTCCATGTTGTGCTGCAGTTGTCAAGGTCCATTAGTCTTCTGGAGCACTGAATGAAGCAGTGGCAACCCCTCCATTCCTGCACTCCGCAAGCACATGCACAAAGGATCAGAACGAACTGCCATTGAGAAAGCAAATCCTAAAACCTCTTTCTCTTTTTGTTCTTGCTTCCCTCTCCCTACAGGCCTTGCATAGAAATCAGGCCTTGGGCACTGGCTATTACAAAGGCAATGCTTAATGTCAGTGGGCTGTAGGGGAGGTGAGCCTGGTCCTGTCATCTCAAGATCCAGCTTGAGCCGTCAGTGAAAAGCAAAGGCTCCTATTTTTGTACCAGGGCACAGTGCTTCTCTCATGAAGACCCTGGCGCTGCTCAGACTGTCCCTTGAAATGCCAGACGAAGGAAGGTCAGGCTGAATGCCCAGTATTTAGACTACACAGGCATGGATTGGGAAAAATTTGTCTGAGCCAGAATGAGAATATGTAGCCCAATAGACTGTCCGGCCCACCCTGGCACAGGTACCTCTCAGTAAAAGAGGACTTGGCACATGTAATGAGGTGCACCCCGAGGTATGTTATTTGTTTTTTCTCATTTGTTTTTTCTCATATTTCTCATCGGGTGAGAGCGGTCCTACCCTGCACCCGTACCACCTGCCTGCAGGCAGCCGTGCACAGGGAAGTTACGCAGTGGTTCAGGAGTCCTCAGCATCTCCACAACACGTAGTACAGCTTTGCACTAGGAAAGCTTGTACTGTGCAAGGTCGTCCCCCAGAAATAACACATCCACCACCATTTTCTATTAAATACCATTGTAGACCAACAGCACCACCTAAATCCCTCTACATTACCCACTTAGCCAACCATCAACCACAGAAGCTGCCTTGGGAGGTGCTGTGCCAGCCCCTTGCTATTTTATGGAATTCACACTTCAAAATCTCCCACCCCAACTCCCCACCAGTCAGGCTAAGGCCTTCACAAGGACAGGAGAAAGATGTGCATCCTTCCTGGTAAATGACTATCTGATACAGAGAAAAACTGCAGCATTAAAGCTAAGGTGGCATTAGATTTATCTTTCAAGTCTGTATTTGTACTCTCTCTCATTCTCACAGTCATGTATCAGCTCCTGAAACTGAACTGGACCAAAGAGCTGCATTTCACCCCAGATTTGACACGCAGAACCACAGGCTCATCACAGCCCTGTTCCTTCTAAGACTCTACCTTCAGCCACCTACTCCTTCTGTCAAAGCTCTTGGTATTTCGAGGCTCAAATCCCACAGCCATGGCTACAGACACCACATCTCCTTCCCCCTCCTCCCAAATATTTAGTCTTGCACCCCTTTCCCCATCCCATGGCACTGACCTTCCTTTAACCAGCCAGACCATTGTTCGAACTGGGGAGGTGCCCACAGGCTGGCACAGCTCTTTCCTGCCAATATCACCCTTTTTCCAGATGCCGCCTGGTATTTCTCTGACTCCTTCCATCACTCTTTGCTGGCCATCTGAATAACTCACTGCCTTGAGGATCCCATGCTCAAGCTTTCTTTCCTGCAAATCCAAGAGGGGGTTAGCACAGCTCCTGTCACACCCAGCACGACCAACCTACGCTAGGTCGTAGGGCATTGCTGCAGCACATCACAGCACACGCTCCAGGTCCCCACAGGGCTCTCAGAGTGTCCCAGGTAGGCCATCCATCATGACTGGAGAAGGAGCTCAGTGACTCAAAGAACTTCATACATGGTGCTTCAGCCTTCTACAAACCATCCGGCCAAAGACCCAGAACCATCCTACCCATATGGAGCTGGGCTGCTAGCGAGGCTGCTAAGAGCTGAGTTACTCTTCATCTCTGTGTCTACAGGAAAAGCTTGAAGGTGCTTTGGTTAGGCAGGAAGAACCCAGCCCATCAGCATCATCAGGTCTACTTCTCCCCTGCCTCAAGCCAGTAAGAGGGTAAAACTATCTCCAGTGCCTTCAGCTCCATAGTGAAATCTCACCAACCACCTCTCTTGGAACCGTTTATTCTCAGATTTGAGATTCTTCTTACCTGAGAGAGAGATCAGCGTCTTCCCCGAAGTGTGCCCAATCCCAGAGCTTCACCAGGATGTTAAATTATTTCTGATTCTGCCTGAAGCAGAGTAAATGGTCTTTCTCAGCAAATGCTTTTCTTGGGAATGCTGTCCCTGTGGACATAGACTAATTTTTTTTTTTTTTAATTTTATTTTTAAATCTATGCCACATTCTGTAGCAGCCTCTGGAACAGGAGATAGGAACCATTTTTGTAAGGAGCGCTGAGCACAATAGGAATGTCCTGTATGATGCACCACCATCATATATCCTAGCCATGTTATTGTCATTTTTCAAACTGAGCTTTAGGCACCCAATGCAGAAGAGAGGAGAGAGAGAACCTGAGTCTGTGAAAGTCTCAGGACTCCTGCTCCCTGGTGGTGGCATCAGACCCAAGAAAGAGATCCTTCCCTGTAACTCATGAGCTTGAAACTAAGTGTAGCTTCAGCTGCCTGTAATTTGGAAGGAGTAAGTTGGAATTCAGTAAGTTAACCTACTTACATAGGACAACGCCTCCATACAGATTTGAGTCTGATGGCAAAAATGCTATGCAGAAATTCCTCCCTTAAATGCTCTCACAGCAAATGTTATTAATGGTTCAGCTCACGATTTCCAGAGTTCCTATTATTTTTATTGCAAATCCCACATGCAGGAAGTTTTCTGAGGGCAGAAAGCCTCAAGCACACTGGCAGGATGCTAGATGGAGGATGGCCTAGGCCAGAAAGGTTGCTTAGGGACTAAGTAAACCAGAGCAAACATGCGGTTTGAGACTCAAGCCAGAAGGGCAGCAAGAAGTCTGACATTAGCGTCTCACTGAAATTTCTGAGGCACCTTCTTCCCTCCGCAGGGAATCCAGAGCTTCACACCAGCCCTATGGACTTCTGTGGCACAAACAGGAAGAAAAACTGGCAGGTGCGAAGTGCAATCCCCATGTGAGGTTCATCCCATCCCTTGCCAGATAGTCCTTTCCAGCTGCCACATCCATTTGCCTGAGCGGTGGAACAAAGCCAGTTTCACTCCCACCATCTTTATGAAATAGAATTAGCAATTTCTCTACTCATTCTCTGTCCAGCGCATCTACAAAGCCTCTTTTGAATTTCCATTAAAAATAATAATGCATTTCGTTCTGCTTCACAAGGCCCATTGCTCACCTGCCCACATCTCTTTCAGACTCCACTAGTCTTCCTTTCTTTCACCAGCGTAATCGTTTTACGCTCTCATCTTGTCCTTCCATTATTTGGGTGATTGTGGACACATTTTTATTGCTGAGATTTACAAAACAACTCGGTCAACCCATACATAGCAGACCTGGTATGGCTCTAGCAGTGGGAAGGAATGACTGTGTTATGTGGTCCCTACACCATGCACGTGGCTCTGTAGTTTATGGCTGATCAGACCCAAACCTGGTGTGGAGGTTCTTTACTTGAGCCCCACATCGCAGAGCCCAGAGCCAGTACGCAAAGTGCTATAGAGACTCCTAGCAGAGCTGGAAGGGAGTTTGTTCTGCTGCACTGGTTCCTCTGCAAGGTTTGATGTCCTCGTACAAAATTAGCATACAGTAAACCCAATCTTTTAATACCAAACAGGAAACAAATGCCCTCTGAAGGATCATGACAGGGACGAGTAAAACAGGCTCATGCATCAAGAGATTCCCTGAGGCATCAGTTCCCCATGCCTAGAGACCAGCTGAGACGAGAAACTCCCTCTGGAGGCTGCTAATGCCTTCCTCTGCTTTCTGAAAAGGATGAGAAAGACAGGATCGCTCTTTCTTCCTTTTCCACTTTATTCATTCACCAGCATCTGCATTGCGTGCTTAAACAGTCTGCGCTATCCCTGAACATTCATGGGAAGGCAGGAGGAGCTCCAGTCAAACCTACAGTCTCAGCAAAGGCTGCATTCACAGCTAGTCACTCAGAGCAACAGAAAACCCTCATGTGTAAGCTGCTGTCACACAGGAGCTGATGTAAAGAGCTGCCAGAGGAGGTCTTTTTCTTGGCTTAGCAACTTCTAGCACTTCCGTAAATCCAAGGAATTAGTCTGCATATATATTGTAACATCTAATCTGCTAATAATATGTATAATGTACATTATATGTGCACATGTAATAGATATCACATACGTAGCTGCTGTTAACACAAAAGATGATATAGCATATCATACATATATACATCATATATCTAATTACTAGACATCACTCTGGACGTATCTGCTTTTGCCAATGCCTTTATCTTCAGCATTCACTGAGTATGCCTCAGGGCTCCTGATTTTCCTAATCCTAAATGTAATCTTTAACCTTCATTTTAACCCCTCAGAATTGCTGCCCTGAATGCCTCCTGTGATGCGGTTACTTATTCACAGTTAAAAGACAGCATTATGCCTATCTACTTCTTGCTCTCCTGATTCTCTCTATTCACGGGCAGCTTTGCTTCTTTCCTTTTACTGTTCACCTGGAATAGCCTGTAATGGCTCCCCCATGGACCCTCGCTACTCACCTGTCTCGGTCCAAGCACGACGGCTGGAATCGGGTGCCTTGCTGAGAGCAGCGACTGGTGGTTTTCATCAGCTGAACTGTGCTCAAGGCCAGTGCTAAAGCTTCACCAAGTCTTGCCTTTTCTTCCCCCCTTTTCTTCTCCTCTGCTCCTACAAGAGACACCCTATAAAAAAGGAGAGAGACCCAAGCATGGGTACCTTCAAAAACACACCACATCCTCCACCTCAGCAACCAAACATCTCTATGACCAGACACATTAGAATGCAAGAAAGAGAGTGGAAAAACAAGTAACAGTTACGAGAATTGGGCTACAGAGAGAGGCCAGCAAGTCAGGAATTTCATTTGCCAAGTAGGAACTTAAACTGATTAGCTTCTAGTAGCCTGGAGTGAATGTTGACACCAATTTGACTTAAAAGCCGCTATTATTTTTCAAAGCCGTTTTCTCCAGCTGCCAGAAAACACAGCCACGTTCAAAAAGCTACAAGAAAACATATCAACTTTCAAGCAACTGAGCTGCAGCCAAGTTCCCTTGATGGCACCTGGCATTGACCACATTAGAACAGGGTTGTCAGAGTCCAACCGCTTGCCCTTCGAGCAACAGGTCTTGCACCCCCAGGCTGGCACCAGTCCTGTTCACAGGCATTGCAGACTTTGCTAGCTACAGTCTGGCACTCCGCACATGAATTATGAGGTACTACAAGCCACTGAGTCCAGCAGCAAAAATGTCTCTTGCATCGGGTCTTTGTAGCACCAGCCATGCCCGTATCAATTCCATATAGCCCTGAGGCCACGTACATAACTGAGCCTCCTGCTGAAAAACCAGAACATTTGGATCTCTCAGCCCCAACTCGGACCGTTTCTGTCTGGGCAGGGATTGAGAATGCAGCCCGCCACAAAGCAGCCGGTGGAACAGGGCCAAGTGTGTGAGAAAGCCATGTGAACAGACCAAACCCTACTGGACCGAGCACTGGCTGCTATTCTACTCTCCCAGTGCTCACTGATGGCAGGGAGAAGGTTACGTTAACTTGACCATGACAGATGGTTTAGGATTTGAGGGCTGGTATTGCATTTCTGAAAGGCTATTTCGGACAGTCACTGTCCAACCCGTTCAAAGACCGTCAGCTCACGTAACAGAGAAAGAGTTGCGACAAGCCCCATGATGCACAGATACCGTTCGCTAGCCACATTGTCATGTTTTCCTTTCAAAACCTCAGTTTCAGGAAACAAAGGGAAAAGCAAGAGAAGGAAATGTGGTAGCCACCATTTTAGCTCTCCACGAGCCACATGACAGCTTGCAGAGCAAACGTTGAGTCTCTACAGTTTGATATGAACAGTATGACTCCAGAGGTGAGGAGCATGTCTGACTCGCATCTTCACTGGACTGAAAACAAAGGAAAAAAATAAGATACAAACCAGTGTGCCAGATAAAAGTTTCCCTGACATAGAGGGGACACCACGGCTGTCTCCTCTGCATCGGGCTGTAGTGAAGTAAATACAAAATGCCAGCAGTTTCTAGCAGAGTGCTGGAAGAGATATTAATGTCTCCCAGCAAGGCAGACACAGCTCCACCAAAGTGCCCAGATGGCCACAGAGAGGAGGGAGTCTATTAGAGCTGGACAAAGACATGGGCTTGGCAATGTCTGAAATAGCCTTTCCAGAAGCTGAAACACCCAACCTTTTTCTGGAAACTCTGGAAGGCAAATTGCAAGGAAACGTAAGCACAGGGAGTTGACATGACCTCAAATAGCAGCTGGCCTTAAAGGTTCTTTTACTTCTATCTACACAATTGCAAGAGCAGAGGGGCTTGCTAGGTTGCTGTCCTTTCAGTAAGCAGTATATCCTTGACAATGTTCCCAAAATTAGCATTTTTTTGACCGTCTGACAAGGAACCCCCCATTTTGCTAGGAAGTTATGAGACCTTGCTGTTTGGGAGTGGAAAAGCAATGGGTCACACAAGCCCTAGCTGAACCAGCTAGCTCTGGAGGCATGAAGGTCCCTGTCCCATGGAGGTGAACACAGCAGCCATCCCTATGAACAAATCTGTAGCCTTCTGACATTGCACTGTCATGGTGGAGAAATCTGTTACAGCAACCAGGGGTGCAATTAAAATGTAGTTGGCATGTGTAGGGGGGGGAAATGTACCCACCGACTGACAACATGGAAAAAGAAGATGTGACTTGAAGCCAACGGAGGGAAACAGCTCACTGAGGAAACAGGAGATTGTTTTAACAGTAACAGCCACTGGGTGGTAGAGTCTGCTACCAAGAGATGTGGTCAAGAAGGCACTGCTGCAAGGAGCCAGCAGTGGGTTAGGTAGAATAGTAATGGCGCTAATGCAGGGAAGTCCTGCAGATCCTGGAGGTCAGTTATACCCCAGTGGTCCCTCTCAGCCCCACTTTCCCCGTTTATACAAAAGCAAAGCATAAAGGGTACGTGCTTGGCCAGAAGGAGCAAGCAGGGTTACCCTGAAACTCCTAATTAAACTGATGCAAGAAGGGTAACAATCACATCAGTTCCAAGATCAATATTTCTATTCATTTACAAGCATAACAAGGTTAGAGAGGTGAGCAAAGTAAATAATAACTCATTTACAGGTGTGGGTTTTTTTAAAACAGAAAAAGTCATTTTAATCTCCTGGGTAATTAGCTATGCAATTGACAATCACAACTACAGCAATTTTTTGAAGTATCTGATTAATCAATCCGGAGGAAAAAACAGAGCTAGGCCAAAGTATCCTTGCTGCATAGCCCCGTTGGTCAATCAGTCAATACACAAGTGCTAGCTTTCAGAAATGTGACATGTTTCCTGCTGGGTATAACAAAACAAGTCCTCTGGCTGGATGGATATAACAGTAAGATGGATATAACACTTCAGATGGGGTAGATGCAGGCCACGATGCTTTCAAACTGAACTAAAGAGTATTTATTAATGCTAGACTTGCTGAATTGTGATTCTCATCACTTGTGGCCCTCCAGCTACTAAAGGACAAATACAATCACGTGCTTGCATAGACCTGATACTACATGAAAAATACCATTACAGGACAATGTGTGTCAGACAACATTGGCAGAGGGCTAAAACTCTTAACTCCTTCCTTCTCATCTATAACGTGAGCAGTTATTTCAATTAAAGAAGAATAATGAGCCTAGAAGATGGTCTGAATGTTGTTATTATTATTAAAAAATCAGGTTAGAAGAGCTCAGATGCACATGTTTTTTTCTTGCTACTCTTCCTTCTAATAATTATGTCATAGTGGAATTCCAGCTTATAACTCCTACTACTGGTAGCAGTGATATTCAATTTTGTTCAATTAAGTTTGCAGAGTCTTGGTAAACTACCCAAATCAGCACCTTTTTGAGAATGCTCACACCTACCAGCAGACAGCTGGTAATGTGTTGTATTAAAGTACATTCTCATCTGGTTTTGCTCTGGATTAGGCTGCCGCTTTCAAAAATGCAAATGTTAACTCCCAGAACAAACTTGGCTTGATGATGTTAAGCTTATGTGTAAACTGAAATGCAGCAGACTTTCATTACAAGAGCTCAACCATTTAAAAGGATGACAATTACAAGATGGGGCACATTTTTTAAAACAAATATTGGAACACTCAACTTGTATTTTATTGATTACGCTTCCCCTGTCTAACACTTTTGCTGCTGCATATAAATGAAACTAACATTTCTTTAACACAAAAACTGGAAATGATCAAAAATCTTTTGGACGGCTCCAACTCTTGCAGGGAATCCGCCTGCATCATGGTCACAGCAATGCAAAGTTCTGATGCGTGACAACTGATGGCACTCTCTTCTGAGCACAACCCAGGTGAAAAAGTAGGCTTTCCTGCGTGCGCCTAGGACACCAGACTGCCACACATGGGAGCAGCACGCTCCCAAGTCTTTTGGACATAGATCCCTCACACGCAAAGCCAGGAGATTCCCACTCCAGCGCAGAGGACACCCTGCAGGGAGGGAGGCAGTGTCTAGAATAAGCCGGCACATGCGTGCTTTCAGTAATATCAACCACTCCAAGTTTTCAGTCTGCTCTTCAAGCAGCATATTTCTTACATCTGGCATGCAAAATACTGTAATAGTGAGGAACGTCCCATTTTGATTTAAATGAATGCATTTATTTCCAAATGGGAGACCGTAAGTTAAACAAACACATTTCTCTTTTTGCACATGAAAGCATTGTTTTGTCACAGATGTACAGTATAATACATTTATTTTCTCAATTGTTTTGTATTTGTAAGGCACTGCCAGTTATTTGGATGGGTTTGTAAGGATGAAGCAAATTGCTCTGTGGGGCTCTATGCAGGGAACATAATATTCCCACAAAAGCACCATAATTCTGCATGCAGCAACACAAACTACCACAACATTGCAGCAGCTGGCAGGGTGGATGGAGTTAGCATTATCAAAACCAGCATGACAACTCTACTCCAAAAACCCCCTTAACATGCATAAATTAATGATGAATGTACATTGATTAACCCCCGCCCCCCCAGACTCCAAGGAACCCTCCCTTCTCTGCAATATAACTCTGAACCTCACCACAGTTATTTTGTCAGTTCACAAGGCCCGAGGAGCACTTCAGCTTTTCCTTGAATCACATTGGCCTTGCCCAAGCCCCTTAAGCTCTGCTTGCATAAGCGCATGGGGGAAGATTACGGACTGTGCTGCAGCCCCTGAGCCACGAGGAACAGCCAAGAACACAGAACGAATGGTATTAGTCAGTGTGCCAGGCGGTGCGTTTTGGGAGGTCTGCCACACAGAAAGCTGGGAGGAAGAAGACCCTGCTAGGGATCACATCTATGTTTCAAAAGTTAGATATTAACCTGTAGCTGTCCTTCAGACCAAGTAACTCCCTTCTCCAGGCAGGCAGCACGGCGTAAGACGCTATCACAGAAACACTTTACATATTATTATGTTTTTTGTCACAACTACACCAGGCTGGAAGTGTGCACCCACTCGGTGGACACTGCTGCCCCAACAGTCTCAGGCTTCTCCATCCATTTGCCAGCTTCCTTCCCAGCTCCCTCTAACCACTTCCCGCCTGGCCCACTCCAGCTTCCTGAAACTTGACCACAAAGGCCTTCCTACCCATCTTCAAGTCTTCCTGGTTACACGGAAATAGGTTATAAAAAAAAAAAAAATCCATGCAGTTTCCTATGTCAGTTGATTTGACCTCTAACTAAAGGCACATCTTTGACTTAGTGACTAGCTTCTGTGGGTCAACTGTGGAGCTGCTTAAGTCAGGCATCGCTTTGCATACTAATGACTCTTCTCGGCCAATGAATATGCTTTTGGGTGCTGCTTCTGTTATCACACACAAGCTCAGCTTGAGCAGACCCTGCACAGCCTAGTTTATATGAGCAGGTGCACTGAAATTGAGCAAGAGAGGAAAATCTGTGTCAGCAGGAATATCGAGAAAGGAGCAGTGGAGGGAGGCCTTAAAGAAACAAACGCCACTTGCTTTACACACACTGTTTGCTACAGACACAAGAGCTGGAAGTTCTCTGAAGAGGTCTAACAGGGATCAAAACATGAACTTTAATGTCTGGTCTCTGCTGGAATCCTTTATCCAGCTACAGAGAAGCTGTTTGGGATCCCATGGTGGTTCTAAGCCCATCTGCCCATCACCTGTTTGTACGTGGCATCGTTTGCAGCTTCTCGTGATGCAGCAACAGCTCATGACCACAGAAAATTTCCTACTTGCAGCACTAATAGATAATAATAAAAAAGATGTAGAAGAGAGTTTAGGCTGAAATCTCAGTTTTCTAGATATTCTGCAGGATCATTTTTGTTTTGATCAGTCAGCTCTACTTGTGGAAGCCAGGAAAGCGAACACGTTGAGCGGTGATTACATACAGCAACCTAATGATGGAAATGATGATTTTGTGGTAATTTGTGTACCACTGCTGAAGATCACTGAAGAGACAGAAAAAAAGGAAGAGCCCTGCAATATATTGCTGTGCTCCCTACTAGACCGGTAGAAATCCTGCTGGCAGAGTCCTGAGGGAGGTCATGAGAGTCTGCCTTTGTTGGAGTTTGGGGGGTGGCAGAAAAAGGCAGTGTCACTGTAACAGAACACAGCTCTTTCAAAACACTTTTCAGCTGAGTTCTCTAAGCTCTTAGCAAAGGAGTCAGACCATTATCCTTGTTTTGCACATTTCCATGTGATTTACCCAAAGTGACTTACCAAAAATGAGCCACCCCTCAAGACATCCAGCCCATCTTTTCCGATTCACAGCCTGTCATTCATCAAGCTACAACAGATTCCCTGGAAGGCAGCAGTCCCTGACCGCTGAGATGACAGCGAGCAAACCCCATGAAGAGCATGGGAGCTGGGATGATTCTCCTGCTTACCTGAGTAAATTCTGGAGACGCTGTTCTCACAAACAGCTGTCAGAGGCAAAAGCACAGGGCAGCCCATGTGTGTCGGCATCCCTGCTGGAAGGCGGTGCTGCTGCGGAGCCAGAATGGAGACGCTGTATGGCTGGGCTGATCCCACTGCCAGTCCCAGCAAAGAGACTAATTACATAGAAATAATTCCTATAGAATAATTCCTGCAGATTATCTGTGTGTTTGGTAGCAAGGAGGATGAGGGCGTCCCAGAATCCGGTCAACTAAAGGTATTCACCAAATTCAGTTCCACGTAGATACTGGGCAGGTGGGGAGCAAGGGAGCTGAGGTAGCTAGTGTGGCCAGACAGAAGCACAAGAGCAGATGAAATAGATTTACAAGAAGATTTGAAGTAATAACTTCTCCGAATAAGGCAGCAATTGCAATGAAATACACCAATGTCATATGGCAATCAATATGGATTGAAAATGTGTCAGTTTTACAAAACACCTCCCCATCTCAAAATGGATCATTAAGAAACGAAAAAAAAAAAAGAAAAAAGGTGAAACTATTCACTGCAGTTAAACCTGCTTGAAACCGAAGCTTTCTTTAGTTCTAGAGTTAAAGTTATTACATGACTTCAGGTCTGAAATGAGCAAACGGAAAAGAAAACAAATCATTCACACAACGCTGAACTCAGCACCACTGTTTTTCTCCAGGTGACCGCTAAGGGTCTCTCTTGCTTAATATGGGCCACAGCAGAGATTTTTCTCCGTCATGATGTTTTGTCATCCAAATTCATCCCTTCCCCCATCCGTGCTACCTAACCATCCCACAGTTCCCCAGGACACCAAACCACTAGGCACCTCACATCATCTCCTCTCACCAGTCTCGAACCAAGTGGTTAATGACGCATCTTTCTGGGTTTTTATGTGCCTGCGATCCCACACACAACCTTTCCTGGGCAAGCAGAACACAGCCGGAGCCAGAGCAACCAACCCTGTCCACCATGTGTCTGTCTGCATGGTCATGACATCTGTACATGCCTGAGATGTGTACACATGGGCCAAACATGCCTCATTCCACAGGCAAACACCTCCTTGCCTCTTAGAGGCTGCAAGCATGAGCACGATACCGAATTGCACAGTATGGATTCCAGCCTCGCACGTCTGGATGCACGGACAACAAACGAGAATGCCAGTGGTTACAAAACATGAACTATAAGTAACTGGTAGGTAATTACGGAGGGATGTGTCTGCGTGGCTCAGCTCCAACATCAACAGAGGGAAGAGCTCTGCCTATTGAGTCATCAGCAGCATTTCCGTCCAGCCCTTGGGTTTTCCTGACAGGTCTCCCCTGGGAGTTACTGCCCAGACCCACCGAGGCTGAGCTCACAAAAGCTGCTGAGCTCACACCCCCAGGGAATGGGGCTCCGGTCCCCCACAGCCAGGAGAAGTTTCCTGGCCACGACTGTGCTCCAAGGACACAGTGCCTCATCAGCCTCTTTATTACAGCGACTGAACCGAGTTACTAACAACATCCCAGACCCGGTCACATCATAGATGCTTCACAGACACTGTGCCATAACCAAGCAAGGGCTGCTGAAGTCACACAAGAGTTTTGTAGTCACACATCCCTTTGGTTATCCACAAGTCTCAAACTGTCCATAGCCCAAGTGCCCCCATGCAGGAATTAAGTCAGCGTCTCCTCTGTAGGACAAGAATTTGGTTAATGAGAGATGGCTAAATGAGAGGAAGACATGTCTTGATCAGAGACCAGATACCATCTAAAAACTGCAAAAGTATCCCAGACCATAGCATTACCACAAGGTGAATGAATACACAGCTGGGCATTTTCTGTTGTGCCTCATCAATAGGCAAGACTATCTGAATTCTTCCGTACTTATTTCATTTCTGCTATTTGCTACAGAAAGAGACGGACTTTTCATTCACTTTCCTGTTTATCCTCTCCTTCTTTCTATGTTTCTTCTTTTTCTACTCCTTTCCCAGTCCCTTTCCCTGCTACTGTTCCCATCCTTTCCAACAGAGCTAACCAGTTGAGCACATGCTGATCTGTCCATTCCACATAATTCCCCACTATAATTTTCTCTCAACAGATTTGTTAGCCCCATAAAATAGCCACTAAAAGGCTTCCAGTGACAAGCAGGACTTGGGCCTCTGAAAACCAAACCTCACTGGGTCCGGTGCCAGATCACATGAACAAGTTAAAGCAACTGGTTTGATGGGGAACAGAGGGTATTTGCCAGTGCTGTGCAGTAAAGCATCTGCTCAGCTGGCCACGGGCTTTTCTGTACTACTGCAGCAGCACCTTTACATCTCCAACAGAGCTAGAGCACCAGCAGAGTAATTCCCCAGGCCTGCAGGACATCTGAAGACATTTCTGAAGACCAGATAAGAGGAAGCTGGAAAGTTCAGCTTCAGAACTGCATGCGTCTCTGAAACAATAAATGTTTTGAGTGATCAGCATTTCTAGGCAGTGAAACAAATGAGCGTTTCCATTCCCGGGGGAAGTGGGAAGCAAGCAAACTCCACTCCTCTATTCCGTAGCATACAGGAAATCTGAGTGATTGATGGCAACAGAGAAGGGAAATGCACATTCAGCTTGTATTTTCAATGTAAATGACTTGCCACCTCACCCCTCTGCTTCCTGTTCCTTCACACACTCCCCACACTCCGGCTGTATCTGTAGTATGTGTGCGCATCGGGGAGGAAAAAGGGAAAAAAAGACAATCCTTGTTAAACTGCTTCCCCTCACCCCAATTTAAATGAGCAAACAAAAAACATGCAAAAACATAGGTCAAATAGCTGTTCAGCCCTGAGCTGGTTTTGCCTACAGACCCAGCGTCGTGACATAGGGACAGACTAGGGAATCCTGCAGCACTGCTCCCAGACCCTGCTAAAAGAGAGCCATCTGTGTCAGGTGCAGAAGGCTAGCCCCTACTCTCACAGAATTTCTCCTTGTATTACAAAGGTCAAAGTGGTAAGCACTGAGGCTTTTTAAAATGCTGCACACAGTCTGAGGGATCTGTCCAGTTCACAGGGATGCTGAGACGCAGCAATTGCCAAGGCAAGAGAACAAACCCAGAGGAACGCAGCGAACATCCGCTCGCAGGAGGCGTGCCCTGTTCTTTCCCAGGCAGCTCAGTGAGAGGTGCTTATTTTTACAAAGCAGGCTCTGAGATCTTAAAGAACCGATGTTGTCGTGGTGCCCTAAACCAATGAGTATGTGACCTACTCGTTCCCACTCTGTCCCTTGACCTTTTCCCATAGCATTCTCCAAAAGCATCACATGAAAAATAGCCCTTCTCAGTTCTCCAGAGGCTTTGGAGACAGCATCAAAGCCCTGTGCTTACAAACAACTCCAGCTAGGCCAAAATGCCATTCCAGCATCAGGGGTCCCGGGATTTTTAAGCCTGTCACAAGGAGCTGGAGACAGAGAGGGCAGGGGAGAGGCAGCACGTGTTGCCAAGGGAAGCGGCAAGCGAGAGCCAGGCAGTTGGGGTGCAAGCTGAGCTCCATGAAAGTCCATAGGCTGAGACAGGGTTATCCACACACCTCAGAGGCTACGCAGGATCTCTTTTTGCCTCCTTCCTTATTACAGAGAGCTTGCAAGCTCTTTAAGCGCGGAAGTAATTTACTGCATTGATCCTCCAGCCTAGTCTTCCTGTTCCTTCTCTCACCTTGCACATCCACTGACACTTCAGCATCCATCCTGGAGGTGGATTTACAGTCCAGGTGGAGACAGGGAACTCGACAGACTGCAGGGGGACAGTCCTTGAGCATCAGGGCTATTATTTGTTGACTCTTCAGGATTTGATGACAAAATAGCAGCTGGGACACAAATACCTACAGAAATCCCTGTCAGCTCCCTCTGGTGTCTCACACCATCCCTGGCATGCTCCTGCCTTTTGCTAAAAAGGCTGAGAAAGCTTCAACTGCTACACTTTGGTGTTTCCTCATATCTTGAGATCTAGTTTCCCTTGGCAATGGTTGCAGACACTCCTTGAACACCTTCTAAAAAACAAACGCTGCAGAAGGCACTCCGTAATTTAGTGAGACTTTTCCCCAACCATCATTTTATTACTCTAACATATTCTTCATTTTTCTCATATTTGTTCATTTGTCCTCCTGGCCATGATCTCCCATTCCTACCATAGGCTACAGGAAAGGCCTTCAGTTGGGCAATCCGTAGCAATGGCTGTTTGAGGACTAAATTACAGTTCAGGGACCATATTCCCTTGTTACGTGTACTACTGTTACCATTAAAAGACAGACACGCAGAAAAATAGGAAATAAGCCACTTGTAACCATCTCCTAGCAATCTACTGGCGTGCCACCACCTCCCCTCGACTGAGCATGGAGCCTCACTGTTGCTCAGATGGGCACACTGACCTTGCAGGTTGGAGACCTCCCCAAGCCTGGTCTAACACCCTCCTCCAGCCATCCCAACAGAGCCCTGAAGCGTGCTGGCCCTCCCACGTCCTTCACAGTTCCCCGTTCCCAAAGCCGCGCCGTGTCCCTCCTATCCCCGCCTTCAGGACATTGTCCCATCCTTTGGCATCGCTTGTCTCCTGCCATTCCCACTCTGCCCATCTCCTTTCACCGTGCTCCTTCCCTCTCCTTTTCCCAGCCTCGTCAAAGCGGGCTGCCTCTCCACGCACGTACCACCTTCCCTCCAGCTTCACCGCTCGAGTCTGGGTCACGTACTCCACGGTACAGCCAAGGAAAATCATTTTTATGTCTGAATACGTGGAATGGTGCTAGTTGCAGCCAGGCAGGTTTGTGTTTGGCTAGCTCTTACGTGGTAATAGGAACGTTGCAGTCTTGAAGGGCAACAATTTCAGTCCCAACAAGGAAACTGGATAATTACAGAGAAAAGCAGCAGGCACTTCAATCATTCCTATTCTGTGTCAGGTCTTTTAAAATGTCATTGGAAAGAAATGGTAGGACAATGACAGCCTTGACTCACTTTGAAAGCACCTGACAGGACAGCCAAGAGGAAGCAACAAGGTTAGGAGGGCTACGTCATGCTTCCTGGTTCCTGGGGACCGACTCTGGAGTGCGAGATCTGCGACAGGATGGTATGATGATAGGATGGCATAAAATAGAAATATAGTCACGTGAATTCTTTTGCTGTAGATGTCTCCAATTTAAGAACAAGCCTCCTGACTTTACCTTGGTTGATTTTGTTCATTTTGTATTTTACTTGTGGCACTTCTTCACCATTTTCAGTTTTATATAGCATCAGAAAAGCATTAACTCATGACTTTGTTCCATTCCACTGACGTAAGTGCTTAAATATCCTTCCTGATGTTTTGACATATATCACTTGGACAGACACTTAGAAATTTAAACCATGGAAGCTGGAGGATGTTTTAAAAAATTAGAAAATATGTGGACAACTCTTCTGTTATTTTAACAATATGAAGACTCAACACTTCTGTAACTCTGCCAGTAAATGCAGGAAAATATGTGCTTACACCGCACAAATATAAAACTGAGCACACTGATTTTTTAGACATAAACCACACTTCTACTACACACTGAGCACACACATGCTATCACCCCCACCTTCACAAACATGCATTTACAGCACATAAGGCGGGCACAGGTTATCTTCAGTGCAAAGCATCTCTTGTTTCTATAGACAACAAAAGCATAGCTACTGAGGGGAGTATACATACATGTGTGCAAACAAAATATCTATTCATTCCTTGTAACACAGATTTAGGTCTACCAAATCAAGAGTTGCACCTGTATATCTGTTTAGAGTAAATTTGACGTTAGCAAACGTACAATTGCTGTGAAAGGAAATAATATATCTGATGCACTCAAAAAACACCCTTAATTGTTCAGTCCAGAAAACAGGAAAACAGAACAATTAAATGAAATGACACACACATATGCACTGTATGTGTACAAAATGTACGCTGGTGAAAGCACAATGCCATAAACAAACACAGTATTCCCAAAAGACTTATCCATACACTAACGTTGTGCTCAAATGCGCACAGGCAGATCCTTAACCGTATGTTCACCTGCACAAATACACATCAGAAGAACAAAAGCCCACTGCACATAACAAGGAGCCCATAATGCACACTTCAGAAATGAGAAGCACGCTACGCAAGTACACAACTCACGCGTAGAAGTTTTACATGCGCTCCACAGAAAATAATGCATGTGTCTCAAATGAAGGCTGCATTTAACGAGCACCGGGGGCTGCCACAGCACATAGAACAGCGGGTCTGAGGTCACAGCTGGCCCCACACAGGTTCAATACCTATAGTTCATAAACCATGGTAGGATTTAATCTTCTCCCAGAGTAAGCACCTGCACCACTGGATGTAATTCCCCAGAGCTAGCCTATAACCATATAAGCTATTGCGGCGGGACTGCCATGCTGCTGCACCAGCCAGGAGAGCATTTGGAGATTCATTTGCAACTCTCCCATTCCTTCCCCCTGGCTAGGGGACCCAGGATTCAAGCTTATGGAAGGGGGGGCGAACTACTGCAACTTTCCCATGGCCATCTTAATCACCACGCTGCCCTCCCACCTTACTACCTACACAACTCCAGAGGAGGGCATCAGTCACAGGTTCCGCTGTAGCTCGAGTCACAGTCTGAGCAACGAAGCAACTGCAGGAGGTGGAGGATCAAGGCATTTTACTCCCCTATATTGCCCAGATAAGACCTCTGATAATTTTACACTCAGATGATGGAGTACCTAAACAGAAACAAATGCACCTAATCAAACGCATCAGTGGGCAATGCCAGACCAGCCAGCCAGGCATGACTCCAGTATTAATCAGAAGCATGAGGCAGAATACACCGCTGCATGCCTCAGCCCCATAAGGCCCAGAGACAGTCTCCCACTTCAGAAAGATCTGCATACAATTTTGCAAGGAAATACCTTATTCACATCATCCCTGTTCCACAGTTTCTGTCCACTACAGGCTAAACGTGAAATCCCAGTGATCCACTGGGGGCCAGATTCTGGGCTGCAGCTACAGCACTAGACTCAGCGTGCGTCAGCCGTTTCAAGTTCCAGACCCACTTCAGCCACGGACACGCAAAGAAATCCTGTGGCAGCTGATTCATTTCACCTATTGCAGACTCTTAATAATCCCTGACCTAAAGTCATCATAAAGGCTTAGAAACAGCCAGGTGCATTCCCAGTGTGTTTGCTCCTGCTTCCAGAAACGCCTATTTCTCTCTGTTGTGCTGAAATCTAGATTTGCTTAGATACAACTGTCCAAGTTAAGTGACACCAAATGCCATCCACGTCTCTCCTGTGGTCCCTTGTCAGGGAAATGAGAATCAACACTGCTCCCTTAGCTCTGCTATGCCAAAAATTACAGTCCCTTTAAGACAGGCTCTATAAATGCTATCAACTTGCATGGTACTTCGTGTGGAGAAGGATGTCTTCCTGCTGCCGTAGCCCAGCCTAATGGTAGAGCAGAGGAGGAGACACACACAGGTTCTGCTTCGTCCCCTCCCAAGTGCCTGGGACCAAGTAACGGTTGTGGAAATCCATAAAAATGGGGAATATCTTTTTTCCCCAGGTGCCCTCTGTGGCGAGTAGAGCTAACCAAAAGAAAAACAAAACAAATCAGGAGAGACTAATGAATAAAAATAACAGACTCTCTCCTTTTCTCCTTGTAATTTCCCCACCCCAGACAGCTGTAATGTGGAAAGTATTGAAATTTAAATCACACCTCAGCCTAACCTCAGCTGACAGGCTGCCGACGCAATAATCTCAGCCTGGCTATCTTCTCTCAGGGAGAACGACAAACCAACTAAAGGAAAGTGATAAATTTTCAATTTTATTTTAAAATATACCAGATGGGAGATTTTATTGGAGTCATAAATATGTCAAAAGCAATGTTGGCGTATGATTGGAGATTGCCCCCACCAAGGGAGCAACTGTCCCTGTTTAGAAGTGCCATCAGATTCTTAATAAGAGGCTCCAGTTAGACTGCAGCAAAATAGTCTGTATATTAAACCAATTTAACTTCTATTTACCAGACATCTCTTTCTCTTCTCTGCTCCCGCCAGGTTCCAAAATGCAGGAGAAATGAGGGTGCTGAGGTAAGACCTAAGTGTCACCAGTCTGGGTTCTCGTTTTGTTGTTGGAACATGGCTCAAATGTGTTTGATTTCTCACCAGTATTTGAAAACTGAATTTCACATCAGTAAATGAAGCTTCTTTTGGTTTCCCAGAATCCCAACCAGTAGATGTCAATTAAGTTCAGCCTCAGATTTAAACTAAATCAAATTCAAGCCCTTAATCCTAGCCACGGGTCAACCTCGAATTCCGGAAACAGTGCTTGGCCTCAGTCCCAAGATTTCATGCGAGCTGAAACCAGTTCTAAATCCCACCAGCCGTTTCCAGAAATATGAGTTGCCATTTGTAGCCTCTGTATCCCTCCTCCTCCTCCCATTGGTGCTGTGACAGGTCACAGTAGTCTGACAGGAAGAAGCCTGGTATTTGTGCCTTTTCAGCATTTCAAAGGTTTTACAGACTGGCTCTACCAGCTATGTCTTTGAGCATGTTTTCAGCCTTCCAGTTTACTTAGGAAATCCTCATATTCTCATACTGTTAAATTCAAATCAATCAACTCTACCACCATTGATTCCCATCACCACACAATCTGGCTCATTGAACCTTTGACACTGAAAACTGAATGCAGGGCAAGTGAAAAATAACAATAATCTGTTATTTTATAGTTTTTCATATAAATGCTTTGCAGATTTAATCATATAGCCACAAAGCTGTAAAAAGTGTTACAGAATTAATAAGAGATCTGATACATAACGTATTACAGAATGATGTTCTGCAGTTAGAGCCAATCTAACACAGTAACAGCACAGCAGAGGGGAAGGCAAGAAAGAGGCATAAGCAAAAAGTGACTTTGCATATGTTAGTGGTCTACGGTCTTTTTAGATGTCACTTGTTCCTCAAAGTCAAAGGAGCGCTAGATGCTATTTCAGCAATCTCTCTAACAGATTGATCATTTGCTGTAGAAGGCTTTTAAAAAACTTTCTGAACATAAAACACCATCAGATACATTTATCACAAAATATCATCCTCCTACCCACAGCCTCCAGTCCTGGACATGCCATTCATTGGTCACGAAGCAGCAGATGCATCAAGACAAGCCAAAGCTTTTAGCAGCTTTTTAATCTGAAGGAGCAGATTGAAATAGAAGCAGCACACCCATCAGTCTTAAACTTAAAATATTTTGATTTAATGTACTACACAGTAAGGCTGGCATTCCTCTGGCGCAAGCAAATTGTTCAGCAACTTAACATAAATACAGATATAGAGGCAGATACTCCTAGATTACGGAGCAAATTATGATTAGTGCAGGTGTAATTGCCTTGGAAACTCCCCACATTTTCAGTTAGGTCAAGGACTGGCTAGTAACATGTTCAGGCAAGCATGTATTTCTCCTTAGGAACGGTAAGCCCTGAACACTTGATTAAGAGCAGTCTGAAAACACAGGAATCTGTGAGCACTGCATCTTTCATTCCAGGAGAAACTGACCTCAGGCAGCTTGGTAAGCTTCAGACTTATGCTAAGACGTCTTTAGGGCATTCTCCAGTTAATATGCTACACTAATAAAGTCTATTTAATTATTTCAATAAATCTATTTAATAAATGACTTAACAAAGGAGTGAACTCATTTAGGTATTGATGACTTAAACTACCTGGCAAACAAGTGATATCCAGGCAAGTAAGAGTATTATTTCTCTGGGTTCCTCAGTTCCTAATCCCTCCAGTACTGGGTAAACCTGCTGTCTCACTGGAAAGCTGTCCCATTTATGTCACTGCAGCACACACTAACTACCAAAGGCCTCGGAAGGCTATACTACAGTCATATTTGCTAGCAATACTCCCTCGGCCCACAGAGAAGACTCTACCATAACCTCAAGAGCACATAATGCTGCCATCCAACATTGCAGTAGCCCACTCGGCCCAGGATGACCTCCTTTCTGGCACATCACTGAACATCCCTCCAGTGCTGTCAGATGTCACGCACACTCACTTGTGCTCTTGCCATGTGTCTGTCTGCCTTCAGGAAAAATCCAAGCATCAGTTCAGAAGTAGAGCTGGAGGCCTGAAAACACACATCCACCTTTCATGAATTAGCAGCATCAGGAACAACCCGCAGGGGTGGAGAGCCAGCATAAAATGGCCTGCAACCAGGTCAGCTCCCTGGGTCCTGATAGGACCCCTCCTTTTTGTTTCCCTGATCCTCTCTTCTCTCCCTAGCACCAAGCCATGACCTGGACACACAAGCAGACACAGTCTTCCCTCTGATGCAGCAGCCACCTTATAAATTATACAGCAAATTAAAATTACTTTATCACAGTGATAACACCATCATCTGCAGTGTTTATTGGTTAATAAATTGTGTCCGTGAATGAATATGTGCTGACTCATTAACTAAGCTGCAAGTGAAAGCCGTTCATCTGTTCTGCAATACCGTGAAAACCCGTGTCCCTCCTCTACCAGGGAATTCATTTTCATTTTCCCCTGCTTTGGAGAGGGGAGCTGGGGGGAAGGAGGGAATTATTTCCTCTTGCTCGCTTCCCACATTAGTAAAGCCCTGGAGGTTATTTAAATGGTAACTTCAAAGGAGGTATATGATCGCTCTGTTTACTGCTGTAGGAGTCTCATTTTACACTCAGATTTAAAAGCCTCTCTGACTCAGAGGCAAACAGCATCACTTACAGGCTTTGGAGCTTCACAGATACAGCCAGCTCAGGTGCAAGGGACCAGGAGGGAAGGGAGAGACAGAAGACAGAGAAAGGATTCTTTGTAATTTTTTTTTTATTATTTTTAAACAGGGTATGTTGGACAGGGAGGATTTTCAGGGATATAGCTTATGGGCTCTGTAGGGAGTGATAGGGAATAGCTCTCCATTAATAGAGAGCCTAAATGCTCCAATTGGGGAGTAAGAGGCCATTTGGTCTTTAGGATAGTAAAGTAAAAGAATTATGAAGAGCTATTCTGAAGCACAGGGACAGCTACAGAGGGAAGAAAATCAGAGTGTCTCACGTACTGAGCCTCCTGCACACTTATCCACCACGTATTTTCACCAAGTCTTGAGGCTAGTGAGCATCAGCTGCAATTCATTCATTCGCCCTCTCCTCCTGGGCACGGCTGTGGGTCAGGCAAGGAGTTACCTTGGTAAGGCTTGTTAAGTAGTTTCACTAATACAGAAGGAAGTTGGTTTTTTTTTTAAAAAAAAAAAGTGCTCCTGGCACTTGGAGTGGAAGCTGCATTTGTGATACCTCTTTGTTCTCCTAAGCACTGGTTTCTCCGTCTGACATTACAGGCGGATTTGGAAGGGAGATGAGGTTTAGAGATAAGGTAATTCTGCCCCCCCCAGATAAAACCCAGCCGGTAGAGTGAGCAGTCCACAGTCACATCAGGCAGTACGGCTCCTTAACTACAGCCTCACCCCTTCCCACTGCTTTCATGGCTGCACCTGGCTTTGGCCACTGAGAACCTACCACACACGTGACATTCAATTGCTTAGTTTTAATAATAATGTTTATACATGTGATGGTTGTTATCTTTTTCCTGGAAGCAGAGCTCTACTAGGAAAAACTCCTCTCTTCCATCGCTGCTTGTGCAACTAAGCACATGGAAGAAGCAGGCCAGAGCAAAGAAACTGTCTCCCTGGAGAACCTGAGGGTAGGATTTGTAAATGCAAGTGCTTCTGCAATTGGGCATATGGACTTGCCCCTAAAACTCAGGATGGTCAAACCTGAGAACTATGAATTTTCAACTAAATCTATGCATTTTTTTCCCCATGGGCATAACTAAAATGGAAACTTCTGACACAAAGCCATTTTGACAAGTTTTCTGACACATTCTCACTAATACTGCCTACAGCAGGAAGCAGCAAGATTACATGGTAGAAATACCACCTTGCGGAAGAAATAAGCTCCAGGTAGTGCCAGCACTTACATATGGTTGAATATAACTGCTCCAAGCATATTTCAACTTCTGTCTCCATTAGGCTGGCAAATTATTGCATGTATATTCATCTGATAAAAAGAAAGTGGGCTCTTTGAAGGATTTTTTTTTTTTTTCTCCTCTGGAAAAAAAAAAAAAGGGGGATTGCTTTAATTGGAATCTACTGGCTAAAAGCCTTTTTTCAGCGCAATTGCATCAATTCTGTTCCATTAGCCACCATATGAAGCCAGATTAGGAAATAACTTGATACATAGCTGAAAAAAGAAAGTAAATGAGAACAGTATAATAAAACCCTCTGCTTAGAAGCAATCAAGCATCCAGGAGTATTGCGAGGGGGGTTGTGAAGAACGCATATCCTTGCTTATGCACTTCATTCTTTTTCAAACGATTGCACTGTGTATGAAAGCACAGCACTGACAGCAATAGCTAATGCTCTCAGAAGAGGTCATGAACCACAGTGAGCACATCTAGATACAGAAGGCAGGTATCTCTGCAAGCTCCAGTGATAATCCTCCATCCTAACAGATAATCCTGCCTGTAGTTCCAAAGCATCCACTCCAGGTGCCCCACAAGCATGTGTCAGATGCGTCTGCTCTCTCCCAAGTTCAAGAGCAGCTACACTAATAACCTTAGTCTCTCTAGGCAAAATTGTATTACCAGTTCCACCTGCAACTCTATCACTTCAGTCAATACATTCAAGGGTCCAGAGGAGATCAAAATTCTGCTCAAGTCCTAGATTATTAGAGCTTGCAAGTGACAATAGCTGGGTCTTCAAAGTGTTCTGAAAGATACTAACTAGAGAGTATGGACATACTAAACAACAAGATACTGTTTTTGCAAAATCTTTCCGTCACAGAATTTATTCAGACAGATGGGAGGGCTGTCCTCTGTGTAAGGCCCTCTTCTAGAAGCTCAGAGATGAAAAACAAAATGTAAATTCAACAAGTGAATATTCATAAGATGAAAACTTCACAAGACTGGTTTATATTTAGAAGCCTTTGCTTGAGAACATACCTCCCAAAACCAGACATTTAAACTAATGAACCATCCAGACTGACACTAGCTCTGAACCTTCTCATCACAGAAGCTCAGCAAACAATGTCTTGTGGGAGATCTGGAGCTGATGGGACCCTTTTCCTCATGGGCAGCAACTGAGCGAGCTCTAGGATCTACCAGGAAAGCCTAAATCTGATGATTTATCCTGTTCTCTCCTCTTTTCCCAACTTCACACCACATTAATAAGACAAGATTTCTCACATGTGACATCCTCCTGCTGCGGAAGAGAAAAGGTGGGAAAAGGTCATTTTGACTGACCAGTTTTCCTCTGTACACAGCTCCATCCTCCCAGCATGACGACCCGCTCCTAATCACAGTGCAAACTTCCTGGCAGTGCCGCTCCTTCCTTAGCTGAAACAGCACTCGGTATTTGTGCCTTCCCAGTTAAACCCCTTGTAGCAATGTCATTTCTTCTAAATCATCAAAAAAGGAGTGGAAATGCACTTCACCGTGACCTGAGTGAGAAGCAGGACTGAAATTCAGAAGAGACTAAATAGTCCAGTGAAAGGAATTGAATATAGATTGGGGAGAATGGAGAATTTAGGATCCTGAGAAACAACTTTTCTGTACTGGTATTATTTACTATGCAGTCTCTGTCGACAATGCACCCAGACAGGGCTCATTAGTATGCTAAAAAACAGTTTCTAAACTGATACAGTTAAATTATGTACGGCTGTATGGATACTGATTTTAACATTGGATCATTCCATTTTCTTAATGCATCGACACCAAAATTAAGTATTTTGACATAAATATACGTTCAGGCAGACTATACCATTATATTGAGAATTCCTGGCTGGGTGAACAAGCCCAGTCAAGAGGTTATTTCTGGCTCCTGCACTCAGTCATGTCATTCATTCTGTTTTATCCACTATACCTTCACTGATGCATTTTCTGACTACTATGCCATGCAAACAAAAAAAGGACTGTTTTCAGAAGACTACACAAGACCTCTGCGACCTCCTTGTATAGATATAATTTCTGCTTGCGTTCTTAAAAGGCTAGAGCTTGAGAGAGAATACTGAAAATAAGATTAAACTGCAATATTTGCACTATTTTAGGCAGTGCATCTCAAACAGAAAAAAGATATTGCAAGGCCACCTTAAATATTAATAGAAAAGCCAACAAGAAGTTACTATTTACAATCCCTAATCCTCTTTTAGTATGTTAAAACTATCATTGGAGGTAGATGATTTAACAGAATAATGACTATAGATTCCTATATATATATATATACACACACAGATCACAGTGATATCTCCTGGCCAGTGCTGACACACAGGCTAAGACTCAGCCCCTTTTTCAGGCAGCGCTCAGTCTAAACGGATGGCATTTATACTCTTTCCATTTGCACAATGGAGAACTGAAGCAGAGAAAAAACAAATGACTTGCCCAAGAACTCTGTCTACATCAGTTCTTTTGTCATCCTCGTCACCGAAGTATCTTTCACTAGACTGTTGACCAGACCATAAGACAGAAATAGTATCTGTCACAGACAGAAAGTCTGTCTCGGAGCCTAGAAACAGAACCTAGATTATCTGGATCCAGGCTCAGTTCTCCTACCTCACCCTGAGGCACCTTCCTCTCAACAGATCTCCTGTGTTGTGAAAAAGCATTGACCCTGGATAGCGAAATACTGGATTTGGGGAATTCACTACTAGAGAACTTCAGAGTCGAACTGAAATTTCCTATCATTGAGAAAAAGCAGCAGCAGTGAAGGAAAGTAACAAAAGTGTTTCTTTAAGCGACATGACTGACGTTTTAGTGATTTGAAACTCTCTCATTGCTAGGATTTTAAAGTGCTGATATTTTATCATCAAATTGGAACCCAGCTGGTAAGTATGGTAAGTATCAATACCATTGATATTGAGTATTTCTTATTGGTATAAGAAACTCAGCAGAGAAACAGTGACCCCATTATATATGAACCTGGGTTTAGCTGCAGAAATGTATGCTTTTTCAGCCTTGTATTGCATTGCAGGAGTTCCTCTTTGATTTTTCTTCAGAGACACCCCATACAGATTCCTCTGTGAAGCTGTATTGCAGGATTGGAGATACTGGATGAGTCTAGGAAAAACCGCAGAGCCAGTTTCAGCTTCCCTACAGATTGGTAATCCATAACCACATATATAATCGCTGAAGACTGCAGATGGAGTCCTGGCTCCAGGAAATTCAGTGACTAAGTTTTCATTAATTTCAAGGGGGCCAAAACCTTCCTCTGAAGCTTTGGCTCTACAAAACTGTTGATCTTGTTGTGAAGTACCTACTACTGGATTAAATATGTCAAAACCACATGACAACAAACTGAAGTGAGACGAACGAACCTGATACTTCATCTTAGTTCAGGCCACAGGTGTGATGAAGTTAGTGCTGTCTGTCCTCTATAACCAACATAAACACTGCATAAGATATTCAGGCTAGCTCAAAAGAAGTGACATTGTGCATCTCATTCACATTAAACACATACTACCTAGTAATTTAGCAAGATACAAATGGTTTTTAAATGTTGATGAAACTGTTGTCTCTGCTCTTATCATGAGAAAGTTGTAAGACCACCTGTGTAAGAGGACTGAACAATTCAGTTTTGCATCCTAAGGCACGGATGCCGATCTCTGCCATTCTCTCTCACAGAGCAGCTGCATCTGAGTAAAGTTTTTATAAAAGTCTGTCACACTGCATAGTCACTCAACTAGTAGTAGTAGTCAGCAGTTCATTTTCGTTCTTTGTCTTTGATTTCCCCTCTGTCTTTGTTCAGCTGGTGCTTCAGCATTAGAGGAACCCATTTCTTTAATAGTATCATTGTCTTGGGGTGTAATTCACTGTAGGTTCTGCTACAACACCATTAAACTCAACTACCAAAGAGCCTTATTAGTAAAAACTAACTTCAGAATCCACCATTGTTCTTATGCTTGCCTGCACTACCAAGGAAATTTGACACATCTTTTCCTCTTGTATGGGACTGAGACAGTACAAAACAGATAGGACAAAACAAAACAAGAGCGTGGTAAGTCTTGGTAGTCTACAGCATAATTTAACTGAAAATTGAATGTCTAGACAGCAATTGCCCAAGAAATACTGTGCAACACTCACTGTTGCTGGTTGGTACCAAAGCAAAATTGCATCCGTATGACAGCCACTTCCTAAGCGGGATCTTGGAATTCCTTCTGCAGTCACTTATATGCGAAAAGGAAGTTTATACAAAGTCAAAAGGATTCCAAGAGATGGAGCAAGCACCAAATGGATGACTCCATACAAACCAAAGACCACACTCCAGCAATGAAGAGACATAGGACAGGCCGGGACGGAAGATGAGAAGGGACAAAGATTAAGTCAGAGCTGGGACATATTGAGGAAGACATAGAGACGAAATCCTGCCTATGGTTACGCCCCTGAAAAACTGCAAAAATTAAAGGGCTGCATTAGTCCACGATGGGATACTAGATTTGGAAACAGAACAGATGCAGTACATACAGATCTGTTTCCTGAGAGAAGGGAGACAACCCTCAAACTCAAAGCAGGACTACCACAAAAAGAGATGCAAGAGATGTGATGTGAAAACAAACACCAGAATAAGGCAAGCACGTCCAAGCATCATTGCCAAGCTCAGCAGGTACATTACAGAGTATACCTACACTTCATCTGGCTTCAAATTGTTCCTTTTGCAGGCAATAAAATTACTGCACAAATCCCAGAGAATAAACTGAGTTAACAGCCCATTAAATACAACAGACTTTCAATTCAAGGTAAGGACGTGCCCAGATTAAGCTACCCCTGTACAAGCTGGCCCATGGGTAACATAGATCAGTTCTACTGACTTACATTTAAGCAAAAAAAACTGAAAAAAACCGGAGATGCTGGGGAGTGAATTCCATTAGGAAGAATTTCTACAAGGTAAGAAAGGATACATTCTTTGAAGCATGCTTAAACAGCACAACATATTCTGCCATAAACATTCTCTCTGCTGTTGAAGACATACCTCAAGGGAGAAATCCAGGAATTTGTTATTTTGTGTATTTTCTTTTATCAGTGACGTGATCTTGCCCCTNTTTTATACCTGCAGTTTGTTTTGTCAGTATCTGGCTTGGAAACTGGTGCCAGAGAGAATGACACTGTTGCTGGGATGATTTGTTGCCCCTGTTTCACATAAGACAAGATAATTTAAAATACTTATTTCCATAGTTTTGCCTTTTATAAACAGTTCAACTGCAGCAGCTGTGGGCCGTTTCCAAATGCGCAACTCCTCCAGTGTCACTTGTTGAGAAAAAACTTTCTCTATAGGAAAAAAATCTTTGTTGGCAGATCCACTTAGTTGATTTTAGCTGGTTTTAAACTGAAACAGCTTAGCACAAAGGAAGAGGGCAAGGGAGGGAAAGAAAGGCAGGACAGGAAAACACACAGATAAGGGCAACAGCAGGAGTTAGATTTACATTATCGTGTAGTTACTGACAACTTTAGATGCTGAAAGGGGGATGGTTCTCTATAGTTTGTGTTCCCACATCATTTCAGCGTACAGTTTCATGAAACAGTGAGCCAAAAATGCAAGATACCTCCAGAAAGGAGTTCCTGCTTTTCCCTTCCCTCTGGTCCTCTGCTTACTTTGCGCAAACCCTAGTGCTTGCCAGACCTCTACGTGAGCTCAGCCAATTCACAAAATACAGAAAATTTTGAGCAGGAAAAAAGCTGGGTAGTTTCCTACTATTTTGATGAGTTAATGAAGCTCACAGTTGGGCAGGGATGCTCTTGGCTAGAGTAAGATCACAGTGAAGCAGCTACCACCATGCTATACGTGTTCCAGCTCCAGAGAGCTGGCAGTGCTGTTTAATTGTGAAGCTGCTGCAGGCTCCCAAAATGAAAACCAGCTCTGCAAAGACATGGTGCTATGTAAATACCAACAGTTGCAAGGCTTCCATTACATAGATTTATGCATTCACAGCTCCTGTTAGGAAGCTAGAGAAGTCAGCTGTGCTGAATTTAGGTATCAGCCAACACACAGAATCAGCTTTAGCCAACTAGAACCCTTTATCACAGCCGTTCTTTGCTGTCAGAACTTCAAAGACATGCAACTGAGTTCATGTTTTATTCGCCATACCCGCATTTCCTTGTAACACAGGAATGCTTGCTGTACCCACTGCCACCCTAACCAGCTCTCCAAGCACGGTAGGAAAAGGATAATGTACCTTCATGAAACAAAGAAATAAAATAATTAAACCCCAAACAAAACACGAGACACAAGAAACTACTGTCTGCCTAGAACAAAACCAGGGAACTGATTAAGTTTCCACACGCAGAAGCTCTCTGGCTCTGGCTCCCACCAACAGCCTTTTTCACTCATTTTGAGATACCAAGATTTATCATTAGAGGGCACTGCTTCCCCCAGTTGAAAGTGGGTTCTTTTCCTTATGTGGATAGATGTTCCAAACATCTGGAAATGCGCATTTACCACATAACTGTGAAGTCTTGAAACTAGGGTGCAGCTGGAATTCCATTTTCACAATTGCTACTTTTTCTGCTCCAAGCACTTCAAGAATGTATGGAATTTTCAGGTCCATACCCAAACTTAGTGAGGCTGAAAACTCAACCATTTCTGCACTGGCAGTAGGTGAACATTAACCACAAAAATAAATGCAAATTCTTCCTGTATTCTCTGATTCCTGCTGTCTTTATCCTACGAAGTCCCTTAACAGATTTTTAATGGGTTGAGGGTAGAAGGTAATTCTTACCTTTTTTGGAAAAAAATGGGCTGTAAACAGAATTTGCACATTTACATATGCCAGGGCCCCTCATTATTAATGCTAACAAGTGGAAGAAAAATTACACTCTTCCCTCCTGCATATCAAGTTCACAGCATATGCCTGAAAGCCACGTGCCGATATACAGCTACATTTCTTCTAAAGACGCAGATGCTCTACTTCTATAGAAGCATTTTAAAAGAGAACTGAAATCTTTTCAGGGCAATGTCAACACCCTCAATAATCCATACTTCCACACAAGGAAAACAGCACATGTACTGCTGTTTCACCACACATACAACATTGATACTAAAAAAGCCACAGTCCTTTCCGGGAAAGGCATTGGATTAATTTTCCAGAGCTTTTCACTCTCCTGGACTCAGCCATCCTGCTGGCTTGCGCTTCTGATAAAGCTTCTTGCATCTCTTCCCCCAGTCCAAACAGTTCACTTCTCTTCCTCCAATATTAAAGAAACAAAACCAATTTAGGCAGGAATTTGAAGTGTCAGAGAGGAAAAGATACTTCCTCTTAGAAGAATTAGAATACTAATACAGTTGTTAACATCCATTTTGAAGGGTGAGGGGTTAAAGCAGTATGTTTATAGGCCTAAAATTTCAGCTCGGGATTTCTCTGTAAGTGTCCTGGGCTTTAGCAGTATTATTTCAAATAAATTAGATGAGGGAATTATCTCTTGACTAACACTGGAACAGATTTAATAAAACTAAAACTGCCCCTATGAGATAGAAAGAGAAATCCCACGGTACTATTACTCCAGATTGAAAACTAGACCTTCTTCTGATTCCCAGCCAGCCAAGTGTTCAGTTGATGTGAGGATCATTCTTCTACTCAATTCAAGGAAGCCAGATGGATCTCTAGTAGCCAAGGATTTGGCAGGCAGAACTCTTTATACGTAATTATTTAGAATTCAAACTTATAAACAAAAAGATCAGATGGACCTTCAATGCACAGACACACTTCTAGGACCTTCCAGAGCATGAGTGAGCAACTCTACCAACCTGTAAACAGTAGTATTTAACAACTTTAGGAGACGAACCATTTCATCAACAGGAAAAGAGAAAGCAGAGGATCTTAGAATCCCTCTTCTATCTTAGTATAACTTGCATCAATTCAATAATATATACACCATTATGATTTAATATCAACAAGACCAAGTTTTTCAGCCACGCTGTACTGGTGTAAGTGCAGGGCCAGCTATGGGGCCAGGGTAAACCAGCACCAGAACCCTGTTGGCAGGCTCGAGTGCAGATATGCACATAAGGAATGAATACTAACAAATTGCTGAAATATTTATGCTTACAATATTCAAACTGAACATATGCATGTTAGTAAGTCTCAAAGAGTATCCTGCTTACGTTCTCCATAATTCCCTTTACTTAGTTTTGCTAAAGCTATACTCTATAAACAGTAGCGCTTGTGACCAACTGGAATCTTTTCCAGTTATCAACAGCAGAATAAAGTTTCCTGTGTATTAAAACCAGAGAGCTTCTCAACTCTTTAATCCAAACTTTCCTTTCCACATGCCACAAGCAACCTGACTTAACAAATTAGCAAAATGTAACAATACCTACAGTTTCTCAGAGAACCACGTTTCCACATTTCGAATGTAAAACAACTTTCCTTTTAGTATTGCAAAAAATAATTTGTCCCATGTTACCAATATGAACTGCTGAAGCCCCCAGCAGGCCCCTTCAGAATCCTTCTGTATTATTTATTCTGTTAAAAAGGTAGTAAGTTCTCTTCCCCTAAAATACAAGCTAGGGCAGAAGTTTTGCTCCATAGAACAGTTTCTGATATGGTGAATTATTTGCATACACTTGTAGGAGGATGGGAGCTTAATTTCTGATGACACAAACCTGGATAATAAAGACACATCATGAAGGAGACAAAGGAACAGTCTAAATAGAACAACATACCTGGTTAACAACATGCAACGGGCTTCAAATCCCATTAATGGATTAACTGGGTACTCTTGTTTTCAGTACTTTCTTAAATGCATTCTCATTAGATATTTTTTGAAGAATACCTGCTTCCTCAGGATTTTTGGTTTAAAAGTTGCTTCTTATTTTTTCTTTCTATTTCTGATCTATAGTCCTGATGCACCAAGTAATGTGGGGAGTCAATTTTTATGAGTGTAACTTGTCAACTCAGTGGAACCATTCACAAATAGAAAGTCAACCTCATGCTTAAGCCCTTTGGGATCAGGACCTAAAGCCCTGGTTTAACTATTTTCACACGACCCAATTCTCCACTCAGCTGAAGAAACAATCCCTTCTCCTACATTGTTTCTCTACTTCTCCATCTCTATGCAGATCTTTTCAAATATTACTCCAGCACTTCATGAAGTAATTAACAGAACTGATGGCATTTCAGCACTAGGGTTCCCTTATTAGGATATGCACGCAAATAAAAATCTGGAGAGTTTAAAATAAACATTGATTTTCAAAGCTAAAGAGCTGCCTGAACACTGTTATGGCTACAAATAGACACATACACAATAAACCTGTGTTGCATTTGTCCTCATACTGGGGGGAAATGTAAGTCAAAGAAGGGAAATGTAAGTCAAAGAAGGAAAATGAGAACAGTAGTTCATTCACCCCATCTCCCTCCCAAAATAACTTTGAAATAGAGATCGCACACTAGCCATAGTTCAGTGATACCTGCTGTCAGCATCATACTTCTCTTCACTAACATGTTTCTCTAAGCAAACTTTAGAGTAGGTAGCCACATGTTTTCATGTCTAGCATGATTTGTACCTTTTCCTCCTGCTGCCCCCTCCAAAACTCTGCTTAGAAATATCCTAGCAGCATTTGCTTGTTATTACTTTGGTATAAATATTCAAAAACTTGCGTTGCACAGGTCTCCATGTGCCAGTAATAATACAGACTTAAGCTTCAAACCTTCACAAACTCCAATTTTTATATCTTCAGATACACAAACCATCAGCATCTACACATTAAACGATAAAAACCAAAAACCCACAGCATAAGAATTACAAGTTTATTAACATAATCCATAAATCGGTTTATATAAATGTTAGTCCTTGTATTACATAATGGATGTGGATCCTTCACCACATACCAAAATGGTACAATACGTACAAAATCCAGAGATTTTGCAATTAAGATGGCAAGTCATGAATATATTGAAAAAAAAAGTTAGAACAGTTAAAGACCCCTCATTACTATGACCAACGAGGAAGAAAGAAGCAGCAAAACCATTCATGGCTCACAAGCAGAAAAACTCTGTGGTAGAAGTAAAGGATAGGCCCGAGTGTACTTCTGACTCTGAAGGATGCAACTGAACTGAAACATTTAGAAAAGACCTAATTTCAGATCCCAAATACACTAACAACAGGAACCTGCCTGAGGAAAGAGGAAGTGGGGTTTTTTCCTCTTAAAGAACCCAATCCCTCAAATCCCCCTAACTTCCCATAAGTTACTATTAATCATCAGTCCAACTGACCGGCCGCAGAGTAAACGGGGTAACAAACAGAAAGGCAGTGGAAGTATTACACTACATTGCTTAAAACTGAGCATGACTGAACACCCACCACCTGTTCCTGATGCCACGTACAGCACCACAGGTTAGAAAGGAACTAGATCTTTGTCCTGTAATGAACTCATTGCTCTTTTGCTCTTTTTTTTCCTCCAAGTGTGCACCTTTTTTGCTATTACCTTCTCCAACTCTGGACTAGCCAAGTGCCACTTGGCAGCTATTCTCCTACAGTAGATTTCCCCATGTTCCTTCTATTTTTTTATAGCTTTATCATTTCATAATTGGCGTTTTAGAGAACCTCCAAAGCATTGTAAAACTAAACGTGCGGTCTCTTCCAGGTAGCAGATAGTAGCTGAACCAAGCCTGTTGGTACACAGAAAGACCAGGCATTAATTTGGCAATCAAAATAATAATACATGACCACAAAAGTAACAAAGACGTGGTTGTTTCTGTGGCCTCAGAAAGAGCACCAGCGCAGGCAGAAGTCATCCAAACTCCTCCAGAGAGGACCTACAGCCAAAGCACATATTTCACAAGGCTACAGTTTGGCTCCATACTCAGCGAGCAGGAGGGAAGATACATGATAAAAATCTAGTAGGGAAAAGAAAACCAAGTGGGGGGCAATAGGTATGATACAGAAGGCTCTCAGGAAGAGAAAAGGTGGTAGGAAATTAGGGAGGACAAAGGAAGATAAGGACGTCAAAAAAGGGCTGAAGGAGAGAGTTGCACAACTATTTTAAAGTTACTCATGTTGGGGAACAAAGATGACAGGAAGGGCCCCGGTAACAATTAGCTATAACCAAAGATCTCTCAAGTTTTCACCACTATAAACAATAACCACTTCCTTTAGCTTTTTCAGAGAGAGATACATTTAAGATGGCGAGGGGGAAGGGACACATTATTTCCTTTCAAAGGTTAACACGGAGTTGCGAAAATCTCTCAGAGAAGACAGCAATGCTAGTAATAATTCTTTCTTGAAAACGCACTTAAAATTGAATTAGAATGGATTCAACGTTGAACAATTTTAATGAAGCACGTGTCAAACAAGCACATCAACTTCTTAAAAACAAAGTAACTCCAAAGTTTAATTACAAAAACATTGTACAGAAAACTTGGCATCTCAGTAATTCCAGACACATTAATCCAGCAAATGGATTCTGTTTTCATATATTTCTCTTAACAGTTCTCCAAGTGACAAAGGCATTTTAACCCACTCTTCTCCTGGACACCCACTTCATTTTTTTACTTTTTTTTTTTTTTAAATCAGCCAACACTGAAAAATGTAAACTGAGTGACACTCAGAAAACAATGGAAAGACAAAATCCATTTTTATAGAGTTAATCAATGTAAATAAGAAGCTTCTTAATGAGATAAAACATCACCTGTCACATCATTGGTAAGCAAGAAATTATTCTTTCCGCAGATGCTTTAAGATGGGTACACCACCTCCCCTCCTTTCCTTGTGGGAAAAAGCAAAAGATTTGTCAGCCCCCAGCGAATAGTATCACCTTAAATTTCCTATCCCATAACACTTGCATGCTGCTCAACAGAATGATGGATTAGCAGTATGTCACGAGCTGATAGTTACATTGAATTTATGTAAGCAGGGGCAGCTGGCAGCCACCCATACTTTATTTACGGTGTGTATGTCACAGCCTGGAATTGCATCCTACTATCATATTACATAGCAATTTCTGGAGTCTTTATGGGATACAACTCCAGGTATTAGGTAAGATACCACAGACTGAACTTTAGAATTTCGTGAATCAACTTTTGGCTATGCAGTACATTTTGGCTACTTCAATGAAAGTCAAATATCAGCAATTCTAAAAAAAACCAAGATACACACAAGAGATGAAGGCAATGGTGGTTCTTCTGTAGACATTATTAACCTGTAGGATTTTTTTCCCCGCACAATATTTGTTATAGAATCCACTAAAGTTCATGCCAACACCAGCTGGTCTCATCCACGCTAAGGAAAATGAAGGTCAATGCAGCAAACTGAGGTTCCTTTTTGTGAAGTCTTGAAAATGAGACCGAAGACAAGAGAAAGAAGTTTCCACCCTGAAGGAAGACTTGAATTTGCATGGAAATCCTTGCTGCTTGGCTACAGCAATAAACCCATGAGTAAGCGGAAACCTGACATACAAGGTGTTGACCTGGAGGTGGCTTCAGGCAAACATGAAGTCCATGTGTACAGCGTGGGAAAAGAAGAAACTGCTTTTTAATCTTCAAATACTTGTGTTACAGATACATTAAAAGAGATGCTGACTGCAATGCGTTCCGGTAACGAAAGCGATCTCCAATTCGTAACAGGGAAATTAATATTAAAGATTTCTTAAGGAGGAGCAAGGAGATTGTCACGTGGAAGAAAGAGGATTTCAACCACTACCATAAAGTCCAGAGATGTCCAACAAGTGCTCAAACAAAGTCTGAATTAACAATTTGACAGGAACCAAAGGGCAACAAGTGATTTGCATAAGTTAGTGCAGACAGTAGGTGCCTTCATCTTTGACAGGAGGTGCAGAGTAGCTCAGCAAGATTACAGATTCTAGCATGCAGATATCTACTTGATGTAAGTGAAAGGCCATTTAGGTCACACTGGAACATAATATGCTGAATACTGTAGGCTCCACAGGCTGTACTTTAACTGTACAAAAGGTGAAAGCACTTACAGGCTATAATGCAGAATTCTGTGGGCTGCTAATGTGGACCTAGCTGCTAATAATTAATGCAAAAATACATGTGCTGCTTCCAGGCATACTGCTTCCCAGCACTGTCATTTCAGGAGGGTAGAAAAAAAAAAAAAAAGGCAATCCCCCTGCCCATTTCTCTTTTTATAGAATACTGCTCTCACCATGAGATCACTCTCTCAAAATCAAGGCAGTAACATTACACTGAGCAACATATCAGAGGAAGGGCAAACTTTGTGTTTTTAGTCTAAAATGGAGATTCTATTTTCCCTGCTAACTAAGAACTAGCATTTCACTTTATCTTGACTACCACTGACCTTTGCGGTAGTAAAATGCTCCACCAAACATTTTCAAGAGTTAACAGGAGATTTTCACAGTAGAGCAGGATGCTATGTGTGCAGGAGAGGTGCTTGAAGAGAGGGGGGAGAGAGGAAGTCTGTCTCACAGTAGAATCAAGTCACAAAGCCTCAACCACAGCCAGTCTCTAGCAGGGAGCAAACTCACATTGTAGAAGTTGCAAGCTAACAAAACCCCCAGGATTCTGCTTAAGAAAAGCTTATATAAACATAGCAGGCAGGGTAGGACAAGACAGTGCACCAAGGAAGGTGGCCTGTTATAGTAGAGAACATAAGCACTGCTATCCAGTACTGCAAGTATCAGATAACAAGATCAAAAGAAGAAAACTAAAGCGGAGGAAGGTAATCCCACAAGCTAAACACAAAACCAAAAAAGACGCTAGAAGACAGTAGGCAATATAACACATCAAAGTTATTACTACAACATGTAGGCTGACTTCATTTCACAAACCGTGAGATTTCATCTCCGCAGCCAGCCCGTCCACAGAACGTATGCACCTCACACCCAGCAAAATTAATAAGAAACTGAAGATTGCACAGAAGTCACATGCTCTTAAATGTTTACACAGAGGACAGTTCCAAATGTTTAGTGGGTGGTCTCCGTGGCTTCTTAAGACCTTTTAATGCATTGATCTGTTTGTCTCACTGACAAACCACAAAGGCAGGGACCAGGACAAACCTGCAATTCTGCCTCCCACCCCTAGTCTTTCCCTCATGGCTTCTTATTCCACACTGGCCAAAAAATATTTGTAAAGCATCCCTGGGTCACGAGACCTGTAGACAAAGCAGAAAAATAAGTGTTAGAAGACTACAATCCGCAAGGATTAAATAGGCACCATTTTTGGATGGCTTATCTGGAAACACAATATTAAGAAGTATAGAAAAGAAGCCTATGGAGACAGAACTGTAACTGAATTCCTGTTTGCACCCAAAGAACAAAGTGCTAAGTAATTAAAAACTTCCGCTTCTCCCCATATATGGTTTGTGCAAAGAAATTCTCTTTGCCATGTGGTACAGAAAACCAAAACCGTTCAGTAGTATGGCCAAATAGTCACGAAATACAGTGCACTGAGCCACCAAAAAACAGGCCAGTTCTATGAAGTACTATGAAGTACAGTGGTTTTCAAGTGTGTAATAAATAGATTTTTCTATGAAATTGGTTTGTAATATGTGTCAAGCTCAAACAGACCATTTGGTTGCTAGAGATTACATTTAGGAGAACATACTCCATATGCATGTTAACAAAGGGGCAGGGACGATGACAGTCTGCTGATACAGTTTATCAGATACCAGTTGAATCTTTCTATCCAAAGCTTCCCTCTTTCCTAGGGAAGCCCTACTTTTTTCTTGGTTTGCATCCAATAAAGCCTAACCTTCTTCCTTTCTAAGACTTTGTCAAGAAGATAATCATTGCCAACTGAATGTCAGTGTAATTAATAGCCCTATGAATTACTTGATCATCATGTCCAGTCAAATGCATGTATTTGTATAATGAAACTAGGTGATTGTTAATCACATTTTTAATTGCCTCACGCTGTTGTGCTGCTGAAAGGAGGGAAGGTATTGGTGGGAAGGGGAAGAAGGGAATGAGTCCTGTTTTTCAACTATAAAGTGGAAGGAAGAATTCTAAAGCCAGAATTATGTTTTCTAAACCAATTACAACTGAATCTAGTTTATCCAAGAAAGATACTTACATTACTTACGTTAGGAACAAAGTGTCCATCATTTAGGAAATAAGAATCTGCCTGAGAACCAAAGTCTAGATTTTAGTAGCCTTGAGATATGATTTTTCTGGCAAGGTGTTTAAAGGACAAGCATCTGTTTCAAGGCCTGGCGTGACCTTCTAATAACTGATTGATGAGAAACTGCTTTCCCTCTTACACATTCTGTAAAACCTTCCCATCCCCTGATTCTCCTTCTGAGCTTAAGAGTGCTAATTGAAAACAGTATACGAAAATGAGGAGGTTGATGAGCTACTGAAAAACCCCAGACCTGGATCGACAAGCTGTTCCCTTCATAAATAGCAGCAGTAAAAAGGCACTTCTTTATTCTGCTGGGAGCTCAGTCATCTCTTGGAACTACAGTCCGTTCCATCTGGCTACCCTCTGGAAGGACAATGATCTTTTAGCTTAAGCCACAATATAATGGGGAACGTGTAATTATCTGTTCTACACAGTATCACAAAAGGTCAGAATCAGAAAGGATGAAAAGCCCTGTCTTCATATTTGCAGATGGCACAATGCAGCTTTATTTGCATTTCTGAACACCATTGAAGACATGTACAGTAGATCTCTACATAATAAATGCTGAAAGACTCCAGATACGTACATAGTTAAAACAGAAGCAGGTAAACTCCTAATGGCTGTCTAGTGCTGCGCATCGTGGGGGAAGCGGGGGACTAAGTGGTGTGGGAAATGCAAACAAGCACAGTAGTGCAAGAAAGACTGATATTTCTTTGCTGATTTGTTTTTCTACTCAGTTCCTTATTACAGTTTTCTAAGCTGTTAAACAGAAGCAAAAATACAGAATCATGAACTCAGGAATAATCAATGCACAATCCACATCATCATTAAAGTCTCAGCAAATGCTATCTATAGCCTGACCCACACATCAGTGCTTCACTGACATTTAAACCTTCATAACCAGATGAGAGTTACTACTACTTTTTTTTAACACTATTCTGCCACTATTACACAAATACAATGAATGATAGGACAAACGGCTATTTATGTCTTTACACAAAAGATCTTGGAGCTAAGGGGAATTTCAGAACCCTTATTGATGTTGGGTATTTTCAACCCCATTTGACTTTCTGTAACTCAACCTCCACCTGTGGCTTTGAGGAAGAAACTTTTTGATTGTACAGTATGGTGAGATCAGCGCAAGAAATAGCGTCAGAACAAGTGCCAGAGATACAGAGTAGATTCAAACCAAAAGCAGCCCAAGAGCGAGCACTTACCCAGTCACTAGCGTTCAAGTCTGTTTACCACATCTCGAACTGTGGCTATGAGGTTCTCGTTCTCCTGTGGGTTAGCCATAATAATACTGTGCAGCCTATTCATGTAGGAATCAATAGTTTCCATCGTGGGTGTTTCCCCACTACCTATAGTTAACACAGTAAAACGAGACACAAAATATTTAGATGACCACAGCAATTCCAAAAAGTTAAGACTATGCTAAAGGCAATTCATGCCAACAGACAAACTGCTATAGGAGATGATTTTGCCATGCACCATCTCTTGTGACAGATTCTGTAAAATGATGTCCTCCTAACACTGCAAAGTGAGGAATTCCAAGGATATCTTGGATATAAACTAACAAAGCATGCGTTTCTTTGATTTGGGTCTCACAGTGGATTACAACAAACTCCTTCAGCTGGGTATCCATAGTATCTAGGTGGATTCCCTGGCATCTGACAATATAGATGCAGCATTTCTTTTAATTAAGGAACTTGCAGGTCCTGTCTTTTCTATTTAGTAACGTTTTCACAAAACAAGTGAAGGAGAGCAAGGACTCTTTACTAGGAAAAGAGTAAGAACAGTAGGGGAAAAAAAAATGCCACGTTGAATTGAAACACTGAAGCTGAATCTTCTGCTGCATGCATTTTAAGATTTCATTATCTAATACAACAAAAGCTCAGAAACAGCCGAGATCATACAACAGCAGGCCATGACTTGTAAATTCACAACATCGTCTAAGCATCAGAAAAAAATTAAATTTAACACATCAGACAGTCATAAGGGAAAAAAAAAATCTCACCTGGTAGCGGGACTCCAGCAAAACTGGTTGTGAGCGCTTGGCGTAAAGTCTCTAGATGCTGTTGCAGCACTGTGTTGCGGCTACGCTCTTGTATCACATCCACCTCCAATTTCTCCACCGCAGTTCGCATACTCTCAACGTGTTTCTGCAGAGCAGCATTCCTCTCCTCAAACTCCATGTTGGACTTACGCAGTTGCCGCAGCTCAGCTTCACGCGCTGTGAATATCAACCCATTCCCATGTACTCAAAAAGCTATAAAAAATGTATCTATGATTGGCAGGCAATGAAGCAAAATGTTCTAGAGTGCTCAACCGATGATTACAAATGGTGTAGTTTTGGTTTATAGATCAAAAAGCATCATATTGTGAAGCACAATAGCGTGCCCACAATAGTACTTAAACAGACTTAATTTCTAGAGAGGTAGACAAATTAGAAGACATTCAAAGCATCAGAATGCAACTGAATAGGAGAACTGATTAGGAAGGAGGACTGCAAAACTGATTTCAAATGGATTCAGCATGATATAGCTTAGCAGCAGTGGTAAAACGCCTACAGACAAGACACTAGTTACAAAAATATATTTCTATTGTTCGTCAGGAAACATATCTGAATCTGAAGTCTACTCAGCTAAGAAAGTCTCCAGGAAACCTGGCAAAAAATCCTAATCTCTTGGGACATGCATCTATGAAAACTGAACAGAGTAACAGAAAACGTATCAGTGGAACCTTCCACATATTCAGGAGAAAAAAGTAAGATACTGCTAACTAGCATGAATCATAATCATACTATCCCTTAGGTATTTCTTTATTCTATAAAACAGCAAATCCATCTTGGAATGGCTGGAATAACAGCAAGTAGAGTTTAAGCATCAGAAGCATTCTCCAAAAAGGATACTTTCGGAATACACAGCCTGGAAAAACTGCTGTTGCAGCCATTGTGTTCATATAGAGGTCAGGTAATATCAGAAACGCTGACCAACTATACCCAAGTCATTACTCGAGCCGAGATGGGAGAGGGTGAGGACTCTGCAGCTGGACAGCACCTGGCAAACATTTTGGAAAAGCAAAGAGGTGCCCCTGCAAAAGTATAACTTACCTTTACTATGATTCAGGAACTCTTCTGTGAAGATCGGAATGTCAAAAACAGATCTCTCCTTTGTATCTGCTTCCTTCTATAAAACAAAAGAATAATACATGGCTAAATACTATTTGTTTTCAGGAATTCATGAAATTGTTTTGATCAAGAAAATAGAAAGAGAAGGGAGACCAAAAACTGAGGCAGATAAAGAGCTGACTGGATGGAAGACAATTCCAGCTCCTATCAAGAAAGGCCAAAGGCGAGGTCTCAGCTTTTTAAGATATTCAATAAAGTCCTAATATCGTTATCAAGAAGTACCATATAACATAGGAAAATATACCCTTTCACCCTAATGAAATTACACATCAGAATCATGCTGTTCTAAGACTATCTGAATTCACATGTATTTTCCACTGGAAAGAATTCCACCACCAACCAACTGACACATTCTGAAATAGCCTATACAGGAATATCAACAAACAGGAGATAAAGCAAGCAAAAAGCACAGTAAGTTTGGTAGTGAAAGACAAAAAACCATCAAAGTGAAAAAGGAAACAGCCAGGAAAAAGAACAGCCATAGGAAAAATAAGCAACTTTTCCAGTGTACCAATTCCACATGCCTGTTCCCAACTGGAAGAGATGTCTTTTTTGAAACATTTAGATGGATGCTGCCACTAATGAAAGGATAAACATGATTTGTAAGAATCTATAGGTAAACCTACAGAATACGTAGTATATTGGAAGGATAAAGGTGAGTACGTGTAGGCATATTTTGCTGTTAGAAAGCAGTTGTTCACCCTGGCTACGGCAGGTATGCATTAATGTGAGGAGGGCTTCAAGGAAGTAGACTCTTCTCTCCTGCATACGGCAAAACCAAACACTGCAATTTTTTTTCACTTTAAGACACAAGAGAAGTTTGTCATCTTAAGACAAAGCCTGTAGTCAAGGGTTTCCTGTCAACTTTTAGATGTCTTCACCTAATTTCTGACAAAGTTGGTGAATACAACTATGTGAACTTGAGGCTATTAAAATCTAAAAGAGCATTTCAGCCGCAGAAGATACGATGCCAATTTATGATTTGCAATTTCTTTGAAATAACTTTTAAAGCATGAAATGCTCTATAACTTAGTCAAAAAACCTAAAAAACTTGATTGGACTCAAAGAAAAGAACCCACCATAATACACTTCACTCACCATTTCTATATGTCAAAATCAACAGGAATTAATGCTTTCTTTAAAGCCTCCGTTGCTATTGACAATGCCAATGCAAATTTGGTTTGATAAACTGCAGCAACTACAATCAACCTGTTACTTAACAGGGAAACATAGTTAAGGATGAGAGAATCTGTGGAGAACAAAAGCTTTTCAAACCTTTCAAACACCTCAGTTGATAGCGTATCACAAATTCATCCTCCAAAATTATGTAGTGTCAAGTATGATTTGGTGCCCAGCAGAAAACCTAGATGTTAAACAGCTGATAAGAGAATTCTGGCACCTGAGCTCTGAGTATCACACTGGTGTCTGCCACAAAGGGGCTAGCTGGGGTGAGCTGAATGCCATTTGGCAGTCAATCAACACAGACAAGACTAGATGGAGCTTCAGATACTCTGTCTTTACCTGAGGAGACTGTCAACAGTTTGTTTTTAAAGTAAAAGATAAGCTGAGTTTTATTGTCTGGTAGAATTACAGCTGAGCAGCTCTGTATTTGCAGAGTGAGAACTCAGAGCTCATTTGGCCTGAATCAACTGAAGATGAAACAGGCAGGACTAGATGGAGGGGGAACAAACCTCCCCAGTTCTGTGAGACACAGTAGGGTGTCCCTAGGGGTTCATGATCACACATGCTCTTCACTGAAGTTTTCATACTTGCTACTATAGGGAAAAAGTCTCACGAGTATGTATTTAGAAATAAGAAATCATGTACAGAATTCTGCATAATGCACTAATTTTGTCAGAACACTCCCTAGATGTCTATGGATTTAACCCCAAAACCTAGGATCTCAACATTAATATGCCCTAAGAAATGTTGGCAGTTATGAAGCTTGGTTAAACCACTTGCAGGACATCTATCTTGGATGTTCTAATTCACACTTACTATTGCTACCTGCACGCAAAAAAGCACTGGCTTGGGTCATCGCTGGCTCTTAAAGAATAGATGGCGGAGGAGAGGGTGCTGTGAAGAGGAGAAGGTATTTTGTTTCCAGCCCAAGCATACAGGTTCTCCAGGTAAATACAAAAAAATATTAAAGTGATCAGATGAAACTCTTCTGCTTCTGAAAGGCAACCGAGAGTCTATTACACAGAAGAGTGATAATGAAAACCATCAGCGCTTTTCCATTACAGAACACATTACCCAGCGTGTAAAAGATCCTCTTGAGAACTCTGAAGTACTTAAGCCACTCTGAGGTTCACTCAGGATTAAAATCATAAGGTTTTGATTACCTCCTATTGAAAAGGCCCAGTCTGTTCAGATTGCATATCATTTTGTCATCCCTCAAATCAAAAGAGAACCAGAATTATTGTTTCTATCATTTGCCTCAGATAAGATTGAGATGTTTCCAGACTGTCAACAAATAATACCATTCCCATCTGGCCATTAAAACCAAGACTGATCTTTGGACGTTCTAGAACAAATCAGACTTGAAGTACTCAGAGATGTAGTGAAGTATGATAAAGATGAGATTTTTGGGGGGGCTTTAAGCTCATCCTTCCTTGTATGGTCAGATGCAGACGACATAAAGAACAGATATAATATACATAATATCTCATAAGAAAAATGTTCTCAGAGTAGACGGTTTTCTTCTTGTGTGCTCATACTATGGCAGCCATTTCCCCGTCTTCAAAGGTTGTAGATACTACCAGGCAATGCCTCATCTCCCTGACTTGTGTGCAGAAATTTCTGAAATCTTGAGAGTAAGATGCTGTATAACCAACTGCATGAAGCTAGACCTACTCCGAAACAAACAGCTTGAGTAAAGAAGCAATAACAGAACAATGGAGAACAATCAATAATGGTTTGATCGCTGCTGATGACAATTAATAGTTCCAATCTATATTACTATATGTCATATTTCTAAGCCTAGGATTTGGATGAAGAAAAAGGGTCTGTTTCACGCCCACAGATGAGCTCATTAAGACAGCATCTCCATGGTTTTCATGGCTATATCTTCCCATTAAAAGCTTCCTCTCACCTTCCCAAGCCTCATCCTTTTGTTATTTATTTATATTTAGTCAGTATTTGAATTGTTCATTGCAATACTTTTTGCATGTCATCTCTATAAGCAATATTTAAAATGAGTTCAACACTGATCCACAGAAACTAAATCATGAACACCTAAGTGGAAGGAGGGCAGAAGGAAAGGTTTCCTTGACCTTATGTTCTTATATTCTCTCAAGAAATAATTTAATCAGATCATACCTGCTAATCACAAACACAATAATAACAGTCAATGTGAATGAGGGACAGAGGCAAGACAAAAAAAAAGCTCTAGTCTTACTTCCAGTAACGACTTGAGTATACACTTCTAATAGCAATCTAAATCTTTTCTGCCTCTTCCTGGCCTGTGCAGGATTATAACACTTGATTCCTTTGCAGAAAAGATGTAAGAGCATATCAGGAGATAAGCATGTGGAATTTTCTAATATAAAGGTTGAAAATGTTAAGCAGTCAAAGGCGCAGGCTTTCAGAAGAGGAAGCCTGCCTAACGTGTTGCTAGCTCAACTGTGTAATAACTACCTGGCGACGCTTAAAAGCCCTACGGGGTATGGAGGACTCCTTTTTAAGCACATTTATGACGTGAGATTTCAGCAATGATAGCTCGAGTGAGAAGGATGAGAGGTGAGACTCTGAATTTGTAGTTTGCCACCTGTATAATTCAAAGCTTATGTAAACGTCGCAGTCAGCCTAGAACCTGAAGCCTTCCGTAATCTGTTTTTGTACAATTAAAGACAAATTTAGATACAGCAATTGGATAATCAGAAATCCCGGGGACCATGTACTTCTAAAGATTAATCTTACTGCAAGTACTTCCTTTAAGAGTTAATAAAAAGACATATTGAAAACACGCTAACAAAGCATTTTGCTAAAAGTGAAACTTGTTTTCCTTAGACAAGGCCAGCAGTTGCCTTTTAGCAGTGCACAGCCTTGTCGCTATTGTAATGAACACACTAAAAAGCAACTTGATTGCTTTCCCAAGGCAAAAAACCTCACAAAGAAAAACAGATCTTTCAGAAAGGCCTGCTGCTTACAAGTGAAGAGGCTGTGTATAAACAAGATTTTTCATTGCTTTTTGTTTGCAATTTATTGGTAACCATGACGGAAGCTCTGTGGCCCCAGGTAAGATTGGGCACTTCAAGGGGAGAGATACCATAGTCAGCCAGGATGCACAAGATTAGTGGTATGTCTCATTAACTAAAGCATAGGCATCATATTTCCAGACATTATTACTCTTTTCCAACATTTACACCTGTAAAGGAGGAGGATTAAGCCAGAGATCTCTCAATGATTTGGCTATTTTACCCGTTTCCTTCTCAAGGAAGTGACAAGTATTCATGTTGCTGCAGAAAATCAGTACCTTAAAACAGCAACCTAAAGGTGCTAACTTGGAAGGTTTACCTAGGTCTCAAGCTATTTCTATGTTTTCACCTCAGTTTACTTACCAAGTAATAATTAAAATTGTCTGCTCTGAAAAATCTTAAAGTAAAAATTTTCTAAGTCGAAACTCTAACACACCACATACTTAAAGGCTCAATTGTACTGACTTCCATCCATTGATTTAACACTACAAAACAGATCTATGTTTTAAGTGTACCCTACACTGCCACTTTATCTTAGATCATAAAAGCCTAAAAGTTACTAAATTTAGTGTTCATCACAATAATGCTAGGATAAGACTCAGTTGTTTCTAACTTTTGATCAAAAACTGCACAGGAAGAGAAAGAATTCATACTCTAAACCTCTGATTAGGGTCTTCAACTGGCATAAACTGGTTTTTATTGACTTCACTAGAAACTTTTGTCATCTGAAAATCTACCCACTGATGTAAGGGTAGAATGAAGAGGTTTACCTCATGATCATGGGCTTGCTGTCTTGCTCCATCTGAAAAAGAAAAAACAGACAAGGAATCCCCCAAAATGCACAAGATTTGAGAAAACAAGAACGGAAGAATTAAAGCAGTTATACAACCATAATTACACAACGGTTATAGACAGAAAGCTTGTGCAGCTCTCCTAGTAAGTCACACAGAAGCTGTTTTTAACTTTGATGCTTTTAGTGCACATCCTCCAATACAATCTAGATACAGTTAAATTTCCATAAATCTAATCGCTTTACATACAGCTGACGCAAACGCCATAGAAAAAACACATTCACTTTTTAACAAGCCTTTAAATCGAAGGCTTCAAATGAGCGTCAGACGACATGACTAGGTGGGAATCTCCTGCCGTTCTAGCTAGGCACATATTTTTGTCCCATCAATACCTTGTCTGTGTGATTTGCCTTTTTGTCTGTCCTGTGCTTTCCTGCTAAAGACTTTGTAGGCTTCAGTCTTCTGATACTGCTCCAGCTCCCGCATATAACGCTCCTTATCTCTATCAGCTTCATCAAGGTACCGCTGAAACAAAAAAGTCCAAGAGTTTCAGGGAGTTTTCTCCCCTTCAGGAGGAAGGGAAGAAAAACAACTTGTCAGATGAAGGGCTGATCCATTTCACCTATGCAAACAGGAAAGGAGTGAAGAAGCAATGAGAATGTATGTGAGATGCAAAGACCTAAGATTTCTGGATAAAATTACTGTATTCTGGAGTCCCTTTTTCTTTCTTTTTTTTTTAAATGCAAATCACTATTCTGTTAATGCTTTTTTGTTAGACCTAGACATAACTAGTGCTAAGCTACTCAACTAAATATTACCTACACATTACAGACCAAATATTTAAGAATTGCCTTTCTGTGGCTAGGATTAAATGCCACCAAACAAGAACACCTTGACAGATCATGCTTTAATGTTCAGATCTGTACCAGTGGGGTTCCAATACACTCTTGTTTTCATGCCCCCCAGACAAAAAGCACTACCATTCTACAACCCCTTTGCCCATCTGAGAGGTGAACAAAACATCATAGCTATTGGAAAAGAGTAGCATAAAGACAAAAGAGCCTAGGCTGTATCAATTTAAGCTATCTGCATTTAGGTTAAAAAGTCCTTTTTCTACCCTGAAGATATTTCACACATCTGCATAACAGAAAGATCTTAACTGGAGAATTCTTTAGGGGAGCTGATGAACTGAAAACCATTTAAGGAGCAATGGCAGCGCTTTGTAACGGGATCCTTTCAAGAAACAAGTTGCCTTCCCAATTTTTTACCTCAATGAGCTTAAAATTCAGTGGAAGCAAGTATTAAATCAGAGCGAACCTTAGTAACCTGGTACACCTTTTATATTTTTTAAGTCATAATGACAATACACATAACAATTATAATTTCAATGCATTTGCAACATTGTTTTGACCCTGCCCAGGACACTGTTAACGTTCTGGATTGGGGTGCAAATTTGCTGAGGCTGGGTTTGCATTGCTTTTGGACACTGTATTCTTCCATAAAACATTAATTCTTCTTTTCCATCTCCAGACACATGCTGCTGAAAGAGCGCAGCAGCTGAGTTAAAAAGAACACAAGTTTTTCCTCCATAACCTGTGTTTTGGATGGGTTGCTTTGAATCAGTAAGAACGAGGTCTGCTGCACTAACCTGTAAGTTGATGTCCTAGGTTTTCTAGCACTGATCTATACTTCTCATTAGATATTTCCCCATACAGAGGAATAGCAAGAGGAATGATTATTAGGGTGTTTGCTCTATTAGTACAGTAATGGTCTTTTTCTGGAGGAGGCTCACTATTTGATCAGCTCAACTGACCTGTCCTTATGCTCGCCAAATACTACATGTCTGGAACAGGGAAAACGCAAGACTATCCCTTCAACTTTCATATAAAACAGCTACTTTGTTAATATTGCTGGAGATTAGCCATATCAGACGCGGTTTTCCCCTGGATTATGGGACTAACCTGCACAGCACTAGTATATTATGACTCCACTGCTTGCTTCAGGAGAATGACTTCATAGTAGTTAGCTAACAAAAACCAAGCTTACTCAGTTTCAGCAAGAGCTTTGGGTGGTCGTATTGGAGATGTGGGTTCTAAAGCAGCAGTGGCCTTCACTGTCCTACTAAAAACAGGGGATGGAGAAACTGAATGGAAGGAATTGCCCAGCAGTCCTTCCCTGACCCACTCCAAGTTAGAGACTCACAGCTTTACTCAAAAAAGGACACGTGCCCTGGGGATAGAATAGAGATTTGAACTCAATCTCCTAGGTTAAAATTCTGTCTCAGACATGATAAGAATATGTTAAGATATTCTGCCTTTCCACCCCCTGCTCTCACAGCTGACAGGAACATCATTCTCACTACACATCTGTTACCACATCAACTGCTTTGCTTTGGGACACATATTCCATTACGTTTAAAATGCTATGCCTATGCACCATTCTACAATATCTCCGTATAACTTGTATTCTACAAGCTTAGTAAAAAGCAACAAAAGGAACTTTTGGTTTTTGCATCATCCCATTTTTCATTCAGCCAGCATAAAAGCTTTCCTTAAAGTATTTTCAAAAACTTAAATGTCCTAATAAATTCATACGATAGCATCAAGTTGCACTGTGATTTAACTACTGCTTTGCTGTCGTCGCCAGTGGACAATGAGGTGTGGATGGTAAGACATCCATTAGCAACAACAAGGTCCACTGCAGAAGCAGTTAAAGAACCCAGTCCAATATGGCCTTGGTCTTCACTCGTGTGTCAGACAGCGCAGAAGGCCACAGTAGTCCCAATTAGAAGACATCACATTCTGACTGAAAGGTGGGAAAAAAACCCAACCCTTTTCCTGAGGTAATGTGTGTAGAAACTAGAACACATAACTCTCACTGTCCCATCCATCATACACATCTCAGCTTTCATTTTAGGGCTAGCAATACTTAAAAAAAAACATCTAGAAGTTTATTCATGCGACTAAAACCATCTCCTTCAGTAACGTGTCCTTTCAGGTCTGCTTGTTAAGACACCAGATGTTTATATACATTGATGAGTTTGTAAAATAAACAGAACTATGAAATCCCTCAAGCAGCTCTGAAATCCCACCGAATTCTCCTCAGCCACAATGAATAAATGCCTGCCCCATCCTTCCAATGGCTTTGGCCTTGGAAACTGGTAGGTCTCAGCTGTGTCTGAGTTAAATACACAAGTTACATTCAGATAAATTGCGTAAACTATGGGATGTCTCACTAGAGCACTCCTCCTTGTTCTGAACATATTCTTGCACTATCTAGAGGATACAGTTCTCCTCAAGTCACACCTGGATGAGATGCTATGGCCCTACCAGGGTTCATTATTTGAATTCTGGAGGACCTGTGCCCCTCATTTTGAAATATATTCCTAAACACAACTTTAATCAAAAGCCTGTGTTAACTTCCTCGCTAAATAACAATATTCCCATTTAACAGTAATCACAATCCAAAAGGAAAAGGGAGTTTAATGGTACCCGTTTCTCCTCAGGAGGCAGTTTACTCCATTCATTGCCCAGCATCCTGGTGATCTCTGGGAAAGGGACTTCAGGCCTCTTCGCTCGAAGCTGCTCCCTACGCTCATTCATGAATCGCACATACCCTGTGAGGGGGGATTTGGGGGCATTGGTGTCCCTAAGGGGTTTCTTCCTCTTTCTCCCTTTGGCCCAGCCTCCTCGTTTAGTTCTTTGCTGCTGCAAAATGAAAATGGAAGAAAATTCAGATTGAGGGAAAAGAATTACCACCTCTGGAAGGAATAAATATTCACGTCTCAAACATTTTCATCAGGAGTATGTTGCTGCAATACATCCCCTGCATGGATGCAAGTTTCAAACCTTACTTTAGAGAAATACTGACTTTCCTCTAAGCAAAGCCAAAGACGTCTCACTGTAAAAGTTGTTCACAGTAACTCCTGGTCCACAGGGACAATAAATTAACATTTGCATCAACTTCTGACTGGAAAACCATGACAATTGATAACTCATTAAATTATTATCCTAGCTAATGGAACTGCAAATATTATTTACAACTGCAAATTATTTGGTTTCGGTCAGTTGTTTGGTTGTGGTTTTGTTGGTTTGGTTTTTTTTTTAAATTATTCTCACCCTCATATACCATATATTCATATACCCCCTCATACCATATATATACACACCATATACCCCACCCCAGTCATTTGCTTCCATATCACATTTGGAGAGATTTTGTGTTAGTTAACAATTGTTAACTAGTTATTTTGTCCCTTCCAAATCTTTCACCTTTGTGCATTACGTGCCCAAAACATGGGTGAAAGGACAGTATATAGGCTTTTCTATTCTAATCTATTCTATTCTATAGGCTTTCTTTCCAGCTAACCACCTCCCATAGAGAAGAACAATCCCCAAAGGAGGGAACATTGTAAGATTTGCCTGTGGAATACCATGAGCTCACAGGAATGACATAGTTAACACTCATCCTCCCACCTTCATATACTCTATACATATATATACATATACTGTAGCAATCTCTGGACAACACTGTTTTCTTATGCTATGTACACACAACTATTTCAGTACTTCTGAACTCTCCCCAAATCAACACGTTCCTGCCATTATGTTAGCTTTAGTTTCCTTTCTGGAATTTTGCTACTTCCTTAAAAGGGACCTCACAGCTGAAGACAAACTACAAGGAGGAATAGCAAGTGCATCTATCAAAAAAACCCAAAATAGCTTTCATGTCAAACATCAGTTTGTTCATGATTTAGTCACCAAAAATTAGTGTGGGATGGTACACAAGGTATAGTCTAAAATAGTAACCATAATGCTTTCAAAGACATCAGTAACTCCCAGAAGAGTACAATGGTTTCGCTTTCCTGACTCAAATAAGATAAAATAAGTTGTGGCAGCTGAACGTTTAGTCTTCAGAAAAAGACTGAATGCAGTACAAGTCTGTGGACCCTGCTGGCTAAGCTAGAGACACGGGTGCTGTTCTCTGTACGTTGTGACAGCCAGCTTTCCTCGGCTGTCTGTGAGCAGTTGTGCAACACAGGAGAAAACCAGAGAGAATCAAAAGATGAAAATGGCAAATGGATGAAAATTTGTGATCCTATCCAAAAAAAAATAAAAATAAAAATCTGAGTAGGTAAGACAAACTTTAATGACAACTCCACGCTTTTGCTTCATTGAGAAGTCACTATTATTTCATCTCACCTCCTCCTCAGGCTTCTGCTCAGTGTTTTCAGCAGTATTAGAGGACTCATTTTGCAGCTGCTGAACCTGTGACAAATCCTCCACCAAATCTGGGTTATTCACAGTCTGTGAAGTTCCACCACTGAATGAATTCTCAGAATGAACTAATCTGAAACAGCACATAATAGCAAAAGAAAAAAATTTAATCATCATATTGCCAAATCACTTCCTTCCTAATCCTCTAAAACATGCAAAAATATTGCAAATATATTCAGTTCTTACACTAGCAAGAAAAAAAGAGTAATTTTTGAAGAACAGTCTGTTCCATCCAAGCAACTGCTATAACTACCATAGTTACTATGGACTTTCAAAGACAGTTTGATTTTTAAAGTGTTATTTTATTTCATTTTTAGTGAAGCTTTTGATTATACAAACAACTGTCAAGCAAGTAAACGTTTGGATCAAAAATCATGAAAGCATGAATTTGACTTCTTCAAAAACACGGTAAGGAATCTGAGATGAACGGTCTCATCTTCAACCAATATACACCTTTCTGGATGCCTTTAATGTATTTCTCCACAAACACACTTAAAGGTTTGTGGTTGTGTATGACTTTGGATTGAACCTCATTCAACATGATCTCCTGTTGATACATATGGGTATTGAAAACACAAACATGACTAGCTCCCAACAGGCCACTATTTATTTTTGCTGTAAGAGCTATATCATCAACCTTACTTCAAGAAAGCACAAGTTGTCTGGAGACAGGGACGGGGAAAAAAAGGCAATTATACAGAAATATTTCTGAAGGTAGATAAACAGAGATGACCACATATTTTGGGGCAACAATCCCAGAGTCATTCTCACCACTGCACTCAGTGGGCAAATTAATACAAGATTTTGTGACTTGTCTCAGATTCTAATCCCTTCTTGATCCAGGCTAAAGATTACTTGGCCTTGCCCAGTCATATCCATGAAAATTACTGTAACAGCAGTGTATGCTTCAAGTCTACTTTGCTCATTTACTCAAATCTACAGCTGCTTACATGCATGCCAAACATTTCAAATATTCAAAATAATGGTTCCTGTCAACATAGACTACAGCTACAGAAAACTGAGATATGTAAACAGAATTGTTAGCTGAATGCCTACAGGAAAATTTGTCTTTAAATAGAGAGAACAGCATATTTTCATTACTCACTATCATCAGCAATCAGGGCATAATTACTGGTAAAGACACAAGGGCTGAAGAGATCCATGCCTGACTTTCAGACACCAGACTGAGTTCTTATTACTAACAATTAGAGAGGGAGAAAGGCAACAAAGTGTACACACCGCTATAAGTTTATTATATTTAGTATGCATCAAAAAGAAAAAAGAACACTACAGTTTCTTAGAATCACCACAGTTTGAAGAATATTTCAGCTTTCCTATCCGTTGCCCCTTAGCAGGGAAGCTTTCTAAACTACACAGACAGGAAAAAATTCAATGTGATGTAGCCGTTTGGTGCGAAAGCTGATGAAACTCATTCAATGCATTAATACCTCTTAAACACAAACCTAATTTGAACATGGACCTCATCTGCCACCAGCAAGTTTGAGGTCCCAGATACGTAAATCCAAACTCAGACCTGTTTGAAGTAACTGCATCCACATTCATTTCTACAGGGCTTTACCTGCCTGCAAAGTCTGAATTTTATTGCTTTACAAAACAGAAAAGAAACTTCAAGTATCAAAACACAGCAAGAATCCTGTGTATTCCTAAAAGACAGGAATCCTGAAATAATTCGTAAATTCTTTTGTCACTGTGATTTTAAAAGGCCATTGTTTCAGTCTATAAAAGCAGAGACAGTCTGACAAAAACAAGAGGCATCAGTTTCTCAGCGATTTTCAGAGATCAGTGATGAATGGTACATGTTTAATAGAAATAATTTATTTAGCAGGGACCACTGTAGCCAATAGATACACCCTCCCTCTCTGCACCATCATGCTATTTAAATCTGTCTTAAAGACTACATGTTTACCTCCCTAAGATTTTAAAGATAAGAGATTTTAAAGAAAAGTTTGTGATCATCTCCATCAATTCAGAAGAGTCCTGGTTTCTCTTAAGTAGAGCCCCGTGATGTTCTATCAAGGCCAAGGGAGCACTGTAGGATTTATTTTTGCCGGTTTTATTTGTTTGGGTTTTTAAATTACTGAGAAAGCCCTCTTCCCACCAAAACAGTTTCTGTGGCAAGCCTAGAGATAGTATCAATCAGCTGATGGTTAAAAAGAAGTAGTTGCTTACCCAGTTACAGTAATTTCACTACCTTCCTTAGATCCATCTTCATCTGCAAAAACCGAAGGAAGGGTGGAGCCAGCTACCAAGTTCTCCATATCTCTGGTTAAAAAAAAAAGGAGGGGGGGAAGAGGCACAAAAAAAGTTAATTACCTCATTGTTTCCCTTTAGCAGCACTTCAGTTTAAACATCACAACATACCACAGATTTTTTTAACCCATAAACCAATTGACTAGTCATAGCTGGTTGGCCTCAGGACAGATCCTACAGGCAGCTGTGCTTAAGGTCAGAGAAGAAAGATCATAAATGATGCTTCAATTCAGAGTTTTAGAGCAATGACACCGTTTCTTGCATCTTATATTACTTGCAGATCCCTATCACAAGCACTACCTCTAATATGGCGCAAAACTAGTGCCAACAAACAGCAGGCCACCCAAACAGATGAGCACTGTGGTCCTACTCAAAGGACTCTGGATGTGAGAGACATTTATTCCACTGCTATATTTGGTTAAAGTTGGTGAAAGGACTCAAAAGGCGGTTCTCAGGAACCAAGAGTGTAATCGTACACGTGACATTCTGTTTTGAGATCGTGAGCTCTGCTCTACTCATTTCATGCCTCACTTTGAAAACAGGAATATCTACTCCCTTTAGCAACAGCCCTACGCCTTTGTAAGCTACTACAGATGTTGCTAAATAAATCTCTGCTAAGTCTCCAATTTGTTCAGTTGAGCAAATGTTCAGTTAATGCTCACAGTAGATCAATTGAAGGTCTCCACGAAACAGGCATTATGTCAATCTAATTTCCACCATGAAGTTCATTTAAGTTTCCAAGCAGGACTATCCTTCCTAGACAGAAGAAAACCGAGAAAGAAGGATAGTTACCTTCTCTCACTTTCCAGATGACACTCGCCCTTTTCTTTTCTGCTTTTCCAACTGTTGAGGTCCCTAGATCATCCTTAAAAATCCTATCATTCTGATACCTTATCCAGAAAATAATTACAGCTATGCAGGCTGCTTCTCGGTGGTACAGCCTTTGACATCTAGCAGAGAAACATCCTTTACTCATCTACAGGAAAGACTCAACCAGGAATGAAGAAATCTAATCGCTTCTCTACTATTACAAACCATTAACTGGGTGTAGTTCTGAGGCCTCAGCTCTACCATTATAAACCATTAACTGGGTGTAGTTTTGAGGCCTCAGCATCAAGAGAGATGCAACAAAGCTGGAGACTGTCCAGTAACGGGCTGCCAAGATGGGTCAGGGGCCTAGAATGCCTGACCTGATACGGGATGTTGAGGAAACTGGGCTTGCTCAGGCTGGCAGAGGAGGCCAAGGGCAAATCTCATAGGTGTCTGCCTAAAGCCACCTGAAGGAAGTGGCACAGATGACAGAACCAAACTCTAAGTAGTTATATTGGCCTTGCGATTTCAGACTGGACGCCAGGAAAAGATTTTTACCAGGAGGGCAGCACAGCACTCGAAGTGGCAGCGGAGTCTATCCTTGCAGATTTTAAATGCTCAGTTACACAAAACTGTAACTGACCTAAACTAGTGCTGGCAAAAGTCCTGCTTTGAGTGGGAGGCTGGACTAAGATGACCTCCAGATGTCCCTTCCAAGCAACATCTGCAGTTCTCCGAACTGGAACTCTACATTATGTTTTCTTTCAAATACTAGCATCTCTGACATAAAAAGGAAGAAAACTCAAATATACAGTGCTTTCAGGAAAAGGGGCAAGATATCCTGGTGGAACATACAGGATTTTAATTCTTAAAGAAGAAAGCACAAACAATAATTCCTCACATGTAGGAAATGATCTACATCAAGGCTGAAGCTTTATGTACTACAAGAAAATCTCAAAATTCCACTGATTTGAAGAATAAGCTCTTCTCTTATGCCCAGAAAGCTGTTAAAGCAGAGCTACTAAATACAAAATATAAATTGCTTCATGCAGTTGTCAAGACAGTAATGAAGATTTGCTTTATTTAACACAATCTTCTAGTTGTGTCAGTTGAGGGAAAAGTTATTATCATCAAAAAAGGCAGCTTAAGCAATTAGACTAACACCCTGCAAATCTATACATACACACACACGCACATATATATATGAGAAGGCTTTATGCAGGTCTGGAAAAATAAAATAGCTTGCTTTGTTGTCCAGGCACCTCCAGCAGCCTTCTTGGGGTCAAGGACCTCTTTTCAGCCTCACCACAGTCAACCTCCTGGCACTGAGCGCTCCCACACATGCCTTAAAAGAATATACACCCTCTGCATCTGAACATGCCATTACCAAGTGCTTCTGTCCCTCATGCCCACTCTGACCTTCCCACCAGGTCTCCGATACATCTTTCACATCTGGAGCTAGTCAGCAGCAGCCTAAGCTTGCTTTCAAACTGTGGGGAGGCAGTCGGACACCAACCTTAACAGCATATAAACAGAATACAAACACAGGAAGCTGGAAGAACACACACTTCATTCTTTTTTTTTTTTTTTTAATTTAACCCATATGCTATAACGTATCAACTCTCTCAGTTGATACTGAGTCATGTCCTAGAGAAAATTTAACATCAGTGAATTTAAAATGGCTTATATTCTATTGCAGCAAGCAAGAAAACAAGGCAGTTCCCCAAAAGCTCACTGAGAACGGATGAGAACCTACACAAGTCTCTCAGTCACATTTCTCACAGATAATCGTCCCATGCCTTTGCTCCAAAGGCTCTATCCACTAGTTTCAACCCCACTGCAGAGCTACACGTTCATTTCAGGGATGTAACAAAATGGGTAAAACAAAAACTAGAGGAAAAAACAGTAATGGGGAAGGAAGGGAGTCGCTGTGCTCTAACTTGAGCCTTTACAGAATTCACAGGACTGGAAAAGGACAGTTGGCAAGTCCCATCTAGATTTGTTCTGAGTATTTTTGCAGCTTTGTCATTTTAAACTCTGGCTAAAGCACCTAGTAAGACAAATTTGACTAAATTCAAGGCGCAAGGAACAACGTACAGTTTTTAAATGGCTAACACATATATCCCATTTTCATTTTTTAACTACGTATACCCAAACACAAAAATAAAACTGAAATTGATGTTAAAACTCCAAACCTTTACAAGCACTGCAATTCAACGCAAGCAAGCACCACCTCCAAATAAAACTAATTCAAACTAGAGTAGCTCTGAGTTCACTGTACGGCTACAGTACTAGTTGGATTGGCTCAAGGAAGCAATCAGCTAAGCAGGAATACAGAAAGACAGCATTTGATAAAATGCTTGAAGTACCATGACTTATTTTGGGATAGGTCAGTTCTGGAAGATCTGGCAATTATATTTCCTTTACAACTTTTGTAGGGCGGAGCCACGACTACAGCCAAACCAAAACTGTAATGCTCAGTCTGACCACTACTTTTTGAGTTTCCATAGAGATTCTGCTTCCATTTTAAGCACGCTACTGCTCAACCAGAAACACTATTCTCGGGATGTGAGCAGCAGACACACACTTCCCACTCTACCATGGATAAGTCGATACAGCTGGCAATACATTTTTCTGACTTTACCTTAGTTCCAAACACCCCAGGCTCTCCCGTGCACTGATTTTACTCCAAAGTGCAGATTCCACAGGAATTTGACATTTAGGTTTTCTTTCCTTGTATTTCCTACATCTAGTGTCACAGCGGTCAGTTGTGGAACAGCAGTAACAACCTGACCTACCGAGGCTGAAAACATTTTTTGGATGTCTGGTTTGAGGTGTACTACCAACCGATATTTAAAAAGGATAAAAACACAAATGCAAAAGTGCAAGTACAAGAATCAAGGAGGAAGAGCACAAAATTGAGCTCCAGAGAACAAAGCAGCATTATACGTACAAAAATGAAAGAGAGCAAGAAAAATACCAGTGAAGAACAAGCTTCCTAGCATTCCATGCTCTCAATGTTTGAACACTGATAAGATTCCAAAAATCCATTAGTTTCTTATACTAATATTAAATATCTTTATGAGCCTAAAGAAGATCCTACATTATCCTGACCCATCAAAAATCTGACAGATTATCTTTTCTTTCCCTCATATCTTTGGGAAAACAAAGACTTCATGGTCAAGAAAACGTACAACAGTTTTCTGTAAATTTCAGTTTAAATTTTCTAGCTGGACACTTCACTTGCACGCAAGAAAATACCATATTTAATACTTAATAATTTAATACTATAGTGTATCAACGTGGTTTGACAGTATTACTTGGGAAACGAAATAACTTATACAGCATAAAGATCTAAGTGCTACTACACAGATAAATGCACAGGGAAGAATCAAACAGTAGGTAATCAAATACCTTTCAAGAACAGCACAGTTTAAATAAGCTTTCTTAATTTCTTCTCACACTAACTTTTGTAGGCCATGCCATAGAATTGTAACATTCTAGTAGGACAGATGAAGTAGCTGAGCTGTATTTTCAGTAGAGTGAAAGCTACCGTATGATCTAATTCCTAGTTACATCTGTGCAGTCGAAAGGAAAAGTTAAAAGAAGATAGTTGTAAAATCATGGGTAAGAACGAATCCATGATAGGGGCGAGACAGAAGGAATGACTTTTCCATAACATCATTACTATGGTTGTATTGTTAATGATGCTATTATAAGGCAGCAGACCTAAACACATGGGTGACGCATAGTCTAAATCTTAAGTTTTTGTGAGAGCCTCTTATGTGTGCAATAAGTGAAGGGTAAAATTTGTCAGTCAACCTTTTCTTCAAAGAAACAGATAATTTTATTCAAACAGCAAAGATGTCATTTAAAACGTGCCATCCAACAATTTTATCTTGCAGACCACCTCAGTATAGCACACCTGCATTCCTATTTTTCAGAGGGAGACTAGAGACGGAGTAGAACATGTTCACGGCCAGACTGTTACAACACCGCAAGCTACAAGCAGCTGTTCTTCTCTAGCACAGTGCGCTCTCATAGCTCACCCCAGAGGAAGAAACAGCCTCTTCCAGATGCAAAGCAATCACTGCACACTCTCCAAAACGTTCATTGCTTCCACAAAACGTAACTTGCTTTGCTTGTGTGAAGTGATTCGCACCGTCTGCGAAACAAGGATGGACTCTCCAGTGCCTGCACGTGTCTGGTCATGCAGCAAGTCACTGTCAAATGCAGACTGACTTCCCACTCATCCCAAGGCCACATGGAGTCTTAAGATGGCCCTGAACACTTGAAAAAGAAGGGTGAAAAAAGAGAGTCCTTAGCAATGTTGCCTTTTCAATGACTACATTGTATCAGATAAGCCTAAGCAAAAAAAAATTTAAAAAAATCAAGAATTACTAAACTATTTAGTCATCCAATTAAAAGGTAAGGTTATAAACACATATTTATTAGAGTTAAGCATATTTAAATATGAGGTCAGGATCAGAAATCCAATTTACAGCCTGATTATAAAACACAGCAGGAGTTCCAATTACCTCATTCCCAGTTCTAGTTTTAGAAACATTACTGCTGAGTGGAGGATTCTTCTCCCATACTTCCTATTCCTGAAGTCTTTCATCCTTCTTTGCCAGAACAAATAGCTCCAAGCCTTACCATTCAGAGAATAACAGATTGAAAAAAATAATGATCTTTTATAACACAGAAGCAGCACAGTATTCCTCATCGAAGCATCAGAATCCAAGCACTTCATAACGTAAATAATTTAAACTCAGATGATTTATTAAGAGAAAAGCCGATAGGATCATCACTTTCCATCTGTCCACATGCAGCCAGAGTACCAGAAAGAAAACTGAAGCAAGTACATCTCCAATTAAAACCACGATGCTTTTGGAGCTGTCAGAGGAAGTTAAAGATTCTCTTGACAGCAGCATCTTTTTCCACCGAACTGGAGAAACAGCATAATATCCAACATCCTTGACTGCAAAAATCAGATTTGACTTTTTCCCCCCTATAGGCAACTCATTCAACAAAGGGCTTTGTGACTTCAGGAAAAATACAAGCCAAACCTAACGGGATAAAGGTTTTTCTGTCAGACCAGAAAGTGTATACCAAAAAACCAGCCAACTGCTTTTATTTTCACTTCTTGCCAGTAATAACAAAGAAACACTAGAGACCAAAATAAAGACTTGCAGGAAAAAATTCCACAGTACCACTGCATTTCCAAGCAGCTTAAGGAAAAAAAAGAAAGTTTTAAAGCTTAGTTTTATACTTAGTTTATTTGGATCTTTGTGGCAAATACTAACAAAGCTATTAATACTCAAATGTTGGTAACAGCTGCCAAACATCTGCAAAAACATATTTTTTGAAAACACGAGTGTTCAATTCTATATTCTACTCATCTATATAAATGCACTAGGATGGGGCATATAAAAGGCATCTCATATATATATATGAGAGATATATATATATATAAAAATATATAAAATCCTCCTGTTTTCTGGAATTTAAGCCCTTATTCACACAGGAAAGGTATATACTCAACTCTGCAGACAAAAGCAAGAACTAATTTCCCTCTCCCTTCAAATACATGAAAGAAACTTTGCATCAGCAATAAAGAAGCTTTTTAAGATCACTCAAGGGAAAACAAAACCCCACAATGAGATGACTGTACAATTAGTTGTGCTACCCACCCCTAGATAGCTAAAATCAGTAACTGTGGCACAGGTACCCAGAGGGTAGGCTTTGTCATCCGGCCCTTCAGTGCACGTATTAAGCATCTACAGATTAGGATAGTACATTTTGTTCTGTCTTAATGAGAGTATCAGTTGCCACTTAAAATAATACTACAAACATATATAACTCTGCAAAAATAATTTAATCTTTGTGTTATAAATCTCACATGAGAAAATATAAACCATCCAGAGCACAAAAAATAAGCATCAAAATAAATCTTCAGAATTTTATTTTAATCACTCTACCTAAGCCAAGCCCAGTATTTGACTATGAGGGATGGCGCTGGCTTTTGCAGTTTGTCCATAAAAATCTCCTCTGAATTTCCAGTTACTATAGGCAATTTAGTCTACCTCTTCACCTGCTCTGCCACTTGAAAATTTCTCTAGGATCTGAGGACCTTATACTTCACAGGACAAAGTTTTCCAATAGCTACTTTTACATTAACAAGGCAAAAGGGATAGCCCATAAAAAACCCACAACCACCAACTCTGTAACAGACACAAACCACGCCTTAAGCACCAACACTTCCCTGAAACCACACTGATGATGAATCATCCAAGACTTTACCAGATTCTGCAAGTTTCCCCATCAGTAAGTAAACAGTTACTTTCCTTCAAAAGTTCAGCTGCTCTGATCATTTATGTCAGTAAGACTCAATTATTTCTGTTCGTGGAATGCAAACATAGAAGTGCCATGAGCAAAGCAGTTCATTAAAAAAATGTAAATGAACAGAGTGAAGTTTTTCATGGTGTCTGCCCAGCTCTAACATTTACCAGCATCACACAACTGAAACAAGAAACAGTATTAATTAATGCTGGAGGACTACTTTGATTTAAAATACCAAACAAGAATTCCAAACTAGAGATAACTCTGAATTGTCAAGGAATCCTGATTGTGACCGGCCAGCGAAATGAAAAGTTACATATTTGAAAATAAAATAATTAAAGATTGGATACACCTGCTGAGACTAAAAAGCTGTTTTAAAGCTATTTTAGCACTTTCGCTCTCTCTCAAAGCCTTGCTCATCGCAGAAGTTGTTAGGCAAGTACAGCATATACTCCTAGCTCACTTAAATTCTGGGAGAGGAAACTGGCTGCTGCTACACAGGAATACAGACTGGAATTTCTCATGTACATACCCACCAAAGCAAGTCTTTACTGACCATTTTACAGAATATGGGGTTGAATACTTTGGATGTGAGAACATACTGAAAAAGGGATTGAGTATATACTTAAAAGAATGACTCACCACAGGCTTCATGACCCAAGACAAAAGCATCTCCTCTGACCTCAAGAGCCACAACGACAGCATGGAACTGGTTATTTTAAATACACTGATATGAGTACAGGGACAAAGGTTAGAGGAAATGAAGTGTGGGAAGAGACAGTGATTCTCACACAAAACAGGCAACTAATTCTGCCTGCTTTCAGAAAAGACCCATCTTCAGAAAAAATATGACATGCCAGCTTCCATACATTTTTGCTCTCATTTTCTTGCTGATGCCTTGCACTATTCCAACAGAAAACAAATTAGTTTGAGCAACCCAAAACCTGTCAATCAGAGGAAATCACAATCTTTAGATAGCCTTAGTTGTGCAAAATAACAGGTATATAAACATTCACTCTGATCTGCTATTTCTTTCCTTTTAAAAGATGAACAGAACTGATACTAACAAATTCTTTCTAATAGCAAGAATAGTGAAGATCTGGATTGGACTGTTTCTAATCTGTATCTTAAAGCCACGTATCAGAAATGAAAGTTTGGATGTATACTGCATGAAGTGCACCAAAATCCCTTTTCAGCCAAGGCTCTTCTAACAGTCTTTAATCTGGGATTGTTTCACACACACCATATCATCAGCATCATAGGATAAAGATTGTACAGACCTCAAACATGCTGATGGAAAAATCAATGAGGAAAACAAGCACAAAACAACAGACGCAAGGATCAAGCAAGTATCATGATACCAGTGGACACCACTTACAAAACCTTGTCTGGGCTCATGAAAAGAAAAGAAACAGAAGTCAAAGTGACAGCATGATCCTGACAAAGCATCCTATTTCCTAGAGCAGCAGACAGCTCCTTTGGCCAGTGCTAATCAGATCTCAAAGTTGTCTGAGGCCACAGACGAACTGTGTAATGATAAGTACTATAGGGAAAGACTACACCCAAAACACGAATAAAAAATTTTAGGGGAACTGGAAAAAGACTGAAACTGTCTTACTAGGCACATGCCAGGATTCCCCTCTCACCACCAAAAGGGAAAAGCCCACGGAAATTTTAAAGTCATGCAAGAACCCACATACTTTCATGGCTCCATAAAAGAATTTGCTTATATCAACAGCAGAATGGAGATAAGTTAGAATAAAGCTTTACCTATCTTCATCCTCCAAAGGCAACAGAAAATTATGCTATTTAGCATCATGGATGGAAAACAAGGGAAACCCACCACAATGGCCCAAGCCTACTGGAGTAGTCCAAATGCTCTCCAGTTTTAAGCCATGGATCAGACATCCAGAGATGTGTGCAAGGTATGGGAAGAGGCAGACAGAGAGCACATTTCTGGAATACCGGTGGCATACATAATGAAAATACTTAATTTTGCAGCTGAAGTAGGTTTGAAAAGAAAGAACCCATGCCAGCAGCACACCTAAATATGCCAGGCTGAGCACTCAAAACAACGGTATTTGCAGTATTTCATCTGGCCCCCAAGCCACTTCCAGCAGGCTGAACAAATTGCTGTGAGGACAGCAGGTAACTTCTTCCTACTGTCTTACTGACGCTACAATCTCTTCTTCATGTCTATCCTGTCATATCACAGGCAAGAAGTCAAAAGCAGCCAGGGGAAAACAGTGACTAAGAGCAGAGCATCCCTGCACAGAGCTCAGAGCCAAACAGCAAACAAGAACCTGGGAAAAGTGTGGCTAAGACCTATAATAAACTGCTCTGCCAACTTCCCACTTCCACAGCTGCCTCTCAGATGCTGAAAACAGGGAACTGCAGATGGGAAACATGAACAAGCTCTGCAAAATAGAGTTGATCTACCTACGCAATAAATTTAGTCCTAAAAGAGAATGTAAATCTTTCCAAATAGGCTGAAGACCGAACAGACACAAGGATGGAGGTCTCACATGTAACACACAAGGCCTTGAGCATTTACATTTTAAAGGATTCCTAATTCATGTTTAGTTATAAATGTTCTGAAAGATATTTGGCATTCAGGTTTGACTATTTACTGTATTTAGCAAACAGCAAAGATTTATGCTGCTCTTACATTTCCTTTTGATGATTTCATTTCTATATTTATTTGTTAAGTAAATATGGTTCCCCTGAGCTAAAGCATAAATACTATCTCAACACCCCTATATATGGGTAAAGCGGCATAGCTGGTTTAAAGAAGGTCATATAGGAAATATTTAAGAGCTAAGAATACAACTGAACTTCAGAAACAGTCTTTAAAATGCTCCCAATCTTAAACCCTTTTATTTTGGACATCTTAACTAGCTGTTAGTCATTGCTTGGTTTCAGACATCTAGAAGCAGTTGTGAGAATCTGCCTTGAATACATAGTACACAATTCTGACTGCGAAGAGAAAAACTAAAGTCTGCACGATCTTTGTCAAAAGGTCAGTAACACTCTGGTTTACACAGCATTAAATAATGGGAAAATGGAAAAATATTTGTTTTTTCAGAAGAGCTACAACACAGATTTCACCTCAGTATAACCTCATAATCTAAAGTTCATTGCCTTCATCAGAAACAGACAAAGGAAACTGGTGGAAAACAAGAGTTTTAGGCAATATTCTGTCTCTCTCGATTTGTGGAGCCTAAACACTTTACAACAGAAGTGCAGGCACAGCGATGCAAATTCAGGAAACTTACTTTCTCGGTTACCTTTGCAGCCTGGTAGAAGAGAGTAAATGGATTACCTGAAGATCCATTGCCACACTTAATGCTAAAAGTTAGCTCAGGGGCTTTTCAGTTAGACAACTGTCTTTTCAGTCACCAGCATTCCCTTCTCGTTTAAAAAAGGCTCCTCTGAAAAAGCACTCATCTGTATTTTGCTCCTCCCCACATCTCCCAGAACAAAGTCAAAAAAGCATGGCATTCCTGTTTAAACATTACATTTTTAAAAGCAGAAAGTATTCAGCTTTTCTGAAAACTTTAACAATTATATTTGAGCTTACAGACTTCCTGACATAAAACATTTATTACAGTAATGGAAGCTTGGCTTTCCTGGTCCTTAACAGTCTCCCAAAACAGCTAATTCCCACCCTGGAACTGTTTCCTGACCTCTAGAAAGGGTCATCTATGTTTAACTGTAGACAAAATATGCCCGTGGCATTCCAAAGCTCCGTGGGTAAGCTCACTAAAAAGAATCCAGCAGGTTCAGTTCACATGTCAACTGAGCTTTGTTTTTCATGGTAAAATAGCCACTCCAGAAGAAACTCCTAAGTAACCCTTAAGTGAATAAACCTTTAAGTAACCCTTACCAGGCTGCCATAAGTAGCACACACTGACTCTTCAGCAACAAGTACACAGTTCTCAAGACAGGCTCGTCACCTCTCCTGCTGCTTCCTGATAATAAGTAACAGCAATGAGTAAACCTCCAAGAGTAGGTTGCAACAGGTAAATAAAGAGTCCTGAGAGACCACAGAGGACTACTGCACCAGACACCACTTAGTATCTTCCAACCACAGCATAACATGCCCAGGTATTTGGAGTTCAGCATGTAAAAGAGAACTAAAAGGACAAGCCTATTATTTGAAACTATATCAAGTCATCAAGCTTATTAGGAAAGACTGTTTGAAATTTCAGCTTGTAAAAACTGTATTTTTTTGGACAACTGAAGTACATTTCATTTACAGATAACAGTTCAATTAACAAGAAGCAGATTCATCCACTTCACACTGAAATTTTCCTCTTCTCAAGTACCCATGTCTTAATTACCATGAACTTGTTTGTATTCCTATTTAAAATGCCTTTCTCAGTAACATTTCCTAACATCACACATTTTATACATAAATATCTTCTAATGATACAAAAAATCTGCAGATTCCGACAAGTTTTGCTGACTAAGATCCACCCAGCAAAGCATTAATGAGCAAGGCATGTGTCTAGTCACTTTGTTGGCTGTTCCTGCCCAGTCGTGGAGGAAGAAAAAGGAAACAATGTGAGAAAAGTCCACATTTTCTGCTATGCTGAATTAATCCCACTTCCATAAATCAAGAAATAAATCTCTTATCATTCACATTCAATGACTTCTATCATTCCCATTTAACGGCTTACAGACTGCTTTAGACTAGAAGGGCCTGCTGGAGGTCATTGGGTCCTAACACCTACCAAAACAAAGGTCATCTTTATGGTAGAAACTACCATGGTAGACCATGTGGCTCAAAGCTGCTGGTCAACACCCAAGTAAACCAGCAAACACCCTCACTGCTTTTTTATTTTTTTGTTAAAAAGGCCACCAACTGAAGAATAAAGCAGTGTTTATGGTCAGGACAGAGACAGTGAAGAACAGAAGAAAGGACATAAAAACAGCTGAAAAAAATCCTTGTAACGGCCACAATAATAGAGGAATTATCAGGCAACACTTCTCCGTCCTGACAAAGCTTGAGGGACAGAAGAATGAAAAGACAATTCTTCTCTTTACCACCAGACCAGAGATGGGAAGTTTCCACTTTACTTATCTGTTAACAAGAAAAATCCATCAAGAGCAACCTTAGCAAGGAATTCAGGATCTTCTCTCCAATTCCTGCAGCTAGAGCTGGACTTCCAATGCCATACTGCCCCTACACAAAGATTCCCTCACCTTTGGTATTAAGCTCAGATTTACGCTCAACTCTGAGTATAATAAGTGGTATTTAAACCAATTCAAACATTTCAACAAATAGTAAAAAAACAACAACAGCAAGTTATCATTTCAGAGAGGAGTTACACGTTAGGCTTACTACACAGAACCCAATTTTCAGTGATTTCAAGTAGGCTTAATTCAGTAGCAGTTTTAAGTAGGTTTTTCCTTTTCTTCAAAGGAAAAGCTTAGCTCCGGGCTGCTGCGCTTGCCACTCTGCTAATTAGTCCACTTGTTCAATATATTCTGTCCTTCAAATGGAGGACACAGCATAATGAACTGCAGACACTTTCACAAGATTATAGGGACAGACAACTGATGGACCAAGACGACGCTTAACAACCCCTCCTATATGTTCAACATCCAAAAAGCAACCGATTTGTCATTTCTTCTCTACTCCTTCAAGTATCAATTAACATTCTAATTCCTTGTCAGCTTTTGCTGATGTAATATCTAGCTTCTTTGGAGTGATTACTTTGCATTCCATCTATCTTTTAAGCACAAAGTTATTTAGCAGTGAAAAGTCACGGCAAATGCTTCTTTCTCTGATCTGCGAAACTCTCTGCTTGCTCAAATTTCTGTATTTTTAATGACAGTGTTACACAAATATATACACAGTAGTGAGACACTACCAAGCAAGTTCAGAAACACAGACACAAGTCTCAGAGACAGAGGTATGGCAGATACATTTCCTGCTGTAAACTGACAATTCATTTAAATAAAAAATATATGTATATGACAGACTAGGGTATCTTTTTCATCATTATAACTTTCAGTTAATATATTACTGCAAGACTGCATTATCACAGTCCTGCCTCATCACTGCCCAGTCTTCTATTGATCAGACACTGATCCACGTTCACAGAAGCTGGAAGGAAAAAAACCCAACCATGCAAGAGCTATAGACCAGCGAGTTCCTACAGTTAGAGTATTATTTAAATGTCTCCATAAAAAGTCAAATATAAACACTCACCTGATAAAAATTATTGACCTCAGATTTGAGAATAAAGAATTATGCATCAATAAAGAAAAAACATATTTTCTAAACATAATTCCCCGAAGTCTATACCATAAAGACACTGAGATAAAAGCTGAAGTGAGATTTTTTTGGTTTAGTTTCTAGCCTTCACTATGCATTTGAAATCTCACGTCTTCCCACTCTTCCTCACTATAAAAATTTAAACCCTTTGTGCATACTTGTGTGCATATCAATACTTGTAATACTCTTCTGCATGACAGCAATGCAAGAACATAAACTTTAGGAACATGCTGGAAAGCTTCTTGTACTCTTATTTTCTGTATGCTTTGCAAACCCTTCTTCTGATCAATGCCTTTTCTGCAATTCTCTTGAGAAATGCTTTGTTGAAACGGCATTGAGACAGAATGTATGTTTTGACAACTGGCAATAAAATTATGCAAGTAACTTACTTAATCCTCCCCACAAACATTTAAATTCTTTTCCTACAGAGAAAATACAAGTAAGCCATCTATAACAGAGTTCACGTTTTTTCATAGTTATAATGAATTTTAAGTTTTTATAAGGTTAAGACAATATTAACAGAAAAGGTTTCTCAAGTAAGGAAAGTATCTTTGATATTAGAATGATTTTCATAGCACCACTCTAAGCTATTCACGCAAAGTCTCACAGTCTAAATTTAACATGCATTTATTAATTCTATAGCTTTCTATAACCAAATGTAAACAGATGACCAACCAAATCTTACGTCAGGACAAAGACCACTTTGGTTAGTCTAATACAAATACTTGCAAGATTTTGGTACTTTCAATGAAGTTTCCTGGGCCAGAACTAAAAAAGCTTATGTCCCGTCCATAAAGCTGCAAGTCTACCCACATACACAGGCCAGAGGGGACGATGGCGATGGCCCGCACTGACCCATTTAGCACTGGCCACCTATCCTCTATTAAAAAAAGAAACACAAAGAGGAATTCAGATCTACATAACGGTTACCCAGTCTTGATCCAGAGACTGACAGTAAGAGAAGCATCATTGCATCAGCTGTCCCACACAGTAGTTAAGCACACAGTAAATTTGAGCAACTTTCTATTGTAGCAGTCACTTAGACTTTGGTACACTTTTGCAGGCTAGACCTTACAGCTAAGAACCTATAGCGATAAATTCTGATTAAGCTGTGATTTGATAAATGTATCCTTTCAAGAAGCTAAACCAATGCAGGGTCTGCATTCATTTTTAGGACTGAAAATACGCCTTTAAGTCATTCTCAGACCGACCTTTTTCCCTTTCTGAATTCCAAAAGCTGCTGTAGTAGTGCCAGCTGGAGAAGACAACAGGTACTACCACCTTGCCTGTTGGACTCATCTGTTCTTACACCTAAGGCTTAGTTGCTCAGAGCCTCACTAAGTGCTAATCTTCAGCTGGATTATCCTGTCACCTCCAACATCTCTTCATGCTACTGCTTCTAAGAAGGCCTTCCCCAGCCTACACCTGTCCTGTAGGTACACTAGTTTAAGCGTGATCAAATACAAAAAGTCTGGTTTGCTTGAGTACAGTTTTTAAAAACAAAAAGCTAAACCAGGTTAGCAAACCACAGCTATTGAAAAAACAGTTGTCACATTACCTCCCCAAGTAACCAAGAAGTTTTAAATTGATGGCATTTTGCTCAAAGCCACCAAATTTCAGAAAGCAGGATGAATCAGGCTCTATTTCTGACTTCAAACTGACATTTAAAAAGCCAGGGATCACAAACTAATATGATTCAGAAGCTTCTTTCCGTCTTTCTTTTCTTATACTCAAGAGCTTAAAGAAACAGGCCTTCTGCTTCCAAGTTTCAATGAAGTGCTTAGTATTAGTAAACAGTTTACAGAATCCTAATAACGTCAAACAATGATTTATACACTACTGGCAACTGATGAAGCAGAATAGGAAACTGGCAAAATACTGGTGGCATAAGTTGAGCATCAGATGAACACAATTTCCAGGCCTCTTTCTCAAGCTCGGCATATTTTGATACAGCCTGGATTTGAGGATAGTTTACAGAGTAGTAGCTTGCTGCCGCAGAAAGGGGAACATCTTGCTCCTTTTTCACCTGGTTATGGAGATCTCCACATCTTACTGGATTTTTACAGAGCTGCTTTAACTCTCTAACTCTTCCGTTTGGGAGAACAGCAGACAAGAGGGGAAACTGGGTTTCTTCCACCAGCTCAGATAAATAGTTGAAAGGACTCAGGGGGCTCAAAGAAATACCACAGCTTATTAAAAAAAAGAATGTGTATGGAACCTCCCACTTCCACGCATGGTAAACAGTCATATTAAGCTACACGAGCCACCCCCAGTCACTGAAGATAACTTTTTGGATTCGTTCTGCTAGTAGTGGTTGCAGTTTTCACATGACCAAGAGAAGCATTCAGAAAGGTGATCTGTCTGCATGAAGATAAGCCAAGTGCTAGAAAGCATAGACAACAGCTCTCCACTGCCTCAGGCTATAGTCCTATGGCAGCCTAAACCTATTTAACTACTAACTACTCCTACTCATGGGCATCACCTTCAGCCTGGCACCTCTGTTCACTGGACAAGTCAGGTGTTTCAGCATGCTAAAGAAACGGAATAGCTTTTAGTTCATTTATCAAATCACTTTATGCCAGATTAAAGGGTGAAACGGCTCAGCAAAGGATCCAACAATCTGGCAAAAGAAAAAGGGATGCAAGTAGCACAGCCAAGAGTTAGTGACTTGCATTCCTGCAACCCTATAGCCTGAGATTCCGCTCTCACTAAAATTCTAGTGGTGTCAGAAATGAGGAACGTTTGAAACTATTCCAGTAACTGAGGGCCCCAAAATAGTCATAAGTGGGAGGAAATGTGATTACCAGAAAAAATTAGGATTATCTCATAAAATGACTTGACATTCTCAGGTTTTTTTTCTTTCCAATCTAAAGCTAAACATTTATTCTTCTGATGAAAGCTGAGATTCTTTCCCATGAGTCTGGAAACAGAACTTGAATTCCACAAATTCTGATTCATTTGTTCTAACCAGGGATACTTGTTACACTGGCTCTTCATATTATATATGAATTGCAGCAAATATACTTTCTTATCTTAATTAAACTCAGCAGAAGAGTAGCTGAAGTCTATTCTGTCATGCTTCTCACATACTGAAACAGTGAGGATTTAGTCAAATGGCTCATGGCTTGGATGGGCGTACTCCTTGCTGGGTAAAAAACTGGCTGGATGGTCAGGCCGAGAGAGTGGTGGTGAATGGAGTTAAATCCAGTTGGCAGCTGGTCACAAGGACTAGGGCAGGGATCATCCCCCTGTACTCAGCACTGGTGAGGCCCCACCTCGAATCCTGCGTTCAGTTTTGGGCCCCTCACTACAAGAAAGACGCTGAGATTCTGGAGCGTGTCCAGAGAAGGACAACGGAGCTGCTGAGGGGTCTGGAGCACGAGGCTCATGATGATCAGCTGAGGGAACTGGGGTTGTTCAGCCTGGAGATGAGGAGGCTGTGGGGAGACCTTATTATTCTCCACAACTACTTGAAAGGAGGGTGTAGTGAGGTGGCAGTCAGTCTCTTCTCCCAAGTAACAGGCGACAGGACAAGAAGAAACAGCCTCAGGTTGCGCCCGGGGAGGTTTAGATTGGATATGAGGAAAAATTTCTTCACCGAAAGGGTTATCAAGCATTGGAACAGGCTGCCCAGGGAAGCGGTGGAATCACCACCCCTGGAGGTATTTAAAAGACAGGTAGGAATGGTGCTGAGGGACAGGGTTTAGGGGAGGTGTTGGCAGCGTTAGGTTGATGGTTGGACTCAATCTTAAAGGTCCCTTCCAATCTAGATGATTCTATGATTCTAAATATTGGTTATCTTGGTTTCATTTTATCAGCAACATGAGTCATGTGCAGTAGCAGCTGAAGGATACTGCAGCAAATGCACCCCAAGCCAGAAATGTGCTCCAAAAGATGACTTTAGCATGGTTACCTATGATAGTACCTGACTAGCTGTCAGGACTGAAAAAACCTGCTATGCCATGTTTTTTCACATAACTACACTGCTAACCAGGCACACACGAAGAACATCTTTTTCCTGTGGTTATTATTTGATTTTGCATTGGCAAAGTTTAAACTCCAACAGAAACAATGAGCACGTTGTATCTTCTAATGCTACACTGCCTCCACTAAGTTTTCCAAATTTCTCCCAGTTGATCACTGCTTTGGTACTCTCTTTTGAATCACAAACCTCCAGCCCAGTTTTAAAGCCCTCCTTTGTTGAGACAATCACAAACATTCAGATCCAAGCAGGAAGAACTAATGTAAAACCTTACATCCTGAAGGGGAAATAAGATCATTCCAGTATGTCTATATAGTTCGGGACTTTTGGAGACTCCGAAAATCTGCTCATCTGCTCTAGAAATCCTGTACAATTTGTGATTTATGAGATATATCCCAACAACATGCTTGTGTGTTTGAAGATATGGAACATCTTTCTACAGTAAGTCTTAATCTTTTTATCCATTAGGTATCCGAAGATGTCTTTTGTTAATGTGCTGGATATGAGAAACTGCAAACAAGAATGATTATGCCTATTTTTAAAGGAAGCTGTGGAGAAGCGGGACATAAGAGCAGCACTGTACCAAGGGAAAAGGTTTAGAATGCCAGTAAAAAAGAAACCCTTAAAACTAAGATGTACACCAAGCTTTCTTCTCTTACCTTTGCGTGCCATTTATCCTGTACTGGCAACATTCCTGCCCCGTCCCCCAGTCTTCTTGGCAGAAGTGTGATGTTAGCAAACTCCAGATTTAAAAGTGTGAAAGAAGATTCACAGTTTACTGTTTTCAGTACTTTGCTTGGTGTTGATCTTGTTTTCTCTCTTGTGTAGTCTCATACTATTACCAGAACTTGTTTTGCCACAGCTCTCTCCACTGCTTCCCCAACTATGGAGACTGACACCTCTTTCCATATATTGTCAGGCACAGCATATTTTGAACACTAACCTCCATTACATCGGAAATTTAACCTTTGATCAACAAATAACTATCGCCCCAGAGACACAAACTTGAGATTATTACTTAGTCTATTCTTACACAAATGACAAAGACAGTCCATTCTTCCAAACAGAAAAAGTTCATCTCTCTTGCTGATGTTCGGTCAATTACTTGTTTTCAGCAAACAGTACTCTAAAGCCAGAAAACACACCATCTTACATCGGAGGCGTTGAAACAGCAGTCATGGGAATTCCAGGAGAAACAAAGTGCTTCTTTCTTAAGTAACAAATGAAAATTCACAAAAAAAACACCCCACTAATTCATGTCATACCACTTACCTGAAATAAAAGGAACTACAGAACAGACACAGCTCAGTCAGATCTGCTTTAGCCACCATTTGGTTAAGACTGTCTGAGAACCCATCCAACTAAAGCCAAGTAACCATACTGCAGGCTTATGTATGTATTTAGGTCCCACCTTAATAATAAAAGACATTCCTTAGTCATTCATTAAGTTTGAGGGTTTAAAAAAAAAAATATATCCCTTAATCTCTCTCATTCCCTGCACTTCCTGGGACATCTACCACATCAAGGGGGCAAACCAGGTAACAGTTGCACCATCCGAGTAACTAGTTACCAGTTTAACGTCACATCAGAGCTAGTGCCACCTAAGGGGATTGTCCTACTCCTCCCACAAACCTGTTTCTCTTGAGCCAGAAGCGGCGCACACAAACACAGCAGGGTAGTTCAGGGGGCTAAAGCAGAACCACAGCAATGCCCCGCCTCCAGACAGTAACAGCCCCTAAACTGCTGCAAAATCAGACAAGCATGGGGATAAAGAAAAGGAACAGAACTGGCCTTTCAGCAACCGTTTATTGCAGCAGTAAGTATGGATCCAGAGCAGCTAAGGTTAAGTACCCGCGTGATTTTGAACCTCATAGAGTTTTATGTTACAGTTAAACCATGGGCCTTACCACTTCCCCATCTTATTATTTCCAGTCATCTCTATAAGCAGCCACACTCACCTCCCCCAAGCATAGACTGCTGTTCATGCAAGCTGTTTGGTTTTCAACTTATGTAAGTCCTTGAACTAATTTACCAGCTAGATAAAAAAAATTTTCCATCTCATAAGCTCTTTGAAACAGTTTGCCAAAAAACATGCATGAGTGCTAGCATCAGAGGGCAACAGCAGTGAAGATTCACTGGTTCAAGCTCCTTCAGAATGACACCCCCAAGCAGAGAGCACAAATCATAAATACCACCACTCAAAGTCCTAGCAAGTTCTATAGATGATAAACCTTTTGAAGGGCAATTAAGAACACTTTGTTGAGAGTTTCTTTTGGCTACAAACAATCCCTCAGACACCACTGTATAATTAAAGCTATGAATTTATCTTTTTGTATTTGAACACAACAATAAAACAAAAGCAGACTTTCCCCTGCTAATTCACTAAATTGCCAAAAAATCCTCTGTGTTCTGCACTAGTTAGCAGAAGAAAAAAAAAAGATGAAAAAAGCATTCTGAAATACATTTTGTCAGTCTTAAGTCTTTTGCATTCAATTAATAACAGACACTTTCACTATCCTCATTCTCCTATGTACTTCACACACTTTTCTCATCAGTAAAAGAACTTCATGTTTTGACTAAGACAACTCTTTCCATTTTTGTGCTATCACAATTTTTTTGAACTACAGGCTAAGGGCGTCAGCTGCTCACCTCATTACTTATCCCAGCCATAATGCTCAAAAGACATATTCCAAAGTCTTAGATTCCCCTTTACCTGAAGAAACAGTACAAACAATCCAAGTCCTAAGAACCTCAGGAACAGTAAAGTCTGGTTTTGGTTACAACAAAGATTTTGGTTTTTCATTGTATGCTATAGTAAGATGGTCCAGAAGACTGAAACCAGTCAGCCAAAGTCAGCCATTGCCCCGTCTCCTGCAAAGTAGAGTAGGATCATTTGTTTCTCGGATCAAAATCATTAGTAAGACTCTTTAAGACAACTTAGCACAGCTTCCACTTAACATATTTACTGTTAAAAAAAAAGCCTAGTCAGTAACATTCTTAATTTCATTTCTGAAAGACAAGTTTTCTTCAAAGTACGTCAGCATTTGCAAAAGTAAGGTCAAGGAGCAAGGAAGATTTCCAAATAAATTTAGAACTTAGAAGTATTCAGGTATTCCACTGCAATTGGTTTTGTTCCACTGTAACAAAGAATGAAGATTTATCCCAGATATACAGAGTCATTCAAAACTAGCTCTAGCTGCTATTTACCAAAAGCTGTCCTTATCAAACTGTTATTAAGCAGCCCTTTAGAAATAAAACATCACTCAGGTTTGTCCCTACTTAAATAGGTACGAACACTGCAAGTTGCTCCTTTAATAAGAATTAACCCTCTGTGGGATTAACTTGCATACAGAAAGCTTTAACAGACAAATCCAACAATCCCATTATAGAGAAGAGATTATGACAAGGCTGGTCCGTTTTGAATTGCTCACCACTGGACCCATCCCACTGGTGGTGCACGTACAAACTCAGACCCAGCTGTTTTGCCCTCAAAACTTGAAAGCCAGTATCAGACCACACATAGTAAAAACTACCAGCTGCCACCCAAGTTCATGGCTGCGCTTCTGACGCCGCTGGAACAACCGTGCCACTGGTAAAGGAACGAGCCAGTTCTGCAGCCACACCATAATACAACATGCCCCACATTGCAGATCTTGCCAATGGAGGCTGACCTACACTACTAACAAAAGTTTTAGTTACCGCTTGCACTGATTATTTCAAATAGACACCAACAAGCCTTAGCTGTTTTCACGAATAAATCCACCAGGGAAAATAATAATTGTTTCTGAAAACAAACTGTTCTTAGTAAATTCATACCTAGTGCACACTTGGTGTCGAAGTGTTTTTATCCACCACTCTTCATGTCTTAAAAAGAACTGAAGAATAACAGTTCCCATGAATGCAAGAAATATTCCCCCTCTCTTTCTAGGGGAAAATCATGAAAGTAAAAAAAAAAAATAAAGAAAATGTTAAAGGAATGCAGAAAGAATTTGGGAGCTCTCCAAAGCCAATCAAATTATAGATAGAAGGGGCATTTTTATTAGGGTATATGAACAACTAGCAAAAAGGAAAAAGACAACCTTTCTTCATCTACCTACTGTCCTTGAAATAGCACATGCGTGTTCCCTTGAGTTACCCTTCTCTCTCTCTGATCATCGTCACAAGAGTATCCCCATTATTGTAAGCGCAGCCTCTTCACCTGTGCTCTAACATCCACCAGTTTCCCACAGCACGTGCCACAGTACTCAAAAAACCCCAGCACAGCTCTCTGCGTACTTCAGTAACGGGGAGCAGGAGTACTTCAGTTTTTCAACCACAACCTGGGGAGGGGCAGGAGATACAGCAGGAATTCAGAAACCTTTATCAGCTTGTTTTAGTGAAACACGCTCTAAATTTGTCTATAACCTTTGGCCCAGTCAGTGGTAAGCTTAAAAAAACTCTTATCCAAGAATGGGCCCCAAAACAAATCCTATTTAATCAAAGAGAAGCACTTACTGTGGAAGGCTGAGCTTGCTTTGGCAGGTGAGTAGGTATACCTTGATAACTGGGCATGCCTCGATACTGAGAGGCCCTTTATTTAAATACACTGTGAACACACGCACTTACAAAGAAATCTTCCAAAGTTAACTTGAACACACTACTTTAAATTTTCTCAGTTCCTGCGCTCTGATACTAAGTGTAATTTCGTGATGCGAGTACAAAGCAAAAACACAGCTCACAGTCACTGTTTTCATTCAGAAGTCTAGAAGCACCGGGGAAATGAGCACGTTTTCTCAGTTTCCTGCGCAGTCTCTGGCCACCAGGCACATAAAGCCTGGGCTTGTTGAGGGAAGATGTCCTGCAAGAACAGAAGATGGAAGACAATAAGAATCCTTCTCCTCTTGGTTGCTTTATTGCAAAGTATTTGTTACCGTCCTCTCCTAACAGTCAGGCACACATAGAAGAGCTGAACCCTCTTCTCAGATGCTAAAGAAACATCCCTGTAAGAAACACGATTCTCTTCTCCCTTTCCAAGCCATAAAAAACATACCTGTCACATTACCCTCCAAAGTGTCACACCACAAGCAACCAATTTACAATCAAGACAGTGGGGTCAGATCACACAATCTTTAGGGTTTCTATTTTGAAAACTGTTAGTATCCTATATGAAAGCTAACAAGAAATGTTAAGGCTAATCTGAATGTTCTGTTTTAGCCCCCATTCCTAAGCCTAGATCTCCTTAGAACTAGTAACCTCAACTTCTATTTCAAGACATGCCAGATTTCTAAGGACAGAGAAAAAATTAAATCACATTCCCTCAATTTCCTAGACTTTAAAGTTACAGTATCAACAACTGGTATAGTTCTCGAAATGCTGAGTATCTCATCCCTTCTAACAAGCACGTAACTTAGGTGTGCAAGAAAACAAAAAAGGTAAAATAGCATTTCACTAATACCAGATAGTTTCTGTCCCTACACATATGACCTGGATTAAAAAAAGTCATGAAAATAAATTCTTTGTTTTCAACAGCTGGTTATGTTTAATCTTAAGAAATTAAGAATCATCACTTCAGAACAGCATACATAAACTTGCCAGAGCATAGTCCCCCCAAATTCTTGCACCTACTTGTGTCACTACACAGCCTTAGCCAAACCTAGTCCCCCTACAACACTTTCCACAGAAAAGAATGTTTTCAAGACCTAACAAGACTTAAACCAATAAAAAAAGCATTAACTGTAAACCAACGAAAAAATTTCCCCTGTAGTGGCACTAGCACTGACTTGAGGCCCAGCTTCTATCTGCTTAGAAGAGAGTGGTCCTAACCAAATTCCGAAACCTAAGTTTCAAAGAAACTTAGGAGAAACCTAAACGAGAAACCTAAGTGAGAATAGTGGTCTCTGAAGTGCGTCACAAATTCAAGACAATCCACTGAGGTGTGGGAATAAAACATTTTTTGTAACATTAATAAATAATATTTTAAAATAGTGTTTATTTCATCTTTCTCTTACCCTGTCTTAATTTATGTTTTAGAATGTATACATCGGTACAGCAGTACCTGCATATAACTGATAAATCAATAAATACACATATATTGGGGGTGCATGCTAAAAAGTTTATTTTACTGATAGGCATGCACAGCCACTAAAAAACTGGAGGCCACTTCCCTAGAAAGCAGAAGTCCCCTTTCCCAGGGAACAGGATTTTCCTTTTTTTCTACCAAGTAAAAAATGAGGATTTCTATTTGTCCTTGCCTTCCCTCATTTTCCCAGATGCCATTAAATTAACGCCACGTGACACCAATCTTTCTCACTCACAAGATGATTTTGGGATCCTTTCCTTAGGATATCTCCAACAGCCAGTTCCACACCTACTCCTAGCTCTCTTCAGAGGTCCAACACCACGACAATACCGAGCAGTTTCACTTTGCTCCAGGAAGTGAGGACCAGGCCAGTTTCCCTCTAGCGCTCCTATTTCAGGGGGACTTGAATGAATGGCGCCTCACAAGGCACGTGGCTCCGGTGTTTTCAATTCTAGGCTTGGGGCTTTTTTTGCCACCTCAACAATAACAAGTTCCTCAGGCACAGGCAACTGACCGTGAAAACCTACTACTGGAAAGAAGCATCGGAAAACCATACTATGATAAATGGCCTACTTGACAAGGGAACAATAAGTGGACATAATGAAACAACAAATAAATAGAATTAAGGACCCATCAAGTATCATTATTACCTCTTACTGCTTTGCGGGAACCGAGGGAAGAGGTGGGGGTTATAAAAAAGAACACAGAAACCCAAGTGCTTAGACCCTCACTCTCCTCTTCCCCCTCACCCAACGCGATCGCCGCCCTCCCACCGGCAGGCCACAGCAACCAGGCAGCCCGCCGGCGAGCTGGGGGCGCGGGGAGGGCGGGAGCCCGCCAGGCCCGGCCGCCAGGGAAGGCCGGGCCGCCAGCAGCGCCGCCAGGGGAACCGCTGCTGCCCGCTGCCCACCGCGGCGGGGAGCGGGGCCATCCGCCGGCCCCCCCTTTCCCCCACCCCGGGCAAGGAGAGGGGGAGAGGAGCAGGGCCCGCGGCCCTCCCTACTGACCTGCCGGCGGGCGGCTCTCCCGCAGGGCCGAGGGGTCGCCCGGCCGAGCTCGCTCCCCTCAGCCCGCCCAGCCGCGGCCGCCTCCCTCACGCAGGGAGGCGCTTCACCGCGCCGCCACAGCCCGCCCGGATCCCTCCGCCCGAGCGCAGGACCCCTCGGAGGAGCCCCCTCTAGGAGAGGCGCCCCCTCCGGAGAAGGGCCCCAGCCGGGCCGGGAGCACCCGCCGCGCTCCCCCTCGCCCCGCGGGCCGGCGCGGAGCGGCCGCTCGGACAACACACCGGGACTACTTTTTCGTCCCGTCCCCCCTCCCGCCAGCGGAAGCACACCGCGTCTCTTCGCGCGCATGCGCAGACGCACTCCGCCCTTTTAAAGGACTAGGCGCGAGGCAGGCCGGGAGCTGTAGTCTTTCCCGCTCCGGCCTCGCCCCGCCTCCTCGCCGCCTCCCAGCCAATGGTGGGAGGCCTCGCCGGGGCCAGGGGGTTCCCCCCCCTCCCCCCTCCCTCACGGGGGGTGTGTGTGTGTGT
>VZSF01009968.1:18558-168429 GCA_013398295.1 Chionis minor | reverse complement strand
CCGCGGCGGGGCGTGAGGGGAGCGGCCGGGCGCAGCCGCCGCCCGCCCGGCTCCTCCTGAGGGGGTCCCGCCGCAGCCCGGCCCCGGCTGTGCCCGGAGGGTCCGGCGGGCACTGGCAGCCGCCCCCGGGGTTGGGCCCCCGGGTCGCCGCTCGACAGCCCCCGCGGCGGCAAAGGGAAAGGGCGCTTTTTCTTTCTTTTGTGTTTTTCTTTTTCTGCCCTTCCCCTGTCCACACCTGGGCTTGGAAGTTTTGGGAGACGTGATCCTGCGGGAAGCGTGGGGTGCCCGAGCCCGGCGGGTTGGGGAGCCGGCACCTTCTAGGAATTTGAGGAGGTGAAAGGCGCTGTGGGTGCCAGAGGTGGATGGCGTCCCCGTCGGGGCTCTGTCCGTAACTCTGTTGTTCCCGTCTGTTCCCGACAGAAGAGGCTTTACGTGTCGGCGGGTGCGTGTGTGGCTGCATTCCACCCTCCTCCCGAGCTTTCGGGGCTGCCTTTTCTCTTGAGGGTTATTTTTGGGCTTTTCGGCCGGTCGGTCTCTTTGCCTGTTTTGATTGCGGGGGAAGTTGGGACTTGGGCTGGGGTTTGCGTCGGGACAGCAAGGGAAAGGATGTAAGTACCGACATAAACACGTTAGTTACTTACCGGGCAGCTGATGCCCGACACAGAACGGCCAGGCTGCTCCTAGGTGAGCACAGGGAGGAGGAGGAGCGTTGGCCGGTGGATCTCTGACCTCGAATTTAATAGGGGTCCCTTCTCAGAGAACACAATTTCTGTTTACTTTAGGTCTTTGCCGTTTTATTTAGCAGAGCTTGGCTTTCATTCTCCTTTAATCGCCTCACAAGGGGCTCCAAAAGTTTCTCCCTTTACTTGTTGTGGCTCGAAGGTTGTCCCACATCTGCTAAAGCGCTTTATTCTAGTGTATTTGAGGGGGAAAAAACAATGCACAAGATATATGGGCAGGAAGGAAAGAACACACGGTGGTTTTACAAGCCAAGGCTTTGTGGAATTCCAATAATTAGGTCCTATAGTTAGAAAATTTACCTAAACTTGTATAAAACTTCTATCTGAACAACTACCTTTCTTACAAAGGAGATGTATTTAATTCTTTGTGACTTTTGGTTGACTTAGAACCTCAGCTAGACAGTTTGATTCCAGCGGTGTAGCAGAGCAGGAAATACTTGTGGATATTTCAGTGGGTCGCTTTGACTAGTTGGAGCTCTTAATCTAGTTTCACACTTGCTTAAAAGGTTTTGTCTGTATAGTAGCTAAGATGATTTATCCAGATGAAGCATCTTCCTGGCAGAGGTATGGCTCCAGTGTGTTTTCAGGAAAACCTCATTTTGTTCTCTGAAATGTAGAAGTATGCAAGAAGTTAATTACCAAGTTTTCCATGAGTAACTTTCCGTGATTAATCTTATGTATTCAGTTCATGATGGATTTACCTTATTGTTAGGATATCTCATGTAGATAACTTAATTCACAGACTTCCTAAATGGCTTTCTTGGGTTGTTCTGTTTGGCTCAGATGCCTGTTCCTCACCTGAACAGCCGTGGCAGGTACAGTGTGATTCCCGAGCCTGGGCAGAGGAGGTACCAGTCGCAGAGCGAGGTGCCAGTAGGCTTTCCTGCCTGGCCTTTCTGCCAGCTGCACGTGTGTGGAAATGAGCAACTGATAAGAGAGCGAGCTTCGCTCATGGATGCAATGCTTGCATTTCCTTCTATTTTAGAACATACATTAACCATGTAAATAAATATAGTTATTTTGAAACAACAGCATTTCCTGCGTGTCGGTAAGTCTTAGGGTTGTCTTCAGCAAGAGTGAAGAGGCAAAAGGCAGTTTGTGTTTCTGAGTTTTCAGCTCTTAGAAAATCTACTTGCAAGCATATTTACCCAAATGTGTATTCTTTTCTACTCACTTTCAAAATTAAGGAATTGGTTGGAATCAATCATTTAAATAAAAATAAGGAGAGGATGCTATTTGGCTAAATGGCTCCAAAATGTTTTCTTCCCTAAACAGGATAGTAGAATATTAAGATAACTATTTTAAGTTATTGATTAGGGTCACAGACATTGGTAGTCACTTAACCTTCTGTATTGTGCTAGGAAAAATATGTATGTGAAAGCTTTCTGTAAGTTAACAAGTTGTAACATGTTCTCTCTACCTTGTTTGTGAATTAGCACTCCTATCGCTTCTTTCCTTTTCCTGTTTAGTCTTTGCTCTTAGGTTTCCCTTTTTTCCTAGAGCTGCCTCTCATCCCAGTTTAGAATTAGGTCCTCCCATCCCTGCCAGTTGCCTGTGTTTTCCTTCCCCTTTTCTCAGAAGGCATCTGCAGCTTCACTCCTTGTCCTAGTTGCTTTGTCATGAGATTGGATTTCCGATGGTGTTAACTTTTTTTTTTTTAATATGTCACTGTTAGACCCTCCTGTCCCCAGCCCTTGAAAACAGAGCCCAAAAGGTCTAAAACGGGGGATTGCGAGGTACGGATCAGAGATGAGGTCTGTCTTCTGCCAGCTTCCACACTGTTCCCACATCCTGTGCTGCTGCAGCTCCCGAGGAATCCTGCCGAGCTGCTCCCTCCCGTGTAGTCGGTGTGTCATAGCTGACATTCGGGTATGGGCAGAATATCGAAATGCAAATGACATGGGTATAAGGAGGAGATAGTGTTGCGCTTGTGAAAAGCACTGTGAACGTTGTGGAGTACATGCGATGTGAAAAGAGATCATAAAGAAAACACCTGACACAGGGAAACTGAAAATAAAACTTAATTATCTTTCTGCTATTAATACGCGATAACTCCAGATGTTTTTAACTTACTTACAATACAAAAGTCATAATCTTTAAAATGTGTTTTGGTTTATTAGTGGAAACAAAGTTCAAAGAAATAATGTCAAGTTATTTGCAAGCCATATGTAGCATTTACTGGCTGTTAGTGGCGGCCAAAAAAACCTGCAGTGAGGCAAAATCCACTCTATATGCATGTAAAGTAACATGGATTTTGGAGGAGGAGATGCGTGGCCCCAGTCCACAGCCAAGGGAAAGAGGCTTCAGATTCTCCATGTGAGTACCAGAAGGGGTTGATGGATCATGGTGCCGCTTTCTGCGGTTGCGTTACCTGTGATAGGCTGGTGTGGAGACCTTGTCTGGAGAGTTTTTGGTGGTACTACTTGTTCTCCCACCCTTCTGTGCTCCCACACATGACCACTGTTTAAGGACTAAACGTTGCACTGGAATTTACATTGGCCTAAGGCTGAAATGCTTTCATTGTTTCATATGTATCAGCACAATAATGTAGAATTTCCATTACCATACAGTTTTAAATTCAGAGTGGAAAAATACAGACTGCAAACTGGAGTAAGACTTGCAAGTTAACTTTCACTATTTTAAAGCAGGGTGAAGTGGAACAAGTAAACAGTATACACTGAGAAGAATAGGAGAGCTTTATTATTTCTGCAGTGTTAGTGACAAGGATAAATGACTTGGTTTTACTCAGTAATAATTCTAATTAGTTGTCCAATATTTGGGCTACAATTTCAATAAATTGCGGTTTAGTGTTGTAGACTTCGTGTTTCCTTTTGGGTTTTCCAAATCATAAGCAGAAATTACCAACCATGTGAGAAATTTTCAGTCTTCCTTTTTCCAAAGATAGATAAGTGGCTGAGTCACTAAAGCAATTTCTTTCCCCATATCTCTTTAAGTGGACTGAGTTGATTTGAGATTGCTTGACTCTTGAAAACGTGGATAGAGGAAAAGTACGCCGTGGGTGCAGCTCTGAGGTCACTTTCTTTAAATTGATTTTCTTATGGGACCCCATCAGCTATTACAAAAGTTACCATGTTAACTCACTGAGTTACAACACAGCTTTACCACAAGTGTTTTGGGGTTTGTCTGTTCAGATGATGCCGAGAACAACAGAATTTCAGAACCCCCTTAGTTCACCATTTCTCTCCTCCGTCTAATCACATGTTGCTGTGCAGGATGAGTACAAAATCAGTTTCAAACCGCAGCACTTGCAGAAGTATTTTGTAATCAACCTGTAACTGATTTTTTATTTTTTTTAAAAGAGTCTTTGATTCTGGAGAAAATTGTCACCTGACTAGTTTCCTTTTTGTGCGAGTACTTGGAGAAATCTCCAAATAATAGGTCCCTTAGCAGACTCACTGCTTGTACCTGCCATGCATGGGCCTGGCCTTAACTCAGATGCTTTTGTATGAATTACAGTAGTAGTAACAAAGATTACAATGGTGTTTATTGAATATCTGCACTTTGATCACCGAATAGTTATGTTAATATTTTAAAGATGTGTGAATATGGTGTGTAAAATGATTTAACAACATTAATTTGTAAGCTTTATCCCACATTTTACTTTAGAGTAATCTTTCAGTTAAAAGTCCTTACATGCACTTAAATGTAAATGCTGAAAAATGCTTAACCATCTTAATGCAGTCACTGTTGACATTAGTGAAGTTTTTGAAATCACAGTAAACAAGTGGATAAAAATCATGCCAGGCTAAACACTGTAGGCTTCTAGCAATACTTGTTTTAGTAACATCTTGTCTGAGACGCCAATTCAGCGTGGTGCTAAAAAATAAGATCACTGACTTCATAAATTTAGTGCTATTTCAGAAAATACTGCTACTAGCACATAATTTGCCAAATGCAACCTCAGTGGTGTTTAAGCAGTTTTGGATTTTTGTATTGTTTGATAGAGGTTCTATAGGAAACTGTTTAGTGATACATTCACAGTTTGACCTTACATGTTTTCGTAAAAACCATTAAATAAGTGCAGATCTCAATCCTAAAATATTCTTTCTTGGACGTGTGCCTGTATTTATACAGGCCTCTCCACAAAGCTCACCAAAGGAAGAAGACAGCGTATGATACAAAAGATGTAAATTCTGCATGTATGTGTTTATATTCATTCTTCCCGCTCTGAGGCTCTTACTGTCAGAAAAACCTTCGTACACATTTAAAAGACATTTAAATATATGCTATAAACATGAAGAAATATGACATCCTTCTATATTGACTCCATGTATATTCCCTCTTACTGTAAGTCTCTGTATGCATCACAGATGCTCTTGCTGTTGTCACAGCTGCCAAATAGCCTCTTAGTGACTGTCATTGTTTTGCTTTTGTAGTTGTTGGTGTCCTTTCTGTGGGCTCTTTTAATGCACCAAGAGGAAGGAAGAACAGTTTAAGTAGTACATAATCCCCCCCATTGGCCAGTAAATTCAGAAACATGCATATCTGAAGGTAATAGAGACGCTTCAAAATTGTATAGCTCTTGAGCTGAAACTGTCCTTGAGTAACTATTAGTCTTTTAGCACTTTTTTTTCCTCAGGCAAGTTTTGCCTTTCTCTATACCTTACATTAGCCCCAATAGTCTTCTGTGCAGTGTAAGCCCTGCACCCATCTCAAACCACACTAAAATCACCGCTTCGCTCTGTAAAGGCTTAGAATTACATCAATATTGCTTTAATAACCTTTGAAGTTTAATGCAAATAGATACAAGCTCAGAGAGAATAAATATTAGTACAGGAGTTTTCCATGGAGGAGTAAGTCATATTGTGTAATTGTTTTTCCATTTGCTTTAAGCCTCGCTAATTGTCTTTCTCTGCCTCCTTCATCTAGATTGGGTAGTTTTGCTTAAAAACAGGTTGCACAATATTCTCCAGTCTCAGACTTTTCAGTCTGTAACTATATGGTTAAGGAGTGTGACTCCTACTGTTTGGAATGATCTTTGGAGAAGATAGTTTATTTAATTACTTTTGTACTGTAAACTGTAGACATTCTCGGGTTTAAGAAGTGGGGAGATAGCTCGTAGGAAAGATGCAGAGAATGTGGGGCACGTGAAAAGTCTCAATGTGATCAGTTATGTACGCTTTGATCCTGCAACAGTTTGCAGTCTGCTGTAGTCAGTGGAGCAACTTGCTGAACTTGGTGTTAAATATACATCCAAGGCAGAAATGTCGACTGTTTTAGAGCTTTATATCTGTAAAATTGTGGTTTCACACTGTGGTAATTTTTTTTCAAATTTGGTTGTTTGAAGGAATGGAACATCAGATTATTAGCAAGAAAGTCTCAAACTGCTGCTAATGAAGCTGTCTGTAATGTATCTTTCGGTTGCAACAACAACATTTTTAAAATACTATGGCAGGCCTTCTTAAAATGAGGCAGACTTGTATTTAAAGGTCACTATCTCTGGCTGGGAAGGATTGCTTGGGAAATGCAGAAAGCGAAGGCGTGTTAGGACAAAGCTTGCTGAAGCGTGAAGTGCTCTTGTGCCTATGAATTTTGCCTGGTAAGTATTTCTTGTACAGCAAAGGCAGTATCCCTGTTAGAGAAAATGTCAGTACAAGCAGAGCTTAATGTACATTTCATTTACCCTGTAATCTCTATTGGTTCCGGCTGCGCTATCGTAATTATCATCTTTCTCTGTGAACCTGTTGGCAGGTAGGGTGCTGGTTCATGGTTCCTTACAAGTTAACCCACTTATCTTCTTAGGGTGGGAGCGAATCTCTTCCAAAGGTGGTTCCTTGAGGAGAGTTGTTCAGAAACTGGTACATCAGAAGGAATGTTGCACTCTGGTATATAAAGTACCTGTTTTTAGCAGTTGATAGAGAGATAGTGTTAGTAACAGTTGCCATGAAAAACCTCCTGCGACAGCTTTGCAGGTTTCAGGTGAGATTGCAAAGCGGTCCAACCGAGATTCCTCAGCTGCGCTGGAGCTTTAGTCATGGTGAGTTCTCCTGTGTTCTGTGTAATTATCTCTGTTTTTCTGCTTGTTGGAATGTGAGAAGGGTTTGATTGTTTTGCTTGTTTGCGTAGTTGCTTTCAAAGAGAGCAGCTGAATCAGGTTCCTTTCTGATTGGTATTGCCATTCAGCATCAGTATGGTAGTCAGTAAATACAGTCTTTAAATACAGTATTGCAAATCATACTAGATTGCATAATATTGTAAACAGCAAGAAGTGGTGCATTTGAAGAAAAAAAACAACAAACCAGTTCTCACCCCCCTCCCTTTTTTTTTTAAATTTTTTGCAAGGCTGTAATTTTTCTTTGTAGTGCATAATGGTGATAACATTGCAGGCTTTTTCCCTACTCTGTCCTTTGCAGATTGACTTCACTGCTTATGGTTGTACATTATCTTTGTTTATCTGTGTAAATCAACAGAGCTCTTCCTGAACAATGGAGATAGCAATGGACAGGCCTTTTGAAGCCAAATTTGCAGGCTGAGAAACAGTGTTGTATAGAAACATGTTGAAAAAGATAACCAGTGTGGGTTATTGGGGGTTCTGCTCAACCCCCTACAGAGGAGATTATGGAAAAGTCTGTGTAATAGTGTTTTCTAAAACATTCCTACGCAACTGCCAGGGCACTTCATGGAAGGTTTATGCGTGTACTAATAGTTCTTATGGGAAATAACATTAGGTGAAACACCAAAGCAGCAGCATTTAAATATAAGTGCAAATTAGATTTCTTAAAATTTCTAATGTTGCATAATTGGGTTTTTTCCCCTAGAGTTGAGGACCTGCAATTCTCTGTATATTAAGTCATGGTCTGTCTACCTAGAAAGCTGACTTTGGGTGCCTTCATATAAAAGTTGTTAAACATCCAAACAAAATGAAATCAGTCTAATGCAGAGGGAAATATTAATCCGTGTAGTATATTGTCTTCAGTGGCAAGCACTGCTTGCTGAGAGGGGGTCATAAGTTTAGCCAGTAGTCCCTGAAATTGTATTATATGGATAAAACGCTGACATTTTTTTTCTATTCTGCTGGCTAAAAGAGTTAGGGTACTTTTTCCATCAAGTAGCAATCACAAAAAACAGTTGAAAATACGTTGGGAAAATAAGAAGCCAGTATTGGTCCATAGTTGCAGTGATTGTGCCAGGTGCAAATAGCTGAGCTGTGGATTAATGAAATTATTGAACAAGTGAAATAATTGAAAATCAGTATCAGTTTCTAAACAAGTTATGCTCTGCTTTTCCAATAGTACTTTTATGTTTTTAGTGTGTACGTTGTAGAGGAGCATTCATCAGCAGAGTCTTGTATCAAGGTCAGTCTCTCTACAGCAGGTGAATATGGCTTCTTGTATTTCTCTTGCTTGTAATAAGCGAAATGCTTGTCCAGTCAAACTTGTATTTCAAGTGATAGGGGAACAGTTTTGATTTAAAAAGTGTATTTCCTTCCTTTTTGTGAGTATGAGGCAATAGAGGGTTTCTTGTAATTTTTATTTGGCTTTCTCCTGTCAGTTTACCAAACACCTGTAATTTAGGTATTTTAAATTTGTAGATCCCAGTTACTTTTAACTTAGTTGATTTTGCCACATGGTTCGAGGTTTCTTTTCCATCACAGGTTTTCCGTGAGCTCTCCCAGAAGTTTCAGGGGTAATTGTTCTGCAGGGAAGATAAATGTGTATTAGATATGCACGGTAAAATATTTGCCCTGCCTGCATAATCTGCTCAAGAGTTCTGAAAAATTATTTCCAGTGGACAGTTAAAAGCCTGGACAATTCCTAGTCTGCTCCTGGGACTAATCAGTGCGGGACTTGCTGTCTGAGGTGCATTTGCAGTCATCAGTCTGTGCCTCTTAACAGTTTTTCTTGAACATGCTTGGTTTTCTCTTGGCAGTGGTTTTATGATTGAGTTTAGATGGGAGAGCTGTCACACCACAAAAAAGAAACTCTGCTCATTAGTTTGAGAGATGAACTAAACCTCAATTTGTATTCTGAGAGCTTAAAAAGTACAAGGAGAATGGACTTCACAAGGAGCCTTTCTCAGGCTGATAAGGAACGCATTCTATACATCACATTAACTCATCACTTCCGTATCCTTGGGTGTACATGACAGTGTCATTTAAGACCAGAAAATATGCAGAGAGCAAAAGGGAGATGATTCTTGAAACTAATTGAGTGGTATGTGAAAAATCAGACATCTAGACATTAGTATAAGGAAAAAATAAATTGAAATATGTCAGCTGCCTTTATTTTTTCCATGAGAGAGAAAAGTGAAGACTTTTCATTACTAAGATAACTGTCTTTCTAAATGCTGCTTTGCTAATTGGTGCAAACCTAACATGTCTGCACTGTTCTACAGGGTGTGCTAGGACCGGTGATAAGCATTTCCTTTTGGAAAAGCTGTGCACAATGTGAAAATAGAGGGAACATAATCTCTTCTGCCTCTTTAAGATGTGTTGGAATAAATGTGTCCTTTTGAAAGGTTTTTTGCATATTTTTCAGCTGAGCAACTCTCTTGAGCTTTGTACTTTTTATGACATAACATTTATGTTTTTAAAAGTCCTGAACATGACCTCAGGTTTTTATTTTGGTTTTTGTAAAGTATTTGCTGCTTGTAGCCCTGTAGTCCCCCACAGTTCATATGCGAGGCTTAAATATGCAGTCTTTTGAGTAGAAAATATTTTCTTCAGCTCTCTTAGAATTCAAAGTCATTGGAATTTGCTCTGTATAAAATTATAACTTCCTGAGAAAATACTGGCACAAACTATGGAAGCTGTTAGTTTTTGGAACTTTTGTTCAAATTACTCATTTTCTTTGCTTTATTTCTTCCTTTGCTTCATAGTTAGAGGATAGTAGACAAAGCAAACTTAGGGATGAAGGGCCTGCTTTGGAATCTGGAAAAAAGGCGATGACTTAGAAAAGAGAATATGCCTTTTGGGGGGAAAAAATAATAGTCCTTGAACTGAAGAAACAATTTTTGGAGCTGTGGCTTATTTTGTTGTTTGGCTCTGCAAACTAGTCAGTTCTGGCACTTTCATGCACCAATTTCTGCTAATTCATATCTTACGTGTATTCATATATTTATAATTTTATAGAAAACAGTTAACAGATCCATTTTAGTGTTTGTGAAAGTTAAGGTATATAATTTCTGTTGATAGTTGAGGACTGTCTGATTGTAAATACCTCTGGCCATGAAGATTTTGGACAAACATGATCGTTCTACAACAGGTTGCTCTGAAATCCCCAGGTTAAAAAAGAACCATTTACATCTCAAAATCCACTTTTTAGTGTTATTGGGAAGAAATACATTCTGCAAACTTTCATTCAAATAAGAAACATTTATTCTTTTCATACCGAGAACTGGGTGTCTGAGCTCAAATTTGTCTGGATGCATCTATGTATGTTTTACAGACATATTTGTGTTGAAGTGGCTGTTAATACTGTTTTAGGAAGTAGTGTTAAATCTCCAGTTATATTCATGTTTCAGGAGGAGTCCATTTTTATCTGCAGAGTAGAGCAGTAGAAGGTAACGGGGATTTAAAAACTCCTCATAGCAGCATATGAACCTAGCATTCCACTGTCTGGGGAGCGTGACTAAAGTTCCCATCTCTTTCCAGAAATTTGGTCTGACTTGGGTTTGCTAAAGTTTTTTTTCCTTTCAAGTGTTGGTTGAGGAAACATTTAATGACCATCCCAGCTGTCTGCGTGTTGGAAGTAGATTGGCAGTAGAGTGAAATGGCTTTTACAATCATCTCCAGTCAAAACCCAAATCACCATAATACACTGATTTAATAAATAAGACAACTAAGAGCTTGCCTGATGTTAATTATTCCAGTGTTTAAAGGAGGACCCAGGACACTCTCATGGTCTTACTCACTTCAGTAACCCAGCCTTTTGGAAACAGCTATGGTAAATATTTATTTAGTTGCCATAATACAGTATGGGTGAGTCTTTTGACCTCTGCAGTTAGACTGAGTTAGGCTACTGCTTCTAAGAGGTTTAAGTCTGTAGTTCAAATGGTAAAGATTTATGGCTTTATATCAGAAAGTGTATTTCTAGAGGCTTACCCTGGCACTGTTATATTTTGGGTTTGTAACTCTGTTGTATTGTCATCTTTCTTGGTAAAACTTGCTGTCAAAGCACATGCCAGGTCATGTGCTACGGTCTGTTCAGAGCACCCGTAGGTTTTGCTAGTTAACTATTTCTGTCTGTGAGTTGGAAGAGCTACACCGCATACCAGAAGCTTGCAGTCAAACCTGCTGATGAGTATTTACTTTTCTCATGGCTGAGTACTTGAAGTTAGCATGTGATTTGGGAGTAATCTTTGGAATTAATTTCTGTATTGTTCAGCAACAGGAACAACTTGGAAACTGGAACGATGCTTAGTTTGTTGCTTAGTTTTCGGATTGTTTTATTCAGAAATTTCGATTTTAAAATAGGAGAAGAGAACCTAGAGTAAATAGGTTTTTGCTGGTTTTAGGGCATGGAAGATCCTGCCTTTAAACTCCCAAGTCAGAGACTAAGTAAATACTTTGCCATTTCATTGTTGACCTCAAGATCACTTTTTCCATCACTTGTGACAAGGGATCAAACGGGCCGTCTGCAAAACAGTAAAATGCATTCAAGTCTTTTGGTATCGTGTCAGGTCGTGACTGAAGCTTGATAAGATGAGAATGATTGGCAGAATGACATGCACCCATAATTTTTTTTAAGTCTTCTGTAGAATATACTGAAATCTAAAATAGGGCATAGTGTTCTCAACAGAATGCTGACTGTGACAAAAACTTCGACAATGCAAACGTTCTCACTCGTGGAGCTGAATCAGTTGGAAATGGCAGCCAGAAAGGCAAAGTGGAAGTACCGTTAAGTTGCCTGAAATGTTTAGTAGCAATGATCTGCATTAAAATAACTTGGTAAAATTAATTGATGCTTTTTGTCCTTTCTTCTGCATAGCAGTTTTCATGTGTGCGCCACAGTCTTATCTCACAGCAAGAAAATAAGGCTCTTTCTGCACTGAGCTTCTGAAGCAGGCTGATCTGGCTAATACTTTACTGCAGAGATTTATTTCTTAATCTGCATTGGAGATTTTGAAGTACTGTCTGTTTTTAGCAGGCTGATTTAGTTTGGGTTTGATTTAAGAATATACAGAATAGGACTGCTGTGCTTAGAGCTTGCTGGTAGCTTTTGGCAAGTCCTGAATTACTTGTGCAGTAGTATTGTACTGAAAGAACATGATGCATTTTGAGGGAGGGGAAATCAGAACAATGTGCTGATTTGCTTGTGTGGGCTGATGTGACTCATTTAGAATAAACTATTTCAAAAGGTTTTTTTAGGAAAAACTGACAGGCTAACCTCAGGCTTCAAATCAATTTAAATTGTCTAGCAAGCTGTAAGTCTCCCTTCAATCCACAAGGCCCTAACAATCCTCCCTGGTTTTGGGTCAGCAGTTTACAAACACTGCCTGGACTAACGATCTGTGAAATCAGTCTCTGAGTCTTCCTGATGCTGCCTTTGAAAAGTTTCCTTGATGGCAAAGTAGAAATGACCATCAGACCTCAGGATTGGATTATAAAAATTCTAAAACTTAAAACATACAGAAGATAAAATGTAGGTTAAAAACTCTTGGAAAGTTTATCTACCCTTTCAAAGGGAAAAATTTGGTCCTGAAATTTTCTGGAGGTGTGTTGCAAGATACTAAACAGGAATGTTTTGGTAATGGGGTAATATTGCATAAATATATCAAAGACATTTTGCCCACCTTAGAAATTGAAACTCCTATATGAAGCAATCTGCTGCCTGGATAGTTGAATGTTAAAACTAACATTTTGTGGACTCAGAAATACTTAACTGCTTTTATTCTGTGAATGCTTAAGATGGATTGATTCATACATGGTGCTTAAAGTTAGCGAGAAGTCAGTGGTTTTAAAGATTTAAGTCCAGTGAAATAGCAATTATACCTGCCATGTGATCCGATCCTCTTGATGAAAACATTTGTTTAAAGCTGAACTATGGTGTTTTCCTCACATCTAGTTCCTTACCTACATTAATGAATTGTGCTTTCTGTTGTTGCTTCAAACATCTGTGACAACTGGCTTATTGTTCCCACCCTGTGCCAAGTTGTGTTTCATATTAAATAATTTTTTTCAAAAACAATTGGTTTTGGAGGAGTTTCCTGCATACTGACTCCAGCTAGCGTGCTTCAGTCTGGTGGTGTATTTGGCTGTCCCTGTGAAGGGTTCGTATCTTTCTGATTTATCTACCGTCTTTTGTCCGTATATTTTCTTTCGACACAGCATTGTGTGCTCTGCCTAAAATATCTATAAACTGGCGTGTGTTCTGGATTGTAGGATTCGCCTCGTTGCAGGTGAAAGCGTACCATGTTGTGGAAATCTTAGTCCTGCCTGTGCATGCTGAAAAATTGATGGAGCCAATCACAAGATTTGATAGTGTTGGCTTTTACTAATGACAAATCAGCCGGGAGAAATCAGCTGATGCTTTCAGGTCTAGGAAGGCATATAGGGTGGTGCCCCCCCTTAAAACTCGAGCTGTATGTAGGAATAAGAACAGCTGTTTGAAATGTCACAGCAGCCTGGGAACCGGCCATACAAGGAGCATTCTCCTTACAAAGATAGGGCTGTCTGATTCGTGTGTTTCCTCTGTGTTAAAGTTCGTGGGGCTCTTTGTCTAGATGCTAGCTGTGCGTGCGTTTAATCTTTGAGGTGTTCGAAAGCTTCTCGAGATATTGTTAGAATGGTAGAAAGGAAGTGGAAAAGAGGGAAAACAGATTTACTGAATATTTCAGCGGTCGTTTGCCAAATCACATTTTTGGATTCATTTCTATTTTAAATACTACAGTGGCTGCCAAAGCTGGCAAACTCTGATCCCCTTTGGAAGGGGGAGGAGACTGACTTCTCTGTGTGGAGGAGGGACATCACTTCATTTTCCTGTTGCTTTATTTTTACTTTTGTAGTGAACAAAGAAATTCCGGGGAGAAAAGTAGAAAAAGCCGTTTTTCAAAGCTTTTCCTGAAATTTTACAAAACAATGGGTTTGATTTACAGCTTAAATGTGGTTTCCTGTCTTCTCTCACATCATTTGCATACCTTCAAAAATAGTTTGGTTTAACTTTATTTTATAGGAATGTGTCCTTTCCTCAGCTAGCACTGGTCAGGGTATTGTTTCCTTGATTATTTCCAAGTGCGTATAAGCAAGAAGCGATCAAATTTAATCACCAACCAATTGGCCAGATTTTCAAATAGAAAGCTGATTGGAATCACCAAAAAAAAATCAGGCTGCACGTAGAATAATATGTATGATTAAATAACTAAGGTCTACAGTTTAGGAAGATAAGATGGCTGAACAGCAAAAAGAAAGAAAGAAAAAAAACCCCAACCAAAACCCAAAGAGCATGTGAGCCAAAAAATATCTGGGTTTTCTTCCTGCCTTTGTCACGCCTCACTTGTAGCCTTGGAAACTGAGACAAAGAGGTTAAGAAACTTGCTCATTCTTAAAATGGAGATAAGGTACAATGTACAGCTTATTTTAGTCTTGCTTATTGCTCTGCAAAGTGCTGTAAGTGAAGTGTGTTGGCTTTTTTACTGTGCCTAGCTGTTGGGCTGATCCTTTGTTTTAAGCTGTCAGCCTTTCCAGGTTATTTCATCATCTGTGCTGTCAGGAGGGTGTTGGGTGTTTTGGTCAAACTAGACAATTGGTGAACTTTCAGCAGGATGCAGAGTATGGATCTCCAGTACATAAGATCACTGACGAGTCAGAGTACAGAGGAGATGGTTGGCTGTATTTTTTTCAATCAAGCTCTCGTTTTTTTCAAGGTGTATGAACCGGGAATTCAAGATTCCTGTTGGATCAAAACATTGGAAGGTGTTCTTGGCAAGCTGATCAACTGAAATAGTTACGAGCTCTTATTTTTTAATTCTAAAGGTGACACTTTTAAGTTCTGTACTTAGGGCTTTTGTTTTATAGGCTCTCTGGCTGTTCCTGTGCTGTTTATATTAATGCAGCTCATTTGTAGGCAATGCAGACACTTTTAGAAATTGTAAGATTGTGGAGACATTTAATGGCTAAGGATAAATTGCACAGCTGTGGACACTATTTATACTGTCATATACAGAAAAGAGCCTGTATCATGAAATAGGCATAGCTCAATGTTGTGAGTTATTTTTCACGTTTTTTTATCTTGGTGAGGACTTGCCAGCTTTTAGTTTTACAGGTTAAAAAGTGTTGGCATGTCCATATTCGAAGAAGAAAAAGATTGTGCGTTACCCATTAAGAAAATATGAAGAGAACACTGTATATTTAAGAAAGGAGATAGAAGGTAGATGGGCTGAAATAAAGTGTGTAAAAATCTTAGTAAGAAATTCTAGAAACCCGGCATAAGATTTCAGGGCTGAGAGTAGTAGTTCCTAAATATGCAAAGGGCAACTGTAAGAATTTAAATACGATCAAAAATAGCCAGGATTTGATAGAAGAGAAAGTGAAGCGTAACTCATGCAATGAGTTAGTTTATAGGTTAAGGATCTTGAAACCTCTGCAAAGCATACATCCCTTCCAGAAGAAAGAAATGTTCAGGCCCACAACTTTTTGTAAAAGAGCAATTTCAGGTAATTTCCAACTTTCTAAAATATGTAAGGAAAAAATAATTATAATTTTAATAATTATATTGCAACCAAAGGACCCAGAAAGGGAGCAAGTTGTTTGTTCTTTGTAGATGTGTTAACGATGGGAATCTTTTAGAAGTCAACTTTAAAGGACAAAAGGACAAACACAATTATAGGATGTGTAAAATGGAAATTAGGCACTGAGACAGAAACGGAATTGCTTCAAAGATGAGAGGCTAGGATAAATTAAGAGCTACCAGATACCATCTTCGAAATACTGGAATCTAATATCTCTGACAATTACTTTGAAAAAAGTTCGCCGAGAGAAACCATAGGGAATTGCAGACACTATATAGTTCTGTGCTCCTAGTTTGCGTATCTTGCATATAGATGGTGGATCATTTCATGTTGACCCCCTATTTTATATCTGAAAAATTCCATAAAATTACTTGGTTAGTTAAAATATCTCTGAATGCTTCTACATCCTCTAGAGATTTAGTTGCAACATTGTAGTTTGTTCCCTTCTTTCCCTTAATGCTCCAAAATTCACAAGCTTGTTCTGTCTCAGATTGCTGTCTCTTATGGGAACCAGGGGATAGGTTTAGTGGGTGAATTATGAAGTAATTTGATCAAGGGCTGAGAAGATACGATCTTTCCTCTCTTTTCTTCCCTTGTAATGTCAACACTGTGGTTTTTAAAAAAATAATAATTTGCACGTATGCTCTGAAATTCCAACTTTGGCTCTGACTTGTCCTAAGCTGTTACCACTCTGTTGGGGTAGATCTGATAAGGGTTACTATTTGACAGCTCCTGTCCCTCTAAGAAACTAATTTCCAAATTATACATTACAAAAGCTTGATCAAAAGATAAAGCTTGAACTAATAAGATGAATAACTTGCTGACATCAAAGAGAAAATGGAATGGGGCAAAGCTGAGAGCCTGGAGCACTGATGTGTTCCCAAAATCTTTCCTGTGGATGAGTTTTGCTGACCATTGTGTGTGCCTCATTACCACTACTATTTCTAAAAATCAGGCCCTTTACTGCAGGGGGGAAGAAAAAGGTTAATAAGGGTGGTTTTTTCAGAATATTTAATGCATTTTTAAGACTTTTAGCTTTGATTCAGACATTTATGAAGTTCTTACACCTGCCAGCCACACTCCATCAACTTGGTTCTGTTCTCTGTTGGTGCAGACTGATAAATTCTTTCTAGACCACATCAGTACCCACAAAGAGGATATTGTCCCTTACCTCTCAGTCATCCCTCAACTACAGGTTACTGCCCTGCATCCAAGATGCAGAAGGGAGCTGCAATACCTCTTGGTTCATTTCAGTACAGAGTGAATTAGATAGGTTTACATCACTGCTAGGGATTTAAATATCTGAAACTTGACTTGTTTTACTTTGCGCTGCAATGAGCTCGCACGGTGATTCACCATATTCTCACTGAGACAGTAGCTTGGTAAATCGCTCCATCTGACAAGAGCAAGTTTTTACTTCTTGACTGATACCTTCAACCCACTCCCGAATGATGCATTTTTTTCCTTTCTTCAGATGACTGGTAATGTGAGGAAAACAATATGTGGATGCGGTAGGAAAAGCTATCAACCTGCTTCTTTAAAGCAAAAGTTGTTAGGCTTAGTGAGCAGCAACAGGCTGTGCCTCCTCTGCTGCATAAACCCAGAAATGGACTTCTGTGGTAGGTTTCTACAGTTGTTTGTTTTGAGAAGAATCACTTCAGTATGTTGCCATCATTTGAAGAGGAATTTTTAAGAGATATTTCTCTTAAACATTTAGATGGGTTTATACACGTATGTCTGTTTCATTGCATATTTAGCTTTTTCCCCTTTGTCCATTTTAGTCCAAGAATGTGTGCTCAGGGAGATCATGGAAGATTTCTAGCTGGCTCAGCAGCCTGACGGGGCCCTGCTGTGGAAAACCTGCATCCTCTAGATTCTTTTTAAATTGCAGAGTGTTAAGTGATTTGTGATTCCAGTCTGAAAAGCCCTACCACTACCTTAGACTTCTTGAAAGTGAGACAAATGTTTTTCTTATTGCTGCCGTGTTAGAGAAGCATTGCATGAAACGTGCTGCAAATTTAGCTCATGACTTCACAGCAACAGCTATTTAAGCCATACTATCCTTCAGAGGCTTACACAAAGGCAACTGCATCAGGTCTCAGTACGGTAGCAGTTTACTTCTGCTTCCTGGGATGATAGGAGAGGTAAGATTCATAAATGGCACAGTACAACCTAATTTAACTGTCTTTTATTACACAAATTGTTAGCTTTACCCTGGTGACTATGTACAAATACATCAATAGGATAATCCAGCTGTAGTTGCCCGGTTCTCTGTGTTACCACATTGCAGTCTGGGCGGCTCTGGCATGCAAAAACTTTTGATGATGAGCTCATCAGTGTTTCTTGATTTACTTGCTCTGAAGCAGTAAGTGTGAATATTTGTTTTGGACTTCTAGGTTTTTAAAACAGCCTTTTTTTAATTGAGTATACAGAAACCGGCTCGCTTTCTGAAAAGACTGTAATACTCAACGTGCAACAGTTAGAAGCCTGCACTGAGTGACAGAATTTAACAAAACTTGGAATTTACTAGCAAAAGAGGGGATGTTGCTGGTTATTCTGCTGGTTTCCCAACAGTGATGAAATTGTGTGCGATGTAGCACTAGTTAAATGCAAACTGCTCTGTTTCAAATGCAGCAATAGTCTGGGCAGTTGGGCTTCTACATTGCAAAAAAGTCTTTGTCAGAGGAATGAAAGGTTTTGCAGATCACTTTTTATAGCCTTGGCTTGTAGTGATACCCTGTCAATCTCTGTGAAGACAAAATAACTTAAATAGATGTGGAGGGGGAAAAAAGTTCTTTATAAAAGTATTTCTTTCATAAGTCTTTCCATTAGATTAAGGACAATAGAAACATAGTTCTAAAGATGTTTTTTAATAGGAATTTTTAAAGGAATTTCAATTAAGAAAGGATACCACTAGTGATATGAAAGTGTAATTAAATATTTATGATACTGTAAAATCATACTTTCCATGTGCTTACACAAAGCCAAGCATTTTTTTGTGTTTGTATTCCTCTTGTGTATTTCTGTTCCGAGATTTGGGGTCAGGGGCAGATGAATGAGTCTCGTGTGCGTCCGAGCTCTTAAGCCCTGTTTTGCCTCTTCCTGTTGTGCAACCAGTTTTCCCAGGAGTTTGTCAGTCACAGCGGAGTAATGTGCATTTACTCCCTGAATCTGGGTTAACCGGAACTCTTAGGGTATTTTATGATTCCCTTCTGGAAGGCGCCTATAGTGTGATCGTGTATTCTTTGGAATCTCTTTTGTCCAAGGTAGAAGGCATTGAAAGAATCATTTTGAAGAACACATCATGTGGAGAAGACGTACCTTTATCTAGAAGGGTTGCGTGGGAGTTTAATACCATCTCCACTTGATGACTTTCCTAGAGAAAAATGTTAAAGCTGCTGATCTGAGGAAACAGGATCTATGCTTTGATTATTTCAGTAATATTTGGCTTTAAGTAGCCAGGCTAGTTAAATCTAGAATAGGAACCAAGCCCTTCACCAGGGTTTATAATCCTAATGCACCAGTGTTCTATGATACTGTGGTGGTTTTCACCTGAGAATGAAAACCCCCTCTGAAGTTCAGCCAGCCTTTTAACCTGTATTTAAAGGGAATAAATAATGTTAGGAGTTATAGACAGATTAAGAAGAGCTTGAGTGTGTAACAGTCTGAAGAATCCTACATCTTAGATAAAAATCGACATTGCAAGATAGCAGTAAAACTTTCTCACTGCCTTGATGCTGTACTCCTACAAGCAGACATGGAATCGAAGAGGAGGAGGAGGACTGTTTTTATGACACGCAACTGTTGCAAATGAGATTCTTGGTTGCCATCAGAAAGGTAATTTCACTTAATGGCTGATAAACTACAAATTCAGACATAGAAAAATGTTACATTAAAGTAGCAAAGCATCACATCCTGTGCACCTGTTATCTTTTATCCCAAATAGCTGTTTAGGTATCCAAAGCATCAGAAGCAAGAAAACAGGTCCTTTCAAGGTTACAGCTCGTCATGCTTGGATAATACCATTCAGAAGAGCCTAAACACAACAAATCAAAACCTGTGAAATGATGCATGGCTTCATGCTTCTGTAATTTTGAAAAAGTACATATAGATTTCCATTCTTCCGTTCCAGAGAGCCCTTGAAGTATGTCAGGTATTTATAGCTTTGGATGTCTCACTTGTACATGCGGGAGTTAATGACTCACACCTTTTCCAAACAATTGAAGTGCTTCCTGAATAGTAGAGAAAACATTCCTTCCTCTGCTCAAGTACTGATTCACATTCTGATTCACATTTGTTTGTTGTCATGTGGCAAACACCATTTGGCATGTTTACTCCTAGGTCTTAATTACCCTGCAGCAGTACTTTTCTCTTTATAGATCTTATTTCCTTTCCTTCTCTCAGCTGTAGCATGAAACAGCACCTAAATTAATCCAAAAATAATAGCCTAGTTCTTCCTTCCATCTTCCCTCCTCGCCCCAGCTGCATGCTTCTGCTTCTTCCCCTGTCACCAGCACCTGTGGGCTCTCCACTCAACTTGATTCAACTTGTTAAAGCAACAGAAAATTAATCCAGTGAAGAAAAGATGGGTTTAGCAATAGGTTTGCAGTTCTAATTGGCTGGGTGAGGAGGCTCATAAACATCAGAACCAACACAAAGGAGGGAGTCAGACTGGCACCAGGAATGTGGTAAGGGGGAGGGACCTATGCGATATCCCTGGCAATAACAGCAAGCTATTAATTCTGCTCAACCGTAACTTTTGTTAAAGATTTACGTTGCTTTTCATCCCTGAAAGAGCTCATCTGGGTCAGATGAGCACGGGAGTGAAGCATGCCAGAAGGTAACAGAACATGCTCCAGGGCTGGGAAAGAAGGAAACGGCGTGATCGTTTCTGGTTGTTGCTAGCCATGTAATCCTTTAATTGTTACCTGAATCTGCACCCTCAGCCGCTGGTTAGTGTTTTGGCGCAGGTATTGCATAAGCTATCTTAAAGATTTGCCTTTCTCCTCCTGCCTCTCGTCTCTTGGTTTTGTGCTAGCCCATGTACTCGTACAGCTGTGTCGAGAAACGTCTCCCAACAGAACCGGGAGTGAGGTGAGTGGTGCTTATTTAGCTGAGTTACTGTGCGCACAAATCAGTTCAACCTGTGGCCCTGCAGAAGGTGGTCAGCATCACTTAGAATGAGTTCTGTTACATCATTTTTTCAGCTCCTTAGCTAGCCATTAGGTGCAAAACACCCTGTTTTACAGCTTCCCCTTGTGACAGCTCGTGTCGGTGGACCTGAGGGAGCACCAAGTCTGCAGAACGGCAGCAGCGTGACTGCTGCCGTTTGGGAGAGTCGGGTGGGGAGATGTCGACGTTCTGAGTTGAGTTTGTCACAAAAGTTACCCATACTCACAGATTATTTTTGTACATTTCTGATGCTTTCATTTGAAATAAAGGAAAATGTTGGAGACACAGTCAGTAATTTGTTGCTTAAAAATGCAATGAAACATTTATAGGCTAAACAGGCATTTGTGACAAAATCTATGATGCAGTTAAAGTTATTTTCGGGATTTGGGCTTAGTGAAACAGCATGCTTTGAATTTTAAGTCCTGTGTACTGTTGTAAATGGTACCTGTCCTTTGCCAAAGAGTTCCTAGCATGCTAGATCACATCTCTCCACGACACCCCACTTTGCATGGGGTTTGTTATCCCATCCGTCTTCATTCCTCTGCCCTTTATTTATGCCTCATCCTGTTTTTCCTCCTCTTCCCATATGTACGTGAATGCAGGTTTTTTCCCTACCTGTAGCTGTTCTGTTTAAATGTACCAGTGGTACTTAATCATTATTCTCCCACACCCAGACAACACAAATTTGTTTCCCCTTTTGATATTTTTTGCTGTTGACTGATTACATTGATGTTAGGGTTAGGTTAGGGTTAGAAACCTTCTGCTTCGTGAGTTGCACAAATTTCAAATTTTAACAGGCGATTAATACTATAGGCAGTTTTGCAAAATAATCTCGCAAAAATACTGGTAGGAAACCGGCGATCTTCTTCTGCCCAAAATAAACTAATATACAAGCCCAAAATTTCCCCACCACATCCTGCACAAATGTCTATCTTCACACACAAATGAAAATATTTGAAATATTATGAGATTCCTGTGGGTTCTTTAAATGAAATGACCTTCTCTTGCTATCCCAGGTTTTGAAAAAAAAATAATAATACTTCAAAACCCAAAATGCTTTCCCTGTACTAGTCTAACTAGACCACACAGACTGCAGTATGCATATTATAAGGACAGTGAAGGGTTGTCCTGTAATAGAGCTTATTAGAGAAGTCTGGAGTGAAGCCATCTATAGACTAGACGGATTAGGAGCATGACAACTGGAAGCTGTTTCTTTCTGTCATCCTTCTCTCCAGCATTTGAAAAAGAAATTGAAGTAATATTCCTCATACCTCAAAGTTGTGCCTTAAGGGAGCCATTATGCTCACTCCTCGTTTTACACAGAGGCAAAATTTATTTTATAATCAAGTGTTGTTAATGCAAGGAAAAACATCTGCTGTTTAATGCTAGAAAATGTGAGCAGAATTTGTCTTCTGAATATATTGCAAGTGGTGTTGCAGCTCTGGAAAAATCATTTTCGTTTAAGTTTTTGGGGTTTAGAATAATGCTCCCCACTATTCAAGATTTTAGGAGTTTCATCTTGATGGAATTAGGACTACAACAGAAAATATTTGTGTATTTTTTGTAAACTGAGTAAACTGCTTGTTGGGGTACCTTCTTACTTGTGCTGTTCGCCTGCATATAAACAAAAGTGAGATTTGCAAAACTGCAATCCCTATTTTCAAAACCAGTCTTCCTCTCAGGCTGCAATGTCCTTCAGATGATTTTGATCATTTTTACAGTATTTGGAACGGTTCATTTTTCTCAAGTGAGGTTGTAACTTGTTGCAGTTGATGGTTAGTCTTGTTGGCTTTGCATTATTAATGAAAATTAGAATAAAAAGCCTGTCTGCTTGCCATCAGGTTCTCATAGGGGTTTTCTCTCAAAAACCTTTTGGCAGGATTATTTAGCAGTTTCATTCTGATGTGCCAAATCTGTTCACTACATATTAACAAATAAATTTGTGACAGTAAATATCTGTTGACATAATGCATTGCAGCAGTTGTATTTTGGTAACTTTCAGTTCTTTTTCTTTCTTTCTTGGGTTGTTACATATGGATAAAATACAATTGGGTTGTCCTATATCCGTATATTGATAACTTTAGTTACCACCTCCCTCCAGTTGCTAAATTAGGTGTCATTTCCCATTTTCCCACAAGTTTGGCTTACCTGATACGGGAGGTGGACTTAGTGAATTTGTTGTCATGCTGACTCAGTTCAAACTCAGAGCCACATAAAAAATGACCAGCCTAAAATTCTGTCTCTCTTGGAATGATTAAATCCGTTTTGTGAGAATCTAAGAAAAAAGGTATAAAAATTCTTCCCAAAAGAAAAGAATTCTTTTAGGTACTAGCTGCTGATTTTTGGATTTTGTTCAGAGAACTACTCAAATCTCATCTTCAAAACTGAAAGCCAACTATTAACATGTATTCAAGAGACAAGCTGTTGCCAGGGTAAGAAAATGACTTCCATTTTTCTATTCAGGAAGAAAAGACAATGTGAAACTGAAGTGGCCAGTTTAAAACAGTATTAGCATTCACTTTCCTCTGACTTTTACTTGGAGGGTGGTGGAGTTAAGTGATTCCGTGAGAATTTATTGAAATGTGATCTGTAACTTAATTATTCTTCTACAGAATTATTATATTCTAAATAAACTGGGATAATTCAAAACATACCCCAACTTCTTGTGAAAGCTTGGAATAATTCTTGCAAGAAACATGTCCTTAGACCAACACTTGATTGTGTTTGATAGCCACATGCCAAATGTAAATAAATATTTCATTGTTACGGATCTGTTATCCAATAGATTATGCAGTAATGGATCTAGTATCTGCTCTGATGGAGCTTTTATAATGTTGATTCTCCTTTTGGGAGTGGTAGGGAAATGGAAGCGCTTGAGGTCACTGAAAAATTTTAAGTGTTAAGTTGGAAAGATAAGAGTCGGGGTTGAAATACAAGTCTACTTGTTACTGTTTAAAAAAGATGGGTAGAAGTTTTTGCAGTGAAAAATGTCAGTTGCGTGACCAAAATTATTCACAAACGTGCATTAATTTTCCTAAGCCACTTTACACATTTTTTTTTTTCCCCAACAGAGTTACTTAAAATATATTTTATTGAACATTTTAACTTTGAACTGTTTAGCATGGTGGTATTGCTTTTGTGCCTAAGCACAAAACCGAAAAATGCAGAATATCTAATTTCTTTGAAAAGAAGTTTTTACTCTCAGTTTGGGGCAAAACCCTTAAGTTCTTGGAAAACTGAGATTACTTTTTTTTTAACCATCTCTGTAAGTAGAGAGCTTCATTTCAACACTCGTGCCCTTTCATTCCTCTTTTCCCTGTTGTAGTCTGTTCCCAGCACCAGCATCCCCTTCCGTTGCACCCAGTGCATCCCACCACAGCCTGTTTGGGGTTGTGGCTGGATGGAGCTGTACACGCAAGACTTGTTTGTCTGGTCAGTCAGTTTCTGAGCTCTGCCAAGTCTTCCTCAGCAGCACGCTACCTTCGTTCTTTCCACCTTAACTAGCTGCTACTTCTTGCAGTATTTGCAGATTTTAAGACGCATTTGTAGTCCTAACTCTCCTTTGGTTTGGTTGGCAGTTGCTAAGGGAAGACATATAGCGACAAACTTCGTTTTCTTAGAACACCAATATGTGATTTATAGGAAATTAGGATGGTGGAGTAAGCCTTAGAATTTATTGAAAATATGTTGTTATACCATGCCCCATTCAAGTTTTTACATAAGAATTACCGTAATATTTGGAAGAGTGTTTTCTCTAAATGTGTTTCTATGCTCAGAAATAACTTGCACGAAAGGTGAAATGACATGGTAGGAAATTAAAGATGCCTCTTCTGTATAATCTTGAAGCGGAGCGATGTTAAAAGCACGAAGCTGTTCACAAGTGACCATCCCAGGGGTACTTAGTACCATGGTTCAGCAGATGCAGTTTCCTGACTGTGTTCTTAGGCAGCACTGTCAAAGAAAGGGGGGGTCTCTGCAGTATTAGCACTTGTGCAGATGTCACCAGCCAAATCAAATTCCTGATCTGGCTGGAAGTTTTCTTGAGTGGGGGATTAGTTTCTGGCCAGATTAGGAATCGCATCTATCTAGCTGATTACACAACCCACGAGCACTTTCATCAGCTACAGCTGGAAACACACGGCCAAAGAAGTGGAGGGATAGTCCCTTTGACCAAAAGTGCAGATTTTTATCTTCTTAGCGGGATTGTAAATCTGCAGCTTAAGAAATGTTTTGTTAACGTGCTGATGGGCTCAGAAAGGCTCAGCTGCTTGCGTACCTTTTAAAGAGAACGGCAAAGATCCAAAAGCTTGTTACTTTAAACATATTTGAGTCTGCAGTAATAGATCATTTTGAAAGTAAACTTATTACTGGATACATGTGGACATTTCTGAGCAGAATACCCTGTAAACACGTTTTGTACCTTTGCAGGCTAATAAAGGCACTCTCATTCATGATGTTTTCTACATGGCTGTATTCGTATGACATAAATTTCACTCAGTTTTTAGCTTCAGATTAAAACTTTGCTACAGATGTCAAGACTTCTGAGATACTAGGAATTGGAGATGTTGGTATAACATAGCTGAAATATGGTGGATTAAACTGTAATTTTGTTTTCAGGGTTCCATTTTTTCTTTGAGTTATACCTTGAAATCCAATCTGTCATTCTAGATAATGCACTTTCAGTTGTTTTTTCAGGTTCATCTTAGAGGATTTATCTTAAGGAGTGCATGGGGAGGGAGGCGACAAGATGCTGATTGTAGTGGTACCACTCCAAGAGCTATAATGCTGTTTCCTGGTTTATATATTTTCAAGATCAGTTTTTAAAAATTGCATCGGTTTCTGTTCCTCATTCCTTAGGAAAGCACTGCTTAAGCTGCATTGGCACAGTATGGTTTTGGCACAGTATGGTTTTGGCTCAGCTGTTCCCACTACTTGGCATTTCATCTTGCCGTGGCATACTCCGGTCTCAGCATTTGCTTGCTGTGCTAAATGATTGAGATTATAAAGGTACTGAATACTTGCTCCATTGAGCAAGTACTGTGTTTTGGCGCAGACCAGCTTGGGTATTGCTGTGTAGCTGATTTAAAAAAGTAAAAATCTTTTAAGTTGCCAGGGGGTAGACGAGGGACATTGAAAGATTGTGTCCTTTTGTTTCTTGTTTAAGTCTGCAGTTGTTGTTCCTTGTGCATTGAAGGTTCAATGTGCAAAACGCTGTCTAGTCCTGTTGAATGTCATTCCGCGTTTTTCACTTGGGATTACTGCAAAGACATTTTTCAAATGTTAAACCTACAACAGGTAGTTAATCTTTTATTAGTGATACTGGTTTTAGCTTCTCTCAATGGGGTTGGAAACTATCTCACGGATCTTGACTAGATGACAAAACTGTGATAGTGAATAGTTTGCTTTAACGTACCTTATTGTGAAGTGAATTTTGCCCTCTGAACTCCAGTACGTTTTTTCCCCCATAGTAGTTGCTCTTCAAGATGATTCATTTTTTCCCTTGCTTGTGATGCACTCTTAGTCAAAAGTCTCCTCTGGACCATGTCCATATACAATCTTCATTGCCATCAACTGCTGTCCTCCCCATCCTGCAAGTCACACTTCAGGTAGCACATTTTAGATAATATCTGACACACAGAAACTCCAGCCTGTGTTCAGGTAGGAGCTTGAACGCAGTTAATTACTTGGTTTTAGCTTCTAGTGAGCGTTTTCACTGGGAATACCAGAAATGAAAGGAACTACCAAGCAGGCAGATCAAAACTGAGCATCTTTCATTGATGAAATACTTTTATTTTACTGGAATAACTGCTTATGTTAAGGTTGAACCATTGAGGGTTTGAGAAAGGTATGCGGTTTCATGCTGTACAGAAAGGCAGAGGATGCCGGCTGTGTGCTTTTTCTTCCTGTAAAAATACCTGTACGGGATTTCCTTACGAGCTTGCCCAGATACATATCCACAGAGAAATAAGTGGCTGCTGTATGGAATGATGAGAATTTAAACAAAACCTTGGTAGCTTGTTAAAAATCTCCTGGGGAGAGTGTAGCAGTTTTATGTTTCAGGAAGATCTTTAGGTTGTTGATTGCTGCAGTGCTCCTGATTCTTACTCTCAATGTGCTAAGAAAATGATGCTGAATTGTGACAGTGTACCCCAGTTTTAAAAGGATGTCCTGCTTAAGGGAATATTCATGGAGCTTAATAAAGTATTATTCAGCTTTAAGGTTTATTTGTGGAGATTTGAATTCAGGAAATGGCATTGTTACGCAAGAATTGGAGCAGCTAAAAGGAAAGGAGATTAATATACTAAGACTTGGAAGGGGAAACTGGGCTTGGAGGATTTTGTTAGCTCAGGCACCAATTTCCATATTTAAGTAGAACTTTCTGTAAAACTTTCTTTTTTTTTTTTTTTCTTTGAAGCAGGATAGGGATTCAGGATCAAAAAGATGGTATTCATGTATATAAAGTGAAGATGTTTCCAATCTTTGCAGAAATCTTCCCACTTATTCGGGAGATCTGGGCATGCTTCACTCCAGGAGTTTCTTTCCAGGGACTCATTAAAATGAATGCAGAAGTAGTATCAGATCGTTTTTATTCAGCTACATTATTAACAAAGTAGAAAGTTGGAGTGATTAAGCCATGAAACTGTAACTGTCCCTCAGGAACACCTCAACAATTGTGCCTCGGAGCGTTTCCTATTTGATTTCAGTGCTTTCTCGAACAGAGGAAAGAGGTAGCGGTACAAAGGTGAGCTTGTGTGAGTCTGCAGATAGAAAGGCTCTGGCATTTGCAGAAGAGTTTTCAGTGTGTTATGTTTGAAATGGAGAACTTAACATTGGGGGGTTTTTTTCTTCATAAAAATGGTATATAATTACTTTTATTGCTGTATACAGTAACTGCAAATCATAAAAAATAGAAAATGTTAAGTTTTGTAAGATTTTGTGCCATAAATCGTATGAAAAAATACCATAGAAAGTTTCAGTTTAAAAGATCCAATATCTCACGTATCACTTTCCCTTACTGAGGGAAGTGTAGCATTACAACTTTGATGTTATGTACATTTTTCACCAGGGCAGGGGGGAATCTCTTTGAACAGAGAATTGAGTTATAAAGGAGTAAACCGAGAGAAAATTAATCTATAGCGATGAAGTAACTTAAGATCCTCAGGGAGTACGTACCTTCCCCTGTTTAAAAAAAAAAAACCAAACAAACCACAAACAAAAAACCCCACAACATAAAAAATTCCCACTGTTTTGGAAAGGAAAATACAGATTGTCAATAACTTAATGAAGGAAATATCTAATGAAGTTAGTATTTAAAAATACTGACCTGAAAGCCAGTTGAAAAAGTAATTTGTACATGTAATCTTTCTCTACAAGAAAGCAATGGGACTCTTCAGGCATAACTAATACCCCGTATTCTGTGTGCACCTTGTAAGTTACTGTCTCTCTGCTGTAACTTTCCAGACAATAAAGGTGCAAACTGACCCTATTTTCCACTGCCCTGTAGCCAAAAGAGGGGCTTCCTGGAATTCTGTGCTTGGCAGTTCCTAGAGGGCAGCTGAAAGCACCGAGACCTTTGTAATTTATATGGCAGCATCTTGGTAGCCTTTGAAATACCTGAGCTGTGAAGTTGTGCGTTTTGTGTGTGGTCTGTAGTCAAAACGTTCTGACCCGTTGTGGGTGAGAAAGGTGTTCTAAAACTTCTCCTGTCTGAGATGAGGAGTGCATGCAAAAAATAAGGTTCCTAACTCCACAAATCCCTTCTGAGTAGTATGTAAGCTGGGAAGGTGAAATGTTAGATACTCTAGTGCATACTTTTACTCCTTTCCATGTAAGTATTATATGGTTTGTGTCTTTCTTGACTACATATAGGACAAAATAGCTGGTGTATATGGCATGTTACTGTGTGTTGGGAAGTACCTGACAGGACTGTGTTATCTTTAAGATTTTAAATAAAAAGTTTTGTAATGGGATGTGCAAACAAAAATTACTGAGGGCTGAGATTTTGAGGTAAAAAACCCCCAAACTTTGCGAAATATTGATTTAGAAAACTCAGGATAGCATTCACGTACACAAATATGGATCTTTAAAGTGTTAACACAGATCATCTTGAACTTGCAGATAGCAGATCTTTAAAGAGTACAGTCTGTGGAAACAATAATGGGTAAAGGCAGCTCATCTTAGTAGCCTAAATAAAAAAAGAACATTTCTGGGCTAAACCTTTGATAATTGTAATTCCAAGAAAAGCAATGATATTTTTCGCTCATTCAAACTTCATTGCCATTAAATAATACTTCTCGGTTTTCCACTTTTCCTCCTTTAGAAGCGTGTGTTTCTTTTGGCAGGTAAGTACGCTAGAAAGCTCAGGATAGTTTGGTTATTTTGGAGGAGCCGGGGCTGTTTGAGAAGATAGGAATTTCTGTTTAGAATGGAAAATGGATCCTAATGGTCTCTTTGGAGACAGAATGGTCTTTCAAAAATTAGAAAAGCACTTTTCTATGGAAAAAAGGGTTTGTATGTTGAAACTGAAATATGGTGTGTGGTGAGTATGTATCCAGATAAATTCCACTAGTTACTGTTCTCAGGGCACAACTTTTGATTAAGAGTAACCTTAAAGATTTATTAGTGTTCATAAGACCAGGGTTTGTTAATCTGGCAATGTTTGCTTTTCTTACGGTCTTTATACTTAATCCACTGTACACCCTCAGTTGTACGTTGGTCTGTCTGTGAGGAGCATCGGGGTGAGCGTCTCGGCTAAGTGGTAGAGTGCTGCTGGGAGCCGTGGCTTCCCGTGGCGGAGAGGCTCTGCCACTCTACGCGTCCTCCAGAGCTCTGTGGGGCAGGTGGCACTTCAGAAGCGACATTTTGGATGAACAAATTGAGGTGTAGGTGCTAGTTTAAAGACAACAAGGAATGGAGGTTAGTAACGCTTTTAAAAATAGGAATAATGTTTAATTAGGCAGAATCGTGTGGGCCAGGGAGTGATATTTATAGGCTGAGACATTCAGTTGCGTTGGACTGACAGATTAATATATACAAAATTTTATTTTGTAGAATTTAAGATTTTATACATAATGAACTTGATATAACCTCATAAAAGCCAGAAGGAAAAACCTGTAGTTCTTAACAGGACATCTTTTTTTTTTTTCTTTCCATGAACATATGCTGCTAATAATTAATCTTCAACGTGTCCCAGATCATGCACTGAAATAATAATTTTGCCCCCTCAGATCACCTTTCTTCCAAGATGTTTTTCTTAACTGCCTGGAATTAGTTGGTCTGAGTTTAATTAGGTTTAAGTGGATACACTCTAGTTGCAAAAGAGAATTTGAAAAGATATTACCTATTCATTAATCTGTGTGTCCTGTTTCAAGAGAGTATGTGATACAAAACCTCAGTAATAACTGTCTGTTTACAGGAAGATAACCAGTATTCTTTTGATAATCTGTATAAGCGCTGACTGTTTTAAACCATTTATAGTTATCCCTTCCCTGTTTTATTCAAGTTTCTTCTGTTTTGTTATGTTTAAGTGACATTTTTAGTTCTTGTAGCCCAAAAATATTATCAAATAGCCTGATCAAGTTGAACACTCCTTGTGGTATGACATGCTGTTTAAAAGCCTTAAGTGGAAGGTAAACCTTAGTGTGGTAAAAGAGAACTTCAAGGAAGAACAACTGTCATACACGATTAGCTTTGAAAAGGCAGCGTAGTGCTGTGGTTCACTGTTTGTAATATAAAGTGACGTGATTCAAGGGGTATTTTATTAAAAGGAAATTGCAATTAAGGAAATAGCATGTTCCTTAATTACTGCCATTTCAGAATGATCTCCAGTAAAATGGTGTTCTGTGTCCTGCTTTTTGTAGGACTATAACAGGTGTGGGCTCTAAGGTACATCTGGTTTTTAAGCATTTTTATCCTGTATCATACGGTAATTCTGCCCATTGATTTTGTAGGTGGAAGGAAGACTTCACTAGTTATGTAGATAAGGGAAGGTACAATAGTTCATATAAAAAGCCTGGAAAAAAATCCCTGTCCAAGACCCATGGAACTAGATGTGTACAATTAATCTAAACGGAGCAAGAAATGAGGTGGAGCCCCCAAAGCTCCCTAGCTCCTGTTCCTATGCCTGCGAAACAAAGCCAGTGGAAGAACCCAGCACCTCCCTCCTTTCCCACAGAGTGTGACTGGGTGTTCCAGCCAGCTGCTCCCGCAGTTACCTTATCTCATTCAGGACTTCAAAACAGAAGAAGGAATATCGTAAAGAAGTATGGGATCAGATGCAAGTAGCGATCAAACTAGATAACCTCTCTGTAGGCAAACCCTCATTACTAGTCGGTGTTTGCGCAAAGCGAAATGCAGTTTTACAGAACTACGGTGTATGTTCATAGCAGGAGACACCAAGAAAACCAAGCAACTTGTATAAGGGTTGTCCTTGTTGGGTTTTAGACATATGCTGCAGTTCTGGCTATAGACCAGTAGACATGTAAACCTAGCTATTCCGTAATAATTCTTCTTTTCCAGATACTCTTACCAATCACTGTGTTGCCCTTTGTAACTAATACCCGGAGGGAATATGGATCACCCTTATGCCAAGTACAGAACTTGCGTGTGTAGTCCCAGGGTGAGTCTCTTTCCCCTCTCCTGGTTCTCTATGTTGAACGGTCAAAGTGAGTGTTTGATACTGGAAGTGAATTCTGTGGCTGGGCTTACGTAAGATGTGTAGCCTACTGGTATTTTATGCTGTGCACAACCAGACTACACCTACATACTGTCTGCTTAAAATAGCAAATTTTAAAAATCTTTAGCATCTGCCGTCTTGAGTAAGTTTCAAAACTTTTTGTTCTCATTTTCATCCAAGTTTCTTAAGGTTCCTGATGTTTTGTCTCTAATAATATGGGGGTTTTAAGACGGATAATTTGTTGGCTAACAAGTTATTCCACAGAAGAACATTTCAAGAATATTTATTGACTGCTAGATCGTAGTGGCATCTGAAATGCTGTATCTTGATTTGGTCTGGAAATCTGAGCAGATACCAAATTCTGTTTGTTTGTCTTTTGGGATAAGATTAATGAGTCTTGTAAATTATTAAGGTCTGCGCTCTCATCTTCCACACCCGATTTCTCCAAATAGGCACCGTATGCTAAAAGCTACTCATTAGTAGCTGAACTGATAGTTGAATGTATTTATTATTGATGACCTGGTGGGAATTGCCCTCTCTGAAAAAGGGTGGTAGGCTGATAGAAATACTTTGCGTGGAAAGGTGACGTTAAAAGATTTGCTATTTTGTGCATTTATTTCTGAAGACGCGTTTGTTTGATGGACTCATGCCACGGGGTACCCAGCATGAGAAGTTATCGCAGAGAAGTAGATTGAATCTTGTCTTGCACTCCTCCTACTCTTCTTACAGACCCATGAGATTTTTTTATTACAACTCTGATATAATCTGAAGCATATTCCTGTAAAAGCAGTACAATTTCATTTTGCATATCTTCATCAATATATTGTAATTTCTATCACTGTTTTACCACACAAAAGCGGGCTGTTAAGCAAAGCTAAAGCAATGAAGCAGAAGAGAGTCCTAGATTGCAGCATGGCTACTGTAATCTCCTAGATATTATCAAACCCAGCTTCAGAGCGTTATTGCCAGCCATAAGGCAGAGAAAGCAGGCATTATTCTGACTGAACTCATAATCCTTGAAGCTTGAATCTGCTCTTAAAGATCTATTGAGACAAAATTTCATTATTATGTATCCCATTAAGAGAATATATTACTAGTATATGTAGGATAACTTTTCTGCTAATGTACAGATTTAAAATGTTTTATGAAAATAAATCAATACCTTGAAATGAAACCCAAACCTCAGAATGCCAATTTTGTTTAAGACATGGCTCGTTTGGAATGATTAATGACTCTTGGTGGTATATCTCCACTTAAGCCTAGCTAAATCTGCATTGCCACAATCTTACTGTGTGACATGTCCCGTGTCCCTCCCACCCCACCACCATGTGCCCACTCTCTCTGGCTCCTGGTGGTGGCCCTTGCATGGGAGGTGGTCTCCAGCTGGATCAGCTCCCTGAGCTGGCTGGCCATGGGATCACGCGAGCATCCGTGTACCTCCCCAGGAAAGGGCAGAAACTCAGAAGCAGCGCCAAGGGTAGGGCTGTGCCAGCCCCGATTGAGATTGATTTAAGATGTTCTAGAGACACACCCTTTTAAAACATCACTCATTTGGAATATATTATCTTCGAGTTTCCGCTGAGCCTGGAAGTTTCTAGTTGAAAGGGATTTTAGATTAAGCAGAGAATTTGCAAAACAATAGGACAGAGAAAAATTGTAGTGTGAGTCAGAGCATGGAACCTTCCACCACCTAATGCTTAGAACGGCTGAAATCCCGCGGATTAGTTAATAGAATAACTGTAGTTTCCAGCATGTAATCAGCTACTATGTCCATTGTACTTTCAGTTTGCTGGAATAAAAGAACCAGTTTAGTCATCAAAACTTAGTATAAAACTCTGTAGTTTATGAACAACATTTTTGAACAAGGTATCTTAGATTATGTGCTAAATGCTGATGTTTATGTTAAATGTTTATTGTTTTATAAGTTATTGTTTACTTCCCATAACATCTGTGACATGGTAGGACACACCACAAAACACAAAAAAGTGTGCATTACTTTGGAAATTGACAATGTAATGACTGACAAAGGGAAGGGAGGAAGATACAATTGATCAAGGCATTTATATTAAATACCAAGTAAAAAGTGGAATAATTGTAATAGAATATTGGCTGGAGTACAGGACTTGCAGTCCACCTGCACTGGCTAGAGGGACCTGCCAGGTTAAAACAGTGAAGAGCGTAAATGGTTCAGAGGTCACCTTAATTGCAGATGGTTTAACTGAGTGTGAAATAATAACATTTAAAAAAAAAAAAAAAGTGGTACGTAGAATCAGTCATAACTCTGACACAGCTACAGTTAGAATAAAATCAGAATCTGGAGAAACAAACTACTTTTTAGCTGACTCTTGAAGTAGATCCCAACCTTTTTATTTCGCTTTGAAACATGAGCTTTCTTAGTTACCATAGCACAATAATACTTACTGTAAAATGCAGTTAGATCTTTATTTCTGCAATTGCTTCTCTTGACCGCTTTGACATTTAGTGACAAAATCGTAGGAGAATAAGTACTGCTTGGAGGCTGCAAAGTGGCAGTAAATATCTAATACATGTGGGGCATTTTGGTTGGTCTTTCTCTGGTTTTCCATGTCAACCATATTAATCATTGAGACACTCAGAAGTTTTCTGCTGAGCTTCTCTAACATTTTGATGATGTCAAAATGTCTCATTGGAGTAATTATAATGTTGAACTTTAGATGAGACTGTAAAAGATTTCTGCGTAGATTTATTGCTAGATCGTTTCCTCAGCCTCCAGTAACCTGTATCTGTAAACTGTCAGCACGTGAAACTCTGTGGCAGTTGGCCACATGGACTTTCTCAGAAGCGGGGATCCATGGAAATACTATCCTTACGAGTTAACTTGACATTCTGAACTGGCTTCCGCGGACTGGGAAGGCTTATCTTACAGCTTGGCTTCCAAGCAGCTAGCTGTCCCCATCACCCTGCTTGGTGCACTGCAGTAGTTGTTGGAAACTTGGGGAAACCTTCCGTTCATGGGACTTGACGCCCGCTGGTGTGTGACAACATCAGATGACAAGTTCGTTGCTTCTGCGAGAACCGCCAGGATGTTGCTTAGCTCTTCTGTAACTCATCAAGCAGGCAGCTTGGCATCCTTGAGAACAGACTTGCAAACACCAAAGCATATTGTCTTCAGAAACGAAGTACTGAATTCCACACCCATCCTCTTCCAAAAACACTGCTAAGTTAAGACATTTTCTTAAACTCTGATGTTTAACCAAATTGGTATTTCTTTTCATGAATTTTCAGAATAATGCCATGCAGCAGAGGCATTATTCACAAGAGGTTTTTCTCTTTGTTTGAGAGGATAATGTAGCCAAACTTGGAATTTTAATGACATCTAGAAATGTGTCTCCGCATTAAGCACTAAATAAATCATTGGTTTAGGCAACTTTACATGGCACCATTCTGGAGACTTTGATATCAAATACTGTATCTGCATTGGCAAAGTGAAATGTGTTTAAATTTTCTCTGGTGCGTAGAATTTTTTGTGACGTGTGGAGTGTTTAAAAGCAATCATCTCAATATTTAACCATTTAAATACTTTCACTTAGAATCTGCTGCCTACTCGTCGTCGTATCCCTCCCTGGCTTTGAATTTTATGTTGCTCTTTCCCATCTCTTAGTGTTCCTTTAGCTTACCTTATGTGGAGGAGAGAAAGCAAATTAAAGCTGGGCTTCTGTCTCTGGTGGCACCGCAGCCCAGTCAAGCCCGACTTCCCATCCTTTCCTAGTCATTCATTTCCACTTCTGCGCCGCCTCCGGTGTTGTGCCAGCACATGTGTTTGGGCAGCCGCATGGTGAACCGAAGCAGGGAAGTGATTCAACTGGAGAAGGAAAACCCTGCCAAAAAAGGCCCACTGCCAGCATAAAGCAATGTTGTCTCGGGTGGTTGGGCTGGCGTAGGAACAAACAGCTGGGGGGAAAAGGTAGGAGTTGTTTAAGTTTGTTCTTCTGCTGAAAAAATGATAATGGAGCCACAGCCTAAAAATTAAGGTTTTGCCTAAAAATAAGCTATGTAAATTCAGAAGGAAAAAAAAAAACCACAAAAACATGACCAGGTTTATTTAAAAATGATTGTCACTTGTTAGTGCATGTTCTTGTGTTTGTTTCAAATTCTTGTGTTGATTTAGCCCAGGTCAGTTCCTTACTAAGTTAAATTAAATCAATAAAGTATTCTTGAGTAAATAAAGTATACCCATACCAGCCATGCTGATGAGGCTTAGGCAGACTACTTGATTGCTGAAGTTTACTCAACTGAAACAAGGCTTTTCGGTGCGATTTCTGGAAACCAGCCGGTTTGCAGGTTGCAGCCTTTTTCAGGAACGCCGTCGGTGTGTCGATCCCTGGCTGAACTTTGTGCAGCCGGTGTATCCTGGGGGGGCGGCCAGCTGGTTTTCAGTGTTCCGATCAGTGAGCACGTTACTCCATTGCCTCAGCTTTGGGTCTACAAGGGCAAATGAGGAGAAGGATTCCTTACAGATCAAGTAATCGCTCTCATATTTTCCACTTACTCTTCATTTTTCTCTAATGCTAGAAACAAACTTGCAACTACGCAGTTGCTTGTGTGCTTGCACTGCTGCACGGCTTGCAGATAATAGTGATAGAGTCAGGGCAGATGGAGCAACTCGGAAAGTATTCTCAAAGCGAAGCTATCTGTAGGGACATAATCCAACCTAGCAGCTTGCTGCTGCTGAGGAAGCTCCTGAGCGCTCTGCCCTTCCCCTTCCTCCCCACCCAGGTTGGTGCCACCACCTCACCTCTTTGTCAGTTGATTTACCTCGCTTGGCAGAACACAAACTTGGCAAAAGAAGATCAGTTTCTGCTGTGTTAGTGAGTTGATGGGCGCAGAGGAGGAAGCAGAACCGCGTGGCTGACAGCGAAGGCAGGGAAAGGAGTGAATCCGCAGTCTTTGATCTGTAAGGAGCGTTTTGCAACTGCAGATAAGGAGCATTGGCCTTTTGTTGCAAAGGCTGTCTTCTGGGCTGGGTCACCTGTAACACTGAAACAAAGCTCAGATGCTGTGAGCAATGCTAAAGTTACTGGAATTAAGTGATTTTTATATGGTAACTAACGGTAACAATTAGGAAAACATTATTAGGGAGTAGATTACACTAAGGAGGAACCCAATTAAAGTTGGAGTCAACTTTTCTGAAGCGAGAAAGCAAGCCAAGGTGTATAGCTATGTTGGCAAACTCTTTGAAGTCCAGATAACCAGTGAAACTCAAGACAAGGATGCTCGATTGGAGGTTTTGTTGAATAACAAGATAGAGGAAGAAGTGGTTATTACAGGGTCTGTCTTTTACCTTCCTTCTGCCTGTCGGAGAACTGAATTCTCTGTTCAGTAGGCTGCTTTAGCACAAGGCAGGCAGAAGTCTCCTCGTCGGTACTGTTGTCTGCTGCAAAGGGCAGCCCGGTGGCGGGGCCAGTTGGCACACAGCTCTTCCAGGCCACTGCTGGCTTAAGTGACCAGCACCCAAACTCCTGCACAGCAGGTGATGCTCTGGCCATGTGGTAAACCAGATCAAGAAACTGGTTCAGGTTTAAAATCTCTGTAAAATAAATGAGAGAATATTCACGGCACAGCTTTCCCCATTGTTTGGCATCTTTTACTCTTCTGTGCTGCGGGAGTGGTGTCTCTGCCTCTCCTTGCTTACAGCCAGGGTATTAGTGCTCACCCCTTAGCCCAAGAGCTCCTGCTTCCATTTGAAATGAGGAGACTATAATTCCAGTTTGTGTCTTTCCCCCCACCCCCTTGTTTATCCCTGTCGGTTGGCAGGCTGAAACGCAACTGTAAGCTAGTGCACAGCTCATAATTCAAAGAGGAAAAACCACTTTCCCCTTACCTTACATACCAATAGCCTAAGGGCTTTTTGCTGAAAGGAGGAAGGACCCTAATGCATGTTCTTGTTACTTTTTGCAGTTGATTTTTAGGGTGAAGCATGAACCTCTAGTTTAAGCGTAACTTGTGAAAGTCACAAAGGAGTGTTTGTGATGGGCGATGAAGTACAGACATGTGACGCTCTCGGTTGGGGAGCTTTGTCACTGCTCCAAAGGTGGGCTTTTTCAGGGAGCGTGTTGTGATAGCATTGGCTATCGTGGCTTCTGTCTTCTGCCTTTCTTCTCTAACACATGGATGTGAGCTATATTAAGCTTTATTACTTGCAAGCCCTGTTACAGCCAACAATTTTCCATTGTTTTTTATTCTGTTGTTTTCCTCCAAGAGAGGTTCTCAAACCATAGTCAGCAAAAATATACTAAACAGCTTCTTTTTAAATGCAAAGTTTGAGTACGCGCAGCAGTCTGTGTGAAACTAGCCAGTCTGCCTGAAATCAAGTGGCGTGCTAGGTCATTTTCGAAACAAAGTTTAGGAAACAATCCGATCCAGGTCAAGTTCCCTCTCAGCCCTCTGGCATGGAGGAAAAATGCTGACAAGTCGAATGCTTTCATTCAGAGCGATATCTGGTAGAGGAAAAAGAACTTCAGTTCAATATGCATACACATTTTTAAGTACTGTCTTCCTCAAAGATCAAGGAATAATCAGTTGGCTTCCCTTACATAAGGAAAATCACCTCCAAATTTCTGATATTACAAAGGTAAGGAGGATTTGTGGTCACCTTATAGTACATGTTTCTAAATATTTTTGCTTGTTGAGTGGCTATTTTTACAATGGTACGCGCTTTCCTGTCTATATAAATTTTGCATAATGCTCAAATTTCTGAGCCTAAAAGAAAATAATGGAAATTACTCTTTCAGCCACACTTCTCAGCACCCAGCAAGCTAATGCATGGATCTGAAAAAGATAAAGTGAAAGGAGACTGCGTGAAACCAATCAGAGCTGTTAAGCTGCAGCAATACAAAACTGTTGGTATTTTAAATAAATGGTTAAAATAAATTCCTCTCGATTAACGCTGGGCTACTTGAAATTCCCCTAGGTTTAAAATAAAAAAGAAGATGGAATTTTAACCAGCTCATTTGATAGAAAAATAACCTGCACATGGGGTTTGAGGGAAGATCTGAGACGGCAGATTACAGTGGGAAAATCGTGGCAGAGCATCAGTTTCTGCAGAGCGGGTAGGGGAGAGAAGCGTGAGGAATTCCCCACCGCAAAACTTGCGGAGCACCAGGATAACACACTTGTTATAGTTCCACTGCCTGCTAGTGTTTTCAAGTCACAAGTCAAGTTACAGTCGTATGTGGAAAACCTAGTGTTTCTTCCAGGCTTGTCCTGCTTTGATCTAGGGCAAATACCCCTTCCCTAGTTCCCAGTGTCCTGAAATGTATTTAGTAAATATTGGATTTTATATCATATAAACCTCATATAGACTACTGAAAATGCAAAAAATGATTTTTTTTCCCCCAACCCTCATAACTCTGCCAAATTAGAGGGATTTTATGAAGACAGCAAAAATTTTACAGCCACCAAAATTCAATTACAAAGTGAATTCCTAAGCAGGGAAGCATGGTTGTGATACGGTAGCACTGGAAAATCTTTTCTTCCCCTTCTTCTCCATCTTACTCTTGGGAAAATCTGAAATGTACTTGCTACAACCCAACAACAACAAAAAATTGAGATTGCTTGGGCAGACTACAAAAATTAAAATAGTCTCATGAATGACACCCACGGGTAGTTTTTTATTAACTAATGGACACCGATGTTTTTAATGCAACTTAGAGCATTTATGAGGACATTTTTGATCTGAAGAAATACACCCTAGAACTTATGCTTGGAGTGAGTTTCATGTGTGTCTACTGTGGGATTTCTGGTTTGGTTTTTGGTGGTTTTTTTTTTTTTAATAGACTCTTTGGTGTTTGAGATACTGGAGGTTAGAAGCGGACAGTTTCTCAAAACTGTTCATAGAATACATGTTGTTAGCAGCAAATGAACAATATCAGTCTCTGGAACTACCAAGCCTCTTGCACTCGCACTTGACCTTGCGTGGAGCCTCACAAAAGAGAGGTGAGCGCTGGCTGTGTGCACGCAGAGCCTGCCGTTGGGGTATTTTGAAGCATTTTCTTAATACAAGACGTTTACCCCAGGAGGACTGTGCTTGTAGTGACCTTACCTGACCTCAGCTGGAATTCATTACATATTCCTTTAGTGAGGAACAGCCGGGAGAAGCTGTTCTCTGCCGCAGCGTGGGGAAGCGGTTCGGTGGGAGCAGCGGCTCTGCCTCTTAACAGGTTGCTCCACGGTGTGTCAGCGCAGGCGCCGGTGACCTGAGGGCATCCCTGTCCAAGGGGAGCCTTTTCTCCGAGACTGACCTCTGCACTGGATCAAAATGCCTTCGCCAGTGTTTTTAGGAATAGTTTACACTTTTGGAATTGAATAATAAAGATCCCAGTTGGCTTTTCATACTGGAAAATAAAAGTAAATTCCACGTATTACACTCACAAATTTAAAAGTATAAGATGCCTAGTAATTGTTCTTCATCCTCCCTTACCACCACCCACTGTCTGTTTATTTGCAGTCTGTTTCGCTGCCATTATTTTTGTTCTTTCCTCTCTAAATTCAGAAACAGCTAGAATACAAAGGCGCATTAGTGTGCTGCCTCTAGCATGGTCGTCTCTGTATCAATGGGGTAAAAGTTTAAAATGCAGTGAAGTGCTCATTTGAGGGGAGTACACACAAATTAATTCAGCTCTATAAAGCGCGAAGGCACAGAAAAATAACTTTCCTCTATTTTAAATCTTCTTTTAATAGTGCTCGAACAGTTCGGTGGCTTGCAAATATGTAGCAGCATGGTGAACCTTTGTTTATTTTATATGTGGTTTTCCCCCCAAAAAAATTTTCTCTGCCTTCAAACATGCCCCTCTGATCTCACGACTCTAAAATTGTTTCACCCTCTGAAGCCTCTGAATATGACAGGCAGTCGAGCTTAAAAAGAATTTGAGAGAGGAGTGGAGAGCTGGAGCTGTATGTATGGTTACATACATCGGGACACTCCAAACTGGGAGCCAGGCTGAGGGAGGCCTGTAAAAGAAATCACAAATCATAATGGCATAGGAACAAGTAAATAGAGGTGATGCAAAGGAACAAGTTTCTTACCTGGTTGTTGGGGTTTGTTTTTTTCCGACAAGAACCTGGCAGCTCCAAACAAATGCACAAATGTACCTCAGACAAAGCTGTTGAGCTGTGGAATGTCCTTCCCCAGGATGTTGTGGATAGGGAATTGTAAATGGGTTCAAAAGGTAACTGGGTAAATTTATGAAGGAAAATTCCATGCAAGACTATCAAGTAGAAAGACGCCATTTCTTTCTCAGGAAGTCTCTAAACTGCAAATTGCTGGAGGTCAGAGAGGGTTTGAAGAAAGGGTTCCTGTCAATGCCTTTATGCTCTGGGCCACTGCCAGAGGCAGACTCATGGACAAACTGGTCTTCTGGTCCGATCTGCTGGGCTGCCAGCGTCTTGTGAACTGCTTCTGCCCTCTCTGGGGATTTCCCTGAGGTGTTTGGGATCCTTCTGACCTTCTTTTCAACATCTTCGATATTTGGCAACTTTGCTTACCCTGCAGTTTGTTACCTCTGTTATTTGAAATGTCAGCACCTGAATTGCATCATCCCTTCTCAGATGAAGTCTATTATGGTCGCATAATACTTGCTGTCAGTTAATTATTTAACCTGCACAGATGGAGCACTCTTACTTTTCTGTGACAGTCAACTCCTCTGTTCGTAAATTTGCGTTTAGGAGTAAAATTTTTGAAAAAGTAACTTGTTACTTCAGCTTTTCCAATATAGAGTTTTATTCTGGACTAACATATAACAACATCGTTTTGTAGAGCAGCATTTGGCAGATTTCTCTGTAGCTTGGGTAACTGTTTTCTTGAAGCATAACATTCATTGAGGTCATTTCACCCTGGACAATTTCTTCAGCTAATTGAGGCATGCGCCTTTGGCGCTGGGCTTTGCGCCAGCCTCTCAGATTGCTCCTGTCTGGCAGCAGTTCTTTTTGATCCAAGATTCCCCCCTTATTGCTGTTACCTGTTTCCTCCTTTCTGTGTATTCCCAGTGGACTGTTTCTCAGGCATGGGTTTTCCAGCTCTGCATGTCACCAAGTGACTCCTTTCTCATTACCGTTTTGACAGTCCTTTACTATCCTGTTTTAACTTTGTCTCGTTTTTCTTTAACTTGAAGGTTTCAAATAAACATTTCTGTCTGGCAAGAGAGTTTAAAACCTGAAGCTTCTCAGGTTTTCCCTTTTCAGACAAGTTCCTATATCAACACAAGTGTTAAGCTTGATACTAAACATCAGTGTTGTCCTTTTAATAGGTTTTTTTTGAGGGGGTTCTGGAGAAAATGCTCTGTTCTGTTTCAGAGCATGAAGTGATGCTGCAGCTAAGCTGTATTGTTCATTTAATGCCAAGCCAGAACTAGAGTCATACTTGCTGCCTATTGTCCACTGGCCCTGCCTGGTTCCGTATTGCACAGTACCAATTGTTTCCAGCTTGCAGCTGTTTTATACAGCTCACTCTCTGTAGCTGCCAAAACCGCTCAGTGCCCAGCCTGTCTCTAGTAAGAGTATAAAGAAATTATCTTCCTTTTCTTCAGCGTTTTGCAAGATGAAGATGCTTCAGCCTGTGATCCAGAATTTCCCTGGTGTGTTCAATTCATCTGCTGTGATGAAGAGCTTAAACAGCTGGTTTTAAACAGCGCGATGCTGTGTTGCACACGCTGAAGAAAGGGAGACAGGACAGTGCAGGTCACATGCAAAAGAACTTCAGGTAACTTTGGGGGGAAAAAACCTGGACCAGTGAAGACTTGCTGAATTTTGTATCATTTAAATGCCTAGTATGTGTTTGAACGTATTATTTCTGAAATATTAAGTGCTTCTTGCAATTCTCTGTTACAACTGCAGTTTATTTCCATCAGTATGTTTAAACTGCAGTCAGAACAAGAAAAAGTACCTTAAAATACTTGAGGGAAGAGAAATACCATAGCAAGAAATGGCAAAGCCCTTTCCAGTGCCCTCAGACTTTTGCAGTGGGGTGTTACTCTCGCTCCAAGTGCTGTTTTGCCTTAAGGTGGCTTTCCAGCAAATATTACCAATTTTGATAAATTTGTCAGTCTTCAATGAGATTTAAAAATCAGAGCACTGTAAATTTTGACCTGTCTTCAAGCTCTGCTTATACTGTTGGCTGACCTCACAGTTCTCATCATTTTAACTGAGATGATGTTCGTTTTCTGACATTATTTCACTAATTCAATGCCAGGAGTGTTCTTGTGGCTATTCTGACCCATTCAATTTGTTTTCTGCTGTAGCTTCTCGCTTTAGATTTACATATTATATTATTGTCTTTTTCATTGCAAGGTCAAATGTTACTTCACTGAGAAGTCAAAATGTGTGGATTGGCTCTTGTCACAAACGTAATTTAACCATCATTTATGTTTTTGGAAGTACTCCATTTTTGATCCATTTCATTTATCTTAATACCTGCTTTTAGGTAAAACTTTGACAAATGATAGCAATGTGTGGAAGATATTTTAGCATAGTCTTTTGGAAATCATTTTCCTGAAGATCAGTGTAAATTCATGACCAGACTTAAAATAACAGATTATAAAATGTCAAAGCTAGTAAAACTATTAAAAAGAAAAGGAATTTTGACTAATGGCTGGTGTGTGTGGGTTAATATTAAGGTGAAGATTGCATGTCTGTCTTTAGCCATGAGAAAAATTCAGTTAAAGCATTTCTCTCTAGCTTCCTGCTGAATTCAGTTTTCTTTGTCTGGCCGTAGCTGTGGGAAGGGCTCAGTGCAGCACATCTCTGGAATGTTCCAGCTTTGTCCGGGGTGCTGTTCGCACTCCGCTTGCAGCCACGAGCCCTCCCTCCCTCGGCATGCTGGCTTTCTGGGCTCAAGTGATGTTTTGAGTTAAAGCTGAGCAAGTTTTCTGAGCTAAATACTTCTGTGGCCACCCCCAGTGAGAAGGGTGGTTTCAGTGCGAGTGAATCAGGACATGGGGTGCTCGACAAGGCAGGGAAAATAGCAGGATTGAAAAACTGAGATTCCATTCTGACAGAGGTCATTCCTAAACATGTGTAAATCAGAGTTGCTCCTTTTTTTTTTTTTTTTTTAAATTTCTGGTTTAACAACAAATCATACAGTACTGGCAATGCAATATCAATCTCAAATTTTATTTTGTTTTTCTTTTCAGTTTTTCCCACCATATGAATTGTTATTGATGTGGGGTTTTTTTTGATGGCCATCCACCAGAATTTTTACAGGAGTTTTATAATTACCTAGTGAATGCTGTGATGAAATCTGTGCTAAGGGTCAGTCACAATATATATCAGCTTCTTGCTGTATTACTTCACTTCCTAAATGCTGGTGACATATCCGTTTGTCTGCGATTTGGTTCAAGGGACACACAGGATCAACAGAGGTGGATTCTGTGTGTTAGCAAAAGGCAAGAACAAACTTCGGGATGAATCAGCAGCGCGCACGCGTGCAGCATGACTGACCGTCGGCCCCTCCAGGTTCCACGGATAGCAGAGCGCTGCGATAACCCGCTGTCCCGATTCAAGGCGATTTGCCCAAGACGGAGGTGGTGTGATTCAGCCTGTCTATATTTTGCTACTCAAATTGCAGCCGTACAAAAGTTCTTTCAAGCACAGTGATGCTGGGGACTGTCCATTTGCTTTTGTAAGTGGTAATAAGCTATTTGGCAGGCTTAAAACACTCTCTTCCCCTTCTCTCAGGACGTGCATTCTGCAACATTTCACAAGGAGAATGCCATGCCTGTCTTCAGTCTGCTGGTTCCTCTTCATATCGCAATTCAGTAAGATTTTCTACTAACCTTTGCCGTACATCCCCGAGTGGTTGGTCCTCTGGGGGAGGGTATTTGGAGGCGCGAGCTGGAGGCTGAGGTGGCGTGGTAATGGTAGGCTTGTTTGAGAGGCAGCCCTGGAGTTGTATTGGGAAATGCAGTGCCTTTTCACATCTTTCTTTGTTGAACTGAAGCCAGGGAATCAGCGTTATGTATTCAAGAGCAAGAAAAATGGCATTTGCAGCAGGGTGTAATTTTATTTTTATGGTCCCAAGCATTCTTTTGTTTGCAACTCTGGCTAAATATATTCATGATACCTTGAAAGGGGTATACGTAGAGGTGGGAGTTTTTAAATTGCTTTTTTTGTCGTTGTTGTTTCTAGCTTATATAAATGCATATATTCTGTAAAGATCGAAGGTGACCTGAAAAGAGGGTTTGGAAGAGATTTTTCATCCAAATGATACTTCTTCAAATACAAAAGATGGGGGGGGAAAGAAGAGAAATTTCAAGTTTGTTCTCTCCAACTTTGTTTTGTTCAAAGTTCTTACCTGCACAAGAGATCTTATTTCTACCAGAATTGATAAGCCAGTGAAGTATGTGCTAACAAAAGTAATGTTAAGTACTTTAATAAAAAATCTCTCCTCCTAGTCAATCACACACACACTCTCTGTGGTTATTTCATTAATTTTACTGAGAGATTCTAGGACACTTTTCAAGACCAGATCTACATTTTTATACTATTGTTTCAAAATATATATGGATTTTCTTTTAACGTAAATCTTTTCTGGTCTACTTGATTTTTAAATTTTTATTTGCATATAACATTTATAAAGTTAGATTATGACAGTACTGTTTCTACTGCTTCTGAAACCACCTTTAAAGTCTGCCTTGGATGATCTGTCAACTTAAATTATTACATTTGCATCTCTTTTGTAGAGCCTGTGCAAGTAAAATATCTTTAATTTGTCTTCTATTTTATGGTAAAGTTCAAAGGAGAAGATAAGCCAATTTGTTCATGACATTTTTGAAATGCTGCTTAATACATTTATTTAAAACGAAAAAAAGTCCTATTATGATTTAAAGGAAAGGGTGGGAAGCAAATGGCAAATCCCAGTGTATGAAGCTGTAGAAGTCTCCTCAAAGTCTGAATACTTGAGAAACTTTAAATGGTCTTGGTTACTAAACAAGGAATTAAGGATTAGGTCAGGGAAGGCATGGACTTTAAGTAGTGTAAAACAGAATCAGAAAAGTCATAAGAGATGGAGACAAGGCGCATGTCTCAGATATGATTTGTAGATTTAAATGCAATTCAGTTTTTTTGCTTATGTGGAGGAAGTTATTTCCAGTATAGAGGGTAAATCTGGGGAAACTTTAAAAAGTCTAGTTAATTTCTCAGATACTTCAAATTTACACACATTCAAACATTATTTGACAGCAGTTTAATGTTGTCTATATCTGTTTGTTACTGTTTGAATAGTAACAACATGGGAAGAGCAGACTGTCTGCAGAGGGAAAAGAAAGAAAATGTTCGTAATATTATAAATCAAAAAGTAGAAGTAGTGTTCCTCAAATATTAAAAACATGAGTATTTTGCTAAGGGAACTGGCGGATGAAGTCACCAAGCCACTATCCATCATATCTGAGAAGTCGTGGCAGTCTGGTGAAGCTCCCACTGACTGGAAAAGGAGAAGCATAACCCCCATTTTTTAAAAGGGTGAAAAAGAAGACTCGAGGAACTGCAGGCGAGTCAGTCTCACCTCTGTCCCCAGCATGATCATGGAGCAGATCCTCCTGGAAACTGCTAAGGCACCTGGATAATAAGGAGGTGATTGGTGGCAGACAACAGGGCGTCACTAATGGCAAATCATGCCTGACAAATCTGGTGGCTTTCTACAACAGGGCTACAGCGCTGGTGGATAAGGGGAGAGCAGCAGATGCCATCTACCTAGACTTATGCAAAGCATTTGATAGTGTCCCACACGACATCCTGGTCTCTAAATTGGAGAGACATGCATTTGAGCGATGGACCAGCTGGTGGATAAGAAACTGGCTGGATGGCTGCACTCAAAGGGTTGTGGACAATGGCTCAATGTCGAAGTGGAAACCAGTGACGAGTGGCGTTCCTCAGGGGTCAGTACTGGGACCGGTACTACTTCATATCTTTGGCAACATGGATGTTGGGATTGAGTGCACCCTCAGCAAGTTTGCTGACGACACCAAGCTGTGCGGAGTGGTCGACACGCTGGAGGGAAGGGATGCCATCCAGAGGGGCCTGCACAGGCCAGAGAGGCCCGTGCCAACCTCATGAAGTTCAAGACGACCAAGTGCTAGGTCCTGCACATGGGTCAGGGTAATCCCAAGAATAAATCCAGGCTGGGCGGAGAACGGATGGAGAGCAAATTCCTTAGGAGAGGGACTTGGGGGTGTTGGTGGATGAGAAGCTCAACATGAGCCGGCAATGTGCACTCACAGCCCAGAAAGCCATCGGCGTCCCGGGCTGCATCAAAAGCGGTGTGGCCAGCAGGGCAAGGGAGGGGATTCTGCCCCTCTACTCTGCTGTCTTGAGACCACACCTGGAATACTGAGCCCCTACCTCTGGAGACCCCAACATAAGAAGGACATGGACCTGTTGGAGCGGGGCCAGAGGAGGCCATGAAGATGATCCGAGGGCTGTGGAGCCCCTCTGCTGGGAGGACAGGCTGGGAGAGTTGGGGGTGTTCAGCCTGGAGATGAGAAGGCTCCGGGAAGACCTTAGAGCCCCTTCCAGTATCTGAACAGGGCTCCAGGAAAGCTGGAGAGGGACTTCTTACAAGGGCCTGTAGTGATAGGATGAGGGGTGATGGCTTCAAACTGGAAGAGGGGAGACTCAGATGAGATATTGGGAAGAACTTTTTCCCTCTGAGGGTGGTGAGCCCCTGGCCGGGGTTGCCCAGAGAAGCTGTGGCTGCCCCATCCCTGGAGACGTTCAAGGCCAGGTTGGATGAGGCTTGGAGGAACCTGGTCTAGTGGGAGGTGTCCCTGCCCATAGCAGGGGGGTTGGAACTTCATGATCTTTAAGGTCCCTTCCAACCTAAACCATTCTATGGTTTTGTGTTCATACTTGACGTGTATTTTCTTGAATAAAAAAATGTTTTATGAGATGATTTGGAGAAACCTGGAAGAAAGGTCTTTCTCTGTTAATCCCAAAAAAAAGTTTGCACCTTTGTTGTGCAAGTAGGCAAATGCTTCTGCAGAAACACTTTGGAGGGGGAGAAAATCAGAACAAACAAAAGCCACAAGGATTTTTGCCATTTTTCATCAGGGATGATGTGCCCTGCCACGTGCTACAGGCAGGACTTAGCCCATCATGATGAATTGCATGGTGGTAACGTGGATAGCTGTACACGCAAGAGCACAAATACGTTTTAGGAGGGTTGTGTAGAGAGAGTCAAGCTTAAGAAGCAGCATGTGCAGGCTAATAAAGGTAAGGAGAAGACCGCAAGGCATGTTGTACTGCTTGCCTGGGATATGTACAAACAATGCTGCTGTGTTAACCCGCTTTTCAAAGGTGTAGGATAGAGAAACAATTTCAGGTGTGTAGACGTGTGTACGCAGACTCACACAAGGTCAGGATTTATGGCAAGGTGAGCACAGGATGACGCAGTGACAATTAGATTCTGCGGCCGTTTTTATTAAAAGAAAGTCTAAAGTCCATGACTCTTGTATTCAAAAGCTTGGAATAATTGTATCATGCAGAAAGAAAATCACTCAACCTCTGCTACTGTACTTCATCAGCATTCCTCCTTTTCTTAGCACTCCCCGTACTTATCTTTTGCCAACGCAATGCTGTGAGGAAATACTTCTCTGCATTTCTTTTGCTTCTGTTAGTCTATGATAATGATGATCTTGAAACTATTCTGCAATGGCAACTTGCAGTACTTTGGTAAATTGTGGCTTTTGTCAGATAAATTGCATTGGTAAAAATTTTCTTGATCCCTAAAACCTTCATTTATCTTCCCATTAAATATATATATATTCTCCAACTTCTATTCTTCCGCTTTAATCTGTAAAGCACAGCGTATGATGCGGTTTCTTTGTTGATTTTAGAGATAATTTTTAGCCTGTCAAAGACCTTCTGTCTCAACAACTTTGAAACAAAGATTTTTAAATAGATGATAAAGTGCAGCTGCCAGATTAACAGACATAAGAAACTGGAAGGGGAGGATCTCACAGATGGTTCTAATAAAACTCGGCAAACAGCAAAGGAGTGTGGTGGTGGGTGGGGGAGTGGATTGAAATTCGAATCGTAATCCCAGTGCGAGTTTGGGGTTTAGTTTGTGAAAGAAAGTTGTATAAACAGCCATTTGAGGGTTTGGGGTTGGGTGGGGTTTTTATTGTTGCTTTCAATTTTTCCTGTTGCTGATTTTTCCCTCTTCCTGTATCCCTATGTCCATATCACCACCTGAGGCTTGCATTGCATCCTCCTCCAGGAAGCCACATGCAGGTATTCATAAGATTTTAGTGAAAGTAAAATACCAGTAAAAGCCTAGATATTCAGTAACTGTTGAGATAGGAAATTTTTCTTCTTGTTACAGCAAAGAACAGTAAAAATGATACAGTGGACTTTTGTTGCTTCATTGACAGGTGCTGCTGTTGTCTTCTATTCCCTCCCCTCCCTCACAGGACTGCGCAGCTCCGTGAATTAATAAGTTCCTTTTGGCTAAGCTTGAAACTCTCTTCCAAGCTTTAATAAACCATGTGTTTCTTTAATCTATAAGAATTTTGTACGACTCATTCATAAGGATGGGTGACTAGCAGTACCTTCTGTCTTTTTTCTGATAACTTTCTCCTCTTATTAAATAATAGTAGGTCTGTAATATAAGGCCAAAAATTAATGACTAATGATTGCACTGGGGAAGATGCAGCGGAGGCCCTGGATAGTCCCTGGTGGTCTCAGAATTCAATCACTTGTTCGTCTTGACCAACTGGAGTTTTTTGGTGGGAGGATGAGGGTAATTGGTTTTTGGTTGTAACCATTTCAATTCAGACGTGCCATGTTTAGTAACCTGAGCTTGTTTTTTCATCCTGGTAGTTCATGGCAATGTATTTTATTTGGTAAAAGAAAATATGTTCCCAATGCATATACCAAGATGATGTCACTTCCACGTCCAGCTGGCAGGTTTGGGTTCTAGGAAGTCACTTTGATGACAGTGAATTTCCAACTTTCTCGGATGGCTACTCCAGCTATAAGATGTAGTATATTCTGTTCTGTTTAGGTCAGCTGGATGTGGTCACAGCATGGTAGGTAAAGGTATATTCGGAGTTTGGTTTTAACCTGCGCCTGGATGATCAGCTACAAGAAAGATAGCTGGTGGTTCTTCTGGGCAGAGAACCTTATTGTCACCTCCTTTCCAGAACCAAAGCAATTAACGCCTTTATTTTTTTCCTCTTGCTAACCTCTCCTTTCTTCAATGAAAGGAACAGCGTTCTGGGAGCACACAGACTTCGACCTGCACGGTAGCCCTTCGGGGCATGTCTTCATCTTGCGGTGTCAAAAGCTTTTCAAATCAGTGGTTCAGGAGGAGCAAATCCTTCAAATGCATGAGTAACAGATACTTGTTTTCAAGAGTCCTTAAGGGTGACCAAGTCATTAAGTACTTCCTTTCTCTCCATGAATCAGTTCTATTTTAAACAGCACATTCATGCTGTATTTAATACTTTAAAAAGGAAAAAAAGTTTTGACTTTTAAACTGCCTTTTTCTGAGTCTCTTCTCCTGTACATCTGCGAATTTGTATTAAAAATGTAAGTATATCTGGAAAAGAAGGCACATTCCTTACACTGATTCCTTTTCTCCGTCTCCTTTGAGTGGATGTGGTCTGTCGACAGCGTTTCTTCGCTCAAGGAGACAATTTTGAGGTGAAGAATTTATTACTCTCCAAAATGCATCCCTCTTTACTAACCTGATCAACGGTTGGGTAATGCCACTTAAAAAAGCCGTCACGCAGGCAGCCTGTCTACGCGCACAGTAATAACTACCAGCAATATCCCCTCGCACTTCAGATGCAGCTCTGGAAATTCTTGTCTTCAGATCAGCATTTGCTGTGCCAGGTGATTATTGCAGCCTCTTTGGCAAAGCTGTCACGCATCCATTGTGTGCAGGAGGCCTGTGACATTTCATGGAAGGAAATCCCATGATTTAATGAAATGCTGTAGTTGTTGATATTGACCCTGTGGTATTGCGTTATGCTTCGCTGATACAGTCAATTTGGAAATAATCTGTGTCCCCTCTCTCTACTGTATCATGCAAAAAGGATAACGGAACATGCGTATTTATAATTATGTGGATTTACTGTGTTTTGTGTCCACGATATCAACGTGCTGATACATTAAACAGCGTAAGCGTTGCCAGAGTCCTCCTAGCTTGGCAAATCTGATAGCCATCGGAAAGCAAAGAGTAATTCTTGCGATAAAAATCAGGTAATGTACAGAATGCTAAAGTATCGCCAGTCATTCACAGCCCATGAAGAGTTCGCTTGCAGGCAACGTGAATGGGAAAAACATTTCCCAAATCATGGCTTTGTTTCCTTGTGGATTTGCTTCAGTTTTTGCCTCCTTTACGCAGTCAGCAATCATAACTTGTTGGTGGTTTTTGAAATGTAGACTTCCTGTTACTAATCTTGTAATTAGGTGCCCTTTTATTCCTGGGCTGTCACTCAGCTTGACAGGACAGATAGCTCCCAGCCTTGGCAGTTGCTAGAAAGTAGGGGCTGTTTTGCAGAAATGGCTTGTGATTCATTTGTTTAGCATTCCTCCCGCTTTGTTTTGTGAGGACGGCTTCTATGGGACTGAGTCACATGGCAGCTCTTTTCATACTGAGTTTCTGCTGCCTGCAGCCTCTGCAGAAAGCCAAGGGAAAAAATGCAGAGCGATTTATCTACATCTTCGTTGACTCCGTCCGTGTTAATTGTCTAATAAATATAAAGCAGCCGCTAAAAGGAAGGATTTCATGTCATCTTTATTGATTAACTTAAAATGTTTTAAATCAATCCATAGTACTGAGCACTGAAACATAAGTAAATATAGAGTGGTCTGGGTTTGTGCCAGAGTTTGATCCTTTACTTTTTGAGTGGTAAATTCCATTTTTTAAGTTTTGTGAGTACGATAACAACGTTATATATGACGTCCATACCACTTGTTGACTTAGCTACCTTTTAATATGCAATATGCTTATGTTGGAGATAAAATGTTTTCTGTGGCACTTACAAAATATATTGTGAGGGCAGCTCCAAAAAACATCTCAGCGTTCCTCAGGAGCCGCGGGAACACCTGACTTGTATAAAGCTGTGGTTGTGAGAGTGCAATTCTGCAAGGAAAGGCAAAGGGCAAGCGAACCTCTTCACTGCGGCTGCACAAAGTCTGCAGAACTGTAGTAAAATGCCTACATGCAACTGAAACTAGAAAATGGATGTAAATGTTGGTGTTTTATTATAGTATTCCAGCTTATCAACATTTAAAGAAGTAGCACAGTTAGAAACGTAGCCACTTTTGGTTTTGGTAAGACTTTGTTAGTTTTGCTTTTAGTTTAGGTAGGTTCCTGGGATAACAGTGCTGGGAGCCGTGAGGGTGTTACGTACGTGACTTACTAGCCCTTGGTGAATTTTAGTATTGCCATACATTGACTGCTATTTCTAGCATTATTTTAAGTTAGACACAGGTGTGGCTATGGCAACGTTTACCTGTTTTCGTGTTTCCTATGGAGCTATGCCCAGAGGTGCCGAGGCTTTGAGAACAGGGCAGGCTAGCGGAGCTGTGGCCACCTCAAGTACTAGAGGAGGAGAAATCCAGCCCCCTCCACTAGGCAGCTTCCTTAAATTGAGCACGCTGCCTAAACCCACAAAATTGCCAGGCCTTTGCTCCTCTAGCCAGGAAAAAAATATTCTGGAAGGGGTTAAAATTTTACACAAACACATTGCCTTATAGAGAGACTTTAAATATATGCAACCGTTCCGTGCCATGGAGCTTTTGCTGATTTCTTTCTTCTTCAGGGCTGTTTTTTCTTAATTCAAAGAACTCTATAATATATGCAAAAATTGTTGCTGCCGAATAAGGTTCTCAAACAACTAAGGACTGTGGTATTCTCTCACCACCCTTTCTGGAGGCTTTGCAGAGCTCTGTTCTCCTTCCTGTTCTTCCCCTACATCGTATTTCTGGCTGATCCCGTCTGTAAAAGCAAATTGGTTGGCAACTCTCAGACAGGTTGGGAGGAGAACATTAAATCTTCTCCATGCAGGCTAAGGTCTTGACTTACCTCTAATATCTCCATTTAGATGATGAGCCTCAAGTTGAAGTTTAAGACTAAATTAGTGGCTATTCCTTTATCTGTCATTAGGAAGGTATTCACCCTTCTCATTAATTACATTTTTAAGCACTTAATGCATGTTTCCTGTTCTGATGGCTGTTACTCATCTCACCTGTTGCTGCTCATCTGCAAAGCTATTTCAGTATCTTCCTTTCAAATGTCCTAAAAAAAATGTTTTTGTTGTGATAACTGTTGTCAAGGCATTTTGCTTATGCCACTCAGCAGTTGGTGGGTTTGCTTGTCGTGCTCGTCAGTGCTGTCTTGCTATTGTACAGTCTGTGTATGCTCACCAGACTGTAATTTCTTTTCACGGAAGTTATAAAGCGCTTTGATCCATGTTACCTGCGGCTTTCATAATACAAATAACTTCTTGTGGGCATCAGTGTTTACTTTCCACCAACTTTGTCATCCACAAATGTGTTCACACTTGAAGTCGCAGAAGCAGAATACTGGGAGGGTGGGCAGGGGGAAGGAGAAAAAACCCCAACCCACAAACGAAACCCAAAAAGCACTAGACAGTCCTGTCTCCTTGAGTAACTTAAGAGACCTCTGGGAATGTTAGAGGCACAGCCTGGAGACTGTCAGAACACCAACAAATACGTCTGTGCTGCTCTATGAGGAGAGGAGCGTGCCTATAAATGTCTCTGTTTGGTTATGCTGAATGAAGGTGAAGGTTATTTATTTGAGTAACTTAGTGGAATGAAGGCCTAACCACCACAAACTGCTTACATCCAAACATAAGTAACATAAACCTGTGTGTTTTTGTTGCGTTAAAAGATGTAATATAGGTAGATAATTTTCTTCATTTTTTTTTCCTAAGCTCATTCTTTATATTTTGTTTGGAAACTGTAATTAAAAATAAGAAAATTGCTAGGATTGCCTGTTCTTTTTACTACCAAAAGTCTGTAATTATACCAGTTTGCTTCTACAGGCCGTTCCTCAGCGTGTGTGCTCCAACCCCTACTTTTACTGCAAAGCTAGTAGTGGGGCGATATAGCAGATGTAATTAGGAGGAGACTGCAGCAGCATGCTCCTGGGGCTCAGAAAACAAATGTGAATGCTAAGGAGGAGGAAGAGAGTCTGGTGTGCCAGCTATGCAGCCAGAATTCCGAAAAGTATCCAGGTGTCTTTTTATGTGGCTCTTGGAGCATTTAAGAGACTAGGAGATCACTGAAGAAGGAAAATTAACAATAAATCACATTTGAAGGTTGTCTGAAATAACATCATTGTCTTTCTTTTACAGAAAATGTTGCTGTCCTGACCTGTAGTCGTGAAGAGAAGGGAGTGAAGCAAATTTGTCTGGAGAAGTAGGAAGTTTGGAAATTTTCAGCAGGATTTATTGCCAGTAGCTGCAGAAGGTTTTGCAAAGCCAACTGTTGGTGTTAGAATGGATGAAATGCCTCAAACTTAAGTGGTAACTAATTTTTCTGACATCTTTTTATTTCCCTAATGCAGTATCACAATTTGTATAATTACAGAGGGTATTGTTTTACTAATACCAGAGAGAGTTTAGAGTAATCTTAAAAGAGACGAACATTGGATGAATCTTTGATTTTGTGAGTTTCATTTATTAGCAAGAAGTTGGAATTTTAGTATCTGATTATTTACTTGGTAGTTGAAATTTCTTCTGAGTGTTCATCCCATCTCTTCAGCACTGAAAAACAGAATTAGATTTTGCTATTACTCTGTTAGTAACTCCAAACGCCCAGCAAAACTGCAATTCGGAACAAGTTGTAGAAGCCCCTCTGTATCTGTTTTTAGTTGCATTGTAAGTAATTTGTGTGACTTCTGGAACACAGCAAAGACAAACATCTTTGTGTTCAACGCTGTGAAGGTTGCTCATTTCTGCTAACAATCGACATTTCCTGGAAAACTTCTTTTCTTTTTCCATTTTCTTCTTTGCTGTTCTTACTCTCTTATCCTGTTTTCTGCCCTTCATCCGTTCATAACCAGGTATGGAACATGCAAAATACTTGATCTTATGCTTGAGAGGTGTACTACGTCTTCACCAGGTCAACATACTAGTCAGGAATACAAAATTATGCTGCTGTTCAAATTTGAAGTGGGAATAGAATCATAGAATAGTTTGGGTTAGAAGGGATCTTTAAAGGTCATCTAGTCCAGCCCCCCTGCAAAGACCCCAGCTTCTCCTAGCTCTCCATGTTCAGCCTCTGTCCCTTTGTAAACGTGGGTGAAGTGTAACCAGTCACTAAAACCAGAATGTTTAGGAAGAGTACTCCAAGAGGATGATTCAACCTCTTTTGAGAGAAGAGAGTAAAAGAAGGTCTTTATGCACTTCTCAAAGCCTTGCTGAACCTGTGTACAATAGAATTTTCCTCAGCTTGGGTACACTGCTGGAAATGTCACTGCATGTATCAGAAGCGATATATCTCCACGTGTCTTCCACTTGGCAAGAATAAAAAAAAGAAATCTGTATGTGTTGTGGTTTTGTTTGCTACGATCTCAAAAATGTTAAGAATTCAGATTTTCAGACATTTATAATTGTTCCTTCTTATACTACCCTCTGTTCTGGAGATTAAGATGGAACAGGTCTGACGTTATTTTTATGTAACTTTTGGTAGAAAAATTAGTACTGCATTTCTGAACCTTAGAAGTACAGCTGTTCTCCCTTCCGCGGTCCAAGCAAGGTATTTATTCCACCCATCTATCATAGGCTGAGTTAAAACTTTCAGGGGAGAACTCTTAGTGCCCTAGGATAATTCTATCCTAATTTCTGTCAGGGTTAAAGGCAGGATTTTAGAAAATGTTCAACATTAATGTGACTGTTCCTATCTGAAAACCCACATTAAGGCTCCTTGTGTTTCTTGTGCGAGCACAGTCAGGCCAGCACTTAGGAGTCTCCCAACCAAAAACTTAGAGCGTTGGCGGATGCATCAATTGGTCAGTAGCCTGGTGGGGTTTTTCCCTAGCTGGTTTCCCATCTTTACCAGTTGTCTGGTTTGTTGCCAGAGTTGCTTGTATATTGTCTGTATTTCTCCTACTGTATTGGCAAGAAGGGAGGGAGGGTTTGCACATTCCAGTCATCTGCAGTGGTGACGAACGAAGCTTGAAAAGGACTTTTAAGAAAAAAAATTTTCTTCTTCTTTCCAGTTTTTTAATTTACCGTGCTTTTTAATGTTTTTTTTTTCCTCTGTCCTTACCTTTGTGGTCCTTTCTCTTTGAATATGTGCACATACAGATCTCTAATGCATTGACGTGTCTAATGAGAACAAGAGAAGACAGTTCCAGTACTGGTGTCTGTAGTTTGCAAAAGGTGTGGAGCTGGGGCACTTTAGTGTGCCTTCAGATTTCTACAAGGCACTTAAGAGCCCAGAACTATTATTGGGACAAGTTAAAAAGCAATACTAATCACAAACTCTTACTCATTCTGATTAAGGAAAATGTACCACCTTGGCATGTCTTTATATAGCAGGTTAGAAGAAGATGCAAATAACTTACAACCGTCATCGTTTGAGAGGAAAAATCCTTAGAAAACTGAAAGGTGATGTTTTGTTTGTTACCTTGTACATTGCTGCCTGGCAGAGCAACTTCTTTATGCGTACAGCCTTTGTCACAACAGCACTAACTGTAAATCTACCAGGGATAATGGCTTCAGCTGAGGAAATAGCTTCCCATAATTGTTGCAGTATTCAAATTACTATTATTTAGCTGGTAAAAGTGACAATCAGTGGCCCTGGAACAGGAACAGCAATGCTATGTGATAGATTTCTCTGCTGGCACAGGAAGATCTTAGTAGGCTGAACACCGAGAGGTTTGTGTAGTTTGAGAAAGCGCTGGGTGAGCTGTGCGGGAGGAGGCCCGGGAGGAGCCAGGGGCTGCTGTTTTGGGCAGATTTCCTTGCTGCTGGAGATGCTCCGGAGTGGCCTAGGTGGGATTTTTTGTCTCTGAGCACAGCTGGAGGATGTTGCACGGGAGGTGCTCTTGGCTTGGGGATTGCAAATGGGAGGGTTTTCTCTCAGCTTGAGAACACATTTTTTCCGCTTGACTCACCGAGTGAAATCTAAATGAGTGATAAAACTTCTAAAAGTAACGTTGAATTGGTTAGAATAATAAAAAGTGCATTTATCATCAGGAAGGAAGAGCAAAATAAGGGGAAAGATACAATGATGAGGAAGTCGCCACCTTCTCGGTAACAATGGGAGGCTGGAGGCAGCTGAGCACACCTCTGCTGCCCAGCCTGCCTCGGTCCCCAGCCTCACACTGACTTACCATCGAAGCAATTTTTCTGAAACTATTATCAACCTCCTCTCCCACACGCAGAACCCACACACATTTCTGTAGGGACACTCTCCATTGGAAAGACATTACACTACGGACATGTTTGCATAGGTTAACTCGTTGTATAGAATGCAGGCTTATATATGCATGAAAGGAAACAGCCCACTAATTCCTGCAGAAACTTTTTTTCCCCCTCCCCCAGGAACAACACCAGCCTTTGTTTCTTCTCTTTGCCTTGGCACTTAGAACAGGGAAGGAACATAAAATACTGGCACTGAAGCGGAGTCTGGTGTGATTGATGTATACTGTAGATAAAGCTAGGTACCTGCAAAAGACAGGGAGGGGCTATTGGCTTAAATGTATTTTTAATAGAATAACCATAAAAATATTCCTTTAATGATTTTACATTTCTCTGTTGGATTTCTTTTGTGTGCTCCTGAATGGTTTGCCAAATTATGTCGCTAAAGCAGGAAAGAGATGAGGTAACATTTGAACTTCAGTTATGTATGAACAAAAGACAGACTCGAAACTCAGGTATTTTAGCTCTATTTCAGCTAACAATATTAAAGTCAGAATGTGTTTGGGTTGAGGAGGTTAAACAAAGACTTTGTTCTCCCCCCCCCCGAGATCTGGCTGGCTAGTTTTTCAGGTCCAATGAGGCTTTTTCAGCTGAGTTTTAAATGTCTGAAGGTGATGATTCAAAATGGAAACATTGACAGAGTAAGCAACAGTAACACAAAAATATTTATTAAATGTGCCTCTCTGCAATTCTTTCCAAAGGCCAATTCTGATTTTTCACTAGCTTGCGTTAGTCTCCATTTTCACTTATCTATGAAATGTGTCCCATCACAGGTATGTTAAAAATATTGTCCTTGTCAGTTCATCTGATAAAAGGAGACTGATGCTTGTGTTTGTTAAATTCATGCTGGTGTGATGGCTGTCCCTGGAAACTTCAAATAAGCAGGACAGGCAAAATGGAAAAATCATCTCATAAGTTTGTAACGCTCCAAACCAGTAATGCTCCTCGTTTTGAACAGGCTCCTGTATTTTACATCAAAACAGCTCTGCTGCTGGGCATTGGATCTTCCAGCTCTTTTTGTGCCGGGATGGTAGATTGCTTGCTGCAGGAGCGGTGAATTTTCACTGATGGGGGGATAAGAGGCCTTGCTCCAATTTTCATTTGTTCAATATTCGTAAGAAATTCACCCTCCCTTAATTCACCATCATGTGAAACTACTGTATTTTACTTTGTCATTTCATTTATCAGCAGTTCATTTGGTGATAATTAGATTGCGTTTTTCATGCTGGGTCCTTTCATTGTTCTCTAGCCTGTTATTACGTGGTGTGGTCTTGGCAAGAAACACATTCCCATTCTTTAAATAAAGAAAAAAAAACAACCAACCCTGAACACATCTCAGATTCTGCTAATTAAGAAAATTATCAACTTCTAGCGTTGAAAAAGATAATCAACACACTTGAACCTGCTACAAGCAAGAAATATTTTGTATGAATAACTGTTGTATTGAGTTGGAAAAGATTACGTATGTAGTTGCCATAAAAAGATAGTTTTTTAAGTGCTGTCCAGGAGTTACAGCCCGCAGTATTGGTGCTATTCTTTTGCTAAAACCTGTAAATCAAAGTTGCTAGGTTAGCTCCATACGCTCCCTAATAGGAAATGGCATATAGGCATTATGTAAATACCATACTTCTGGCCTGTCTGTTAATGTTAAGAGCAGAGTGAGGGAATGAGAGGACAGAAAGCAGCCACATCTAAAAATATACTTGAGAAAGAGAAGTAAGATAGCAGCAGCGCTGCGTTCAGAGAGGATGGCTTCGCTTCCTACGACACCGCCATTTCCCTCGTGCAGTCCCCTCCGTGGGTGTTGGAGACGCTGGGAGCTGCTGGTGTCCACTGGGTGCAGGTAGTGCCGCTGTCCCGGGGTCTGGGCAGAGTCAGCTCCCCCCCGAACACTACGACGTCCGCCTCATACACCGGGTTGCTTCAGCAACGGCTCTTCTCTCACCTTTTAACACCAAATAATAGCAATATTGGAGGCTTCTGACATTCAAAGGGTTCTTAGCAATTTATCCAGAATGCAACTTTTCCTTTTGAACACCAATTTCCTTAGCTCTCTTCCATATAGCTCTCTGAAAACCTGTTCAGAAACAATTGCTGCTGATGCATAGTCTTTCTTCCTTTGTTCTTTCAAAGCGGGATTTTTTTCAGGCTAATCATCGCTATCTTAAATATGAACATTAGCATATATACTTTTTAAGCAGAAATGCTTCATAGATGAATAGGTAGGGGTTTTAATGGACTTCAGAATAATTCCAAAAATACCTGGCTTGGTTTCTTTTTCAGCTGTGTCTTGTATATCATTTTTTATATGAGTTAGCCTATTAATTTTTTTCTAAGCATTTACTTTTATTTCATTACTTTGCATATCTGGTAATAAAAATTCTGTGTATTCTCCATAGACAAACTGCAGGTTACAGTTTAACTTGCAGTGTTGTGGTGATGCTTTGTGATTTGAGTTACAGTGGCATTCCAAAGATATTTAACAAAACGCAGAGTTTTCCTACTGAAGGAGTATGTTGGCAGTGTGCAAACATAATAGGGATTGTTTATTTTTCAATGCTAGATGAGAAGGTGCGAGGACAAATAAAATACAAAATGAACAGGATCTCTATTCCAAATTCTTTAGATTCTTGCCTCCCCACCCAGATTTTTTAAGAACGCTGCAAGTATGCTACTGAGTTGCGTGAAGTTTTTCTTCTTTATAGCTCTACCCAAGATCTAACAATTATTGATTAGTTACGTTTCTTGTTGCACTGTGTCTTTACCAAGAACTTCTGGGGTATATTGCTGTTTTTACGAACGTCTTTACCAGGTTAAAGTACTTCAGATTTTTCACAATAGATTTCTTGAGTTAGTAACTAGAAATAAAAGTCGTAGGAGCTACCACTTGGTAAAAAGCGGTGACAGAATGTTTTCTCCTGATCAGTGCAGCACTAACTAGCTATATAACCAGTCAGAGGATTGAATCTGTCTAAAAATTCGTGCTTTCAGGGAAAGGACTGCTGAAAATAGAATTCGGGAGCACACCTTCCTCTTGTTTGTACTGACTTCCTGTTTCAGATTTGGTTTTTTCTGCAAATCCAGTTCAGGTACCTTGCAATTTTAAAATGTATTTCGTTACAAGCAGAAGGAGGGATGCACTAGCAGTTTTGCCTTCCAAAGGTTTCAGACATCTCTGCCATCCTCTTTTGTAATGGTTTCAGAGTATTTGCATTGGCAGCCAAATCACTACATCTGACTTTTGGCATAGGGCTATTTGCTTTCAACATCCATCCAAAGCTTACTTCAGAAGAAACACAGCCCCCCAAATGTAAAGGTGGCGTATGTGAGAAATAAACACATATTACTACAGTAATGCCTATCCGAACATTTTTTCGGTGATTCTATTACATCAGTGTTGTGGTTTCAGTATATTTAAGTTTAGGGCTTAAACTGAGTGAATATACAAGTATGAAATTAATCAAAATTTATGAGCTTTTTAATGGAAAAGACATTTCTTCCACAGCTGAAGAAAGATAGCACCAAGCTCACTGAAGGAAAAATAATCCTTGCCGAACTGTGTGACTCTGTGTCACTGATTTTTCAAGACTTTAGCTGATAATATCCTTTAAGCTTCATTTCGGTAATGGATACAAAAATTAACCTTGAATATGTGAGTGGCAGTGACATACTTGAATCCTGCATCAGTCAGTATTTGGTTAATTATCTAAGTATCACTCTAAAGAGAGCAGACTCCAGCTGGCTGTAATTAGGGCTGAATTGTTCCATGCCTTCAAGACAATTTTTACATTCATGGGATGTGTAGCTTTCTGTTGTCCTCATTTCCTGTACCATAAAAGTACTTGTATCCCACAGAATTAAAGGGGGGCAAATAGCGAGGACACTTTGTGGAGAAATCTTATTACCATCGTTTGAGGTCTGAGTGAGAAATATGCATTGCAAGTCTCAAAAAAAAAAAAATCACCAGGAGTCATAACTAAAAAGTATTATTTCAGTTGATTAGAAGAAAAGGTGGATCTTTAGAAAGCACAGTGGGTTCTATAAAGTCTGAAATCTGTGCTCTGTGAATTTTGGTCTTAATGAGAGACCACCAGCCTTTGTAGGAAGAAGCTTTGACAGCAAATCAGGAGTGCATGTGACACAAAACAGTCCGTGAAGACTCAGTAATTCAGTAGCCATGGGATACGGCACTAAAAGTGCAATATATAACATCCAATTTGTTGAAGTAAGTCTCTCTTTTTTTTTTGTCCTTATGCTGCTGAATGACTAGCACCGCAGCACTGGCATCTGTTTTTATGGATGCCCTAGCTTCAGGAGGCACAGGAATCGCTCCTCTGGCTTCCTCCCTCTTTAGTACACAGGTCGTCACAACCCATGCTCTGTGCAGCCTCTGCTGTCATCAGCCTGCGTTTCAACCCGTGATCAAGACTAGCAAGTTTTCAAATTCTTCCTTTCTTTGGGGAAGAAACAGCCTTTTATTTAGTTTGCATGTATAATTACACGTTGGTATTTCAGTAGTGTCCAATGTGGAATGTATATGCCAGGAACTATGGGGGGGGAAGGCAATTAACATGATTATTTTAGGAGCATGTGTAAATAGTTAACACCAGTCTATAGCCCCACCTGAAGCAGACTAGTCTGTATCTTGCAAACAGGTAAAACAAGGTCATGTCTTTTGTGATTTCCCTGAGCTGCTCACAGTTCCCAAGGAAAACACTTGGCCCTAGGGAATGTGTTGTACAGAAGAATGGTGCTGATGTGGCCCTCACGGCACAGGTTGTGACAGACTAGTCCCGTAATTTTAAATGACTGAAGTACTCTTTCAAAGAAAGAGACTTAAGCAGAACGGAAAGGTTTTGCACAGCACAGTAAGTCAGTCGGTGTGAGCCCGGGAGGTTCAGAGCAGTATCTGTCTGTAGGCGGTGATACCTACACAAAACTTGCTGCTCTTCATCTGCTGAAATCTCTACTGACCGGTTCTTCTCGGGGCGCGGAGGGTGACAGAGCTACAGCAGCTTCCCGGCTCCTCGCCGTGCGGTGTTGCCCGTCTGGCTGAACGTTTGCTGCTGATTGCTTACCTTCCCAGCCCATTCTACCTGCTGACCTGGCAGGAAACCGCTCCTCCTCCCCATCCACAGGTTGACTGGCTGCAGTTGGAAAGCCGAGTTGGTTCCCAGGTGTCAGGAGAAGAGCAGAGCCCGTACAAGAGAGCAGGGAGGGTACATGAAGGTGAGCGTCTTCAACTAATTTTAGTGTACAAATGTCTTATAAGCATAAGGGCCTAAAGGAAGTTAACAAAAGCAGTAGTTGATAAAGATGTACAATTTAAATTCCTTCTTCTTTATTAAATGCAAATTAAATATTTCCATAGGTAGTAATATTAGCATGCGTCTTTTACTGATTACCTTCATATCCGTCTGCATTTTCTTTTTGGGTTTAGATCTGTTGCGACAGGCATCTCCAGCAGTGGCTGTATGGATATCTCTGAGCTGCATTTAGAACACGTTTTTGCAGTGTGGTCATATGTGTGTTACTGCTCAACTTCCTGCATGTAAGCAATCATTCTTCAGTGCTGTGGCATTGTTCACTAGACAAACATAGGTAATTAGCGCATAAGAGCACTTTTAGTGTTGCAGGCCTGAAGCATAGAGTATATACACAAGAAAGTAAATTTTATTTTGTGTGCCGAAATGAACTTTTTCAATTTTGTGTACTTGATTACATTTTTAATAGAGAATTAATGTACGTTTTGCTATTTAGACAAGAATGCTCTACTTGCTAAACTGCTGCTGTGAAAGTTTATATTCTCTAAGTATAGAATTTAGAATCACAGATTGTGTTTATTGACTGAAAGTAAGTCTCTTAATCCTCAGTATCTAGACAGCTTCCTTGAAACTTTACTATGATGACTATGGGAAAACAGCTGAACTGATAAGTAACCGATACCCAAACACGTACGTACGAACTGTTTCGGTTCTAGCAATACACTAGTGAATCACTTCTACATGGTATGATGTTAGTTAGAGCAGTTTAGTAACTAGCTGTGAGCAGCTGTCCGTGCCCCAGTCCCACAGCCCAACCCTCCTCCTTCCCGTTAGCCCGGGCTAGCACTTAGCCAAAGGAAAGAGAGGCAGGCAGGGGGGAGTCATTCGATTCCTTCCCTCCCTCCCAAGTTCCCTTGCATCAGTTTTGGTTTCCAGCAGTGGGATTTGCTGCAGTGTCCCATAAGCACCAATACTGAAAGCTCAGCTGCGCGACAGCTTATAACATTAAACACGCAAACCACGGGACCACGACAGGTTTCACTGTGTTTATAGACCACACAGCCACCATCTCCATTTAGCATGTTTATATTTCAGTGGTTTTCAGCAATCTAAAGATGGTATGTTTTCCAAGCACATTAAAAGATAATTCAGTTATCATGACAAAATGCTAAAGGTACAGCTTGCAAAAAAATCTTCAAAACTTCCTCGACTCTACGCTGGGGTTCCCGAGGTGATGAATCCTACAGTGACCCTGCTGTTCCCAACTGCCTCACTTGGCACAGAAGTTTAAGCGTGTATCTCACAGTTCGTGTTACAAAGATCTATGTAACTTCCAACATGAGGGATATTGTTTCCTAATTGTTCAGAGCTGAACACTGGCTGCAATAACTGCTGACCTCGTACTGCGGCGGTGTGCCACAGAAGAAATGGCTTTCGTGTTGAAACGTGATTGGAGTACACTGTAATGTTTAATGCATCATTTTAACGGTACTCTCCAAAAGCCTAGAATCTTGGTATGTTATTATCTCAGACTCTGCAGTTGTTGTTTCTTATTTAAATGTCCTATCTCACTTGAGATTTAATGTAATTAGAACCAGCCTGTGGAAAAATCTTTTTCTATTATGTCTTAGCTATTGTTCCAGTCAAGATGGTAAAGCAAATCAAACAGGATATAATGAAAATGATAAAACCATTTGCAAGAGGCAGTTTTCCTGAGGGAAGTAAAAGGCAGCACCACTTTTCATTTTGCTTTGTATTTCTCAACGTGGGATGTGCCTGGAATAACTCCACTGAGCCCTGTCCGATACACCTGAGAGCAGAATCAGGTACATCCGGCAGCAAGATGACTGCACTGATACAAGAGCGAACCAAAAGTACTGTAGCAATAAGCCTCTTCCGCTGTTCATGTTGCTGTACCGCCCTGTTCAGCCAACACTAGGTCTGCTTGCCAGCTAAGGTACGTGCCAAGGAGTTGGATCTACATTAATAAGCATCTCCTTAGATTATTTTTTTTTACCTGTAGCTATAGCATCTTGAATGGGGAGGTGTGCCCAGAGTGTAGTATCTGAAAGGGTACTGCAAAGACGTTCAGACCCAAAGCTACAGCGTAACGTGTTTCTCAGACAAGAAGCGATGTTCTTGGTACCAAAGGGGTAGGTGAAAGAATGTCAGAGGCAGAGAGTCAGTTCTTGCTCTGGCCTGGAGGCGGGATCGCAGCAAGGCGGCTGGTCTCCGCTGGTCCCTCACTGCTGCCTCTCTGATTCCTGAGGAGTTCAGATGTTATTACTCTACATCTTTTAGCTTTTATAGTAGGTTTATAATTTTACTGTATTTCGAAGCTGTTTTGCAATGTCTTTTCTCTTTTGTGCACAAACCACTTGTGAACAGGCTTGTATTGTCAGCATGTATTACAGTAATCTATATTAATTCACAGTAGTATTGATAAACTTTAAGTCTGAGGCTTAATCAAGAGGCTGCGTGCCATAGAATATAGTTAGAAATGCAGCGCTTTCAAGGGGTGATGGCAGGATTTTCAGTCCTGCTATTTCAGCTCACAGCAGCTGTGTATCGAAGGATCGAGTTTCCGAGTTGCACAATGCCTCGCCGCGGCGAAGCAGCCATATTTGTCTGCTCCTGTGACGTTGGGCTCATCTTTGACAATGGGGCTTTGAAAAACGCAGACAAGCAAAGCCTACGGAATCTGTCTTCATGCAAATGTCAGAGGCGACAGATCCAACTTGTTTTTCAAAAGCTAATGACAGAAATTCGAATGATCAAAACTCAAGTAATGCAAAAGATCAAAAAATCATTACTTTAGTACCTGCAAACTATTTTAAAACTTCAGATGTAATTTACCAAAAAAAAAAAAATTACCTGAAAAAAATTCTCTTGTTTGTAAGTTTCTGGGTTTGGTGCTGTTTAATTTATAGAGCGCTTGTGCAAAAGTTTTGTCTTTTCTGTTGCCTTGAACTCTTTGGAACTGAGGAAACAGTAATTTTTTCCTCTCCCCTTCCCCCCATTCCTTTTTTGTAAAGAAATGATTAAATGCTTAGAGTACAAATGCACATGAATATTTATAAGAACTTTTATAACATTTAGCAAGGCAATGCTTCACGGCTGTCTCTTTCTGAATGCACATAATAAAGTACCCATAATTTCTTTGAAGCTGCACTTGCTCTCTATTAATTTGATTGCAGATTGGTAGGAACTGTAGGCTCCTCGGGGCTCTAGGGTTGCAGTTGCTGATGACAAAACACAGAGATTGTTGCTGCTTTCCCCACTTTTCTGTTAAAATGCTTATGTTTAACATTTAATAAGAATACATTTTTCATGCACCATTTACATTTAAGTTGCAGAAAATCGTTAGGTAGAAATCTGTTACCTGCAATGGCTAAATACCCAATTCCCTGCATTTCTACTATGGTCCCAGAAGAAGCAGAGTTAAATGTCCTCTGCTTGCCATACTGGCACTGTAGAACAATGGCATGGCCCTGGAGAACGCGCTGCAAACCACTTGGAGGAGCCTCCTGTTAATGCAAAAAATGTTTTAGTCACCTCTTCTTCCTCAGCGTATTGTCTCTCGGTAACAGTGCGTTCTCTGAATACCTAATAGTGTATATAATGCTTCAAAATGTAATGCGCCCGTTTCTGAAAAGCAAATGGAAACTTGTAGCTCTTAATAGTAGTATTTATCCCCTTGACATCCTTAAGGAATTTTGATCAGATTAAGTACGTGAGCAGTTGAAGGAGAGGAGAAAGAGGAAAGATTTTAGAAATAGGCAAAGGGGGGAGGGGAGGGAGAGGGTGGGAGCACAGTTTGTTGATTTATCAAAGCTGAAGATAATTTTAGAACTGGGTTTTGGAAGTTCCTTGCTCGTAACATTATGTATTATAACCTCTCCCCTCCTCCTCTTTGAATAATTGCCATAAATTGTGTGTACTCATGTCCACGAAGTATTAATTATCCACAAAAGATTAATTGAAGATTTACAGTGCTTATTTAAAAGTTGGGTCGTATTGTCTGTGTTGGAAGTTATTTATTGGAACTTTATAAATGACGTGCAGGTCTGTAGGGCTGCATGTTGTTTTGGTAAATACTACACCAAAAAAAGACCCTCCTTCAGCCAAAGAGCTACAGCAAACAGCCGTCGCTGCTCGCGTTCGCCGCGGGCTAACATTTCTCTCTGAACATTTGCAGTGGGGTAGTGGTGGGATGTTCCCAGTGTTAGCGCTGGTCCAGCAGCCTCGCAGCGAAGGCAACAGTGGGAATCGTTCCTAAAGCCATTGCTGTAGGCAAAGCCGTATGACCTCACGCGGCATCAGCTACAACAAGTAGCAGGAGCGTCCAGCTGGGGTTTAGGATATCGTTGGTCGCTCTATTCTGATAGTCTGGTTTCTGGAGAGAGATGTTGGAAATACTTGGTAGGTTTACATCTTTCACTGGGATAAGCTGGCTGTCTATGTTATTTTACCCTGGATTCGTTACTAGCATAGTTGTTTGTTTGGGTTTTTTTATCATATCTTCTCCGTTTAAAGTCCTCTTTTATCGGCTCACACTTATTTTAGCTTTCTGTCTGTGATGTATACATCCTATGTAGATCTTAGTCTGAAGATCTCAGAAATATACCAAGCTATTTAATTTTGTGAATGTCTTCCTTTTTGTGAGTGTGTTTATAAATACATGTAACACATACTTCTCTGCTACTACAATATACAAACTGTGCAGGTGTATTTTTAAAGAAGGTACGAGCTGTGTGACTTTTAACCCCTAAATACTACTATGCTTAACTTTCAGATGGTGATTTCCGTCTCTTTCGCAAATGTTTTGGACACAGCAATTGTTTAGAATCGCCTTCATGATTAGAAAAGCAGAACTGAAAAAGACAGTATCAACAAGCAGTTTACATTTCAATTAAAGTCATATACTTGCAGTATTACATTTATCCCCATATAGTGCAGTAATGAAGGAAAATAATACTCTCAGTTGTGCTTTAGTTCCATTTTCAAGACTTTTAAGCCAGCCACCTGACACACAACCTTTGAACATGTAAGGTTCACAACGAGGTTACTACTGTAAGAAAAGTATGTACTCACCTGAGATCTGTTTGAGTATGTTTAGCAGCAGCAGTAACACTGAATCTTGGTATAACAGTCCAGTGTTTGCATCTACAAGAAACCAAAGGTATTGTCCGCATTATTGTGGCATAACATCAAATCCATCCAGTTTAAAGAAAATCCCAATCCTTGGACAGTAATAACTGCAAGAGTGTTTGAATCGTGTTTTTGATAGGCACGATTGAAATTGGACTTTAAAAAAAATGTTCGACACGTCTTCCTGATTTCTTTTTTTATGCTTTATTTCTAGAGTGTAAAAATGAAGTGTGCACCAGGAAATGAATAGGCATACCAAGCAGTAAGAGTCCGGAGATCTTTTGAGACTTTCATTTGTCTATAGATCCTGGAATATTAAAGGTTCGCAGAGATTTGAGGTAGAATTTATTTTATTATTTTTACATAGCCTCCAACTAGTTCTTCTACCACACCCTATAAAATAAAAGCCCACCCTCAAACGACACTTCATATCTTACTTAAAACTAGTCAGTATGGAATGGCTCCGTTGCTAAAAGAGAATGCCCGGGCAGTATAAGGAATTTGCTTTTTTGCTTCTCGAGCTCAACACTGCAGACATTAAAGATGATGTTGCCTAATTTCAGCAAGCAGCCATCTCATTATCTCTGTGAAGTCTCCCTTCTGCGCTTTTCCTTTCCAGTTCTTATTTCTCCAAGTTTCAGCGTGTAATTAAGAGAGTGCTGTGGCTGAAGAGTGAAAACTGAATTTTTCCAAATGCTGTTACTTGTAAAATGTAATACATCGCCCACACATCCCAAAGCACTGATTGAAGATCTCGTCTAATTTGTCTTACTTGAGATTTAAGCGAAATCATCTGCCGAGTGTTTCAGACTATCTGTGTGCATTGAGATTCATCCAGGCTTCTCTGGAAAGAAAAATGTGAAAATAAGACATGGTTAATGTACCAGTCTTTTATGCCTAGAGAACAAATTTAACATAGGACATTAGAGATATAGGCCTTCAGTCTATCTTCTGACTACACAATGCTAATTAGCGTTATGAAACCGTCCTTTTGTTAATCATGTTGAATTATATCAGACTTGGAAGAATTCTCTGCTGGAACAGCAGTACAGTATGTTGGTACTGAATTGCATTTGGCACCAGGCAGCGGGCTTGGCAGCAGAGCGGCAGTCGACGGGAGCAGAGCAGAAGCCCTGCTAAAATGGGACGAGCGTCCGTGGCTGCGCACCTGCGTCCTGCCACCAGCCAGGGGGACTCGGAGGGCGACAGCGGTGTCCGCCGAGTGCTGCCGCGTTTTACAAGGCGCTGTCTTGCTTTGGCAGAACCAGAGGTGAACGTAAATGAGGGGTCGTACGAAGCTGCTCTTTATTGCCAGTGTATTCTGAGAAATGCCGTTAGCTTTTTTTGTGCCTTTCCACTTTCCTCTTTCGTCGTCTTGTCCTTGCAATGCCGCGTGGAAGTAAGGAAGTTATTTTTTTATCTACAGAAAAAAGGAGGACAAAAATACTTTTATGAAGCAAAAATTTTTGTATTAATATGCATTGAGAAACCTGCACAGTGTGGAGCGAATCGGCTTCAGTTTCTTACCACAGGGGCAAAGTCCTATAACTGCATACAGACATGATAAGCAGCTGATAAATATCCTATTATTGCAATTTATTTTTTTTACATACTGTGTTCTGGCATCCAAACCTAGTTCTGCTGCCTTTATTGAGTTTGACATATTGCAATTTCTATCAGCATTAAGGCTTTGAGATCACTGCTAACATACTTGGTTTTACCAAAGGGCTTTTATAACAGCGGACTTAAAAAAGCTGGCCCTTTTCTGAGTGGTTGTTATATGAGAAATTATTTGAGTAGGGGATACTTCAAATAGCCATAGAAGGTGAAGCTGGTAGTGAGTAATTTTCTGGCTATGCCCCAAAAAAATTTCTACAAATCTCTGTGGAAATCCGAAAAATTAAACCTTGAATCTTTATGGAAATTTCTCAGACTAGTTGTTTTTTTCTGTTGAATAACTGCCTGGTGCTATTGCAAACCAAGAGGCTTGCTTTTTAAAATAACTTTAGAACAAAACACCAGTTCATTGTATTTGCAAAACCACGTGTCCTCTCTTCTTCATGCCTCTGGATGTCTTATTTCCAGATGCTGAATTTTAGTGAGCTATGAATGGGTATCTTCATTAACAAGTATACAGCAGGCTAAATTAACTTTTAAATAGAGTATGTTTTAATTTAATTTTGTATTTGGGTACATTGTTATTAAGAAACTAAAATGATAAAAATTTGATATATATTATGTGGGTTAGGCCTGGCTATAGGCGATAGGTCTGAAACTGTAAATAGTTGTTAACTGAGTTAGCATGGGATGCTACATATTAATCTTTGTCGTAAGATTAGTCAAGGGTTTTTTATGAGTAGTCTGAAAGAAAATGTAAATAGGGAAAGCAGGAAATTTGAAAGCAGAGATACTGATTACATCTAAAAAAGGCTTGATCAAATAATTTGTATGTATTTATTATGTGCAGTTGCAAGCTGGGAATGAAGTTTAGCCCAGGCTTGCCTGACTCCCCTGAGAGAAGCGAAGATCCTCAGAAGCCTGTGGAAGTCAAGACCACCCCATTGTCATGAGTTCTGGGTAACAGTCCGGCCTTGGAAGGACAGTGCCTGGTCTCCACATGCGGAGAATCGATTTCAAGAGTAGGAAGGGTTTGTTTCTGCTGTGTTTGTCACCAGCATGAAGCTCCAGGAATGTTGTGTTGTCTTTTGGAGAGCAGCAGTCCAAGGCTGCTAATAACAATTCACAAAGTCACTGGTGATTAAAGGTCTGAGCAGCTTGTTTTACTAAGACTTGAGAGCTCAATTTGCTCTTTTTTTTTGTATTTAAAAAAAAATGCAAAGTGGGACCAATAGTATGAGGGCAAAAGAAATGAGTAATGCTGTTGGATAGCTGTTGCAATTACCATTGCAATTTGCCATTTGACTAACAGTTGGGATCCCATATACTGTTTATATAACGATAACATATGCCACTATGTGGTATTAAGCCAAGTTTGAGCCCATAACCTTGAAATCTGCCATACAGATTTTTTTTCTGTGTAAATTGCAGTATTAAGTACTGCAGAGAGCATGTAGTCTCTTCTGTGGACCGTACTTGGGAGACCTGGTGTACACATCACCTTCTTTTGCGTAGCATTGAGGAAGCAGTATTGGGGAAGTGTGATTTGGATTCTGGAGCAATTTTCCTCATTTGATGGAGTATTTATATTGTTTCCTGACTGGTCTGTGGAGACTGAGCCCCGGACCTCCGCAGGGAGCAGTGGGAAGAGTATTGCTACTGCCTTCCAACTGGATGCTGCCTGCGTGGATGGGGGTGTAGGTCTCGGTCTCTCAGTTTCTCGTAACCCATATTAAACTGCTTCTTAGTACTGTTAACAGTTTAGTTCAAAATGGCGTAGTGTTCCATATGGCAGGAATAAAACCTCCCTCAACGCTCTCCAAGAAGGCAGGTAATAGCAGCCTTTTGTATTTTGCTCGGGTTGCCAGCGACAGAATGGAATAGCCCTGGGCTTAGGGTGGTTTCTGTGAAATCCCTTCCTGCACAAGGGTGGACTCGTAGCAGTTCTGTGTGTTAACAAAATACACTATCAGAAAAACCTTGTTTGAAAGGTAAAGAACTCAGATGAGCGTGATTCTGCTTTTACCGTCAGATCTCTGTAGATTAGTATTGAGTCATCTTAGCAGCACAAGTCTAGAAAATTCACATTGCGTTCTTTCTGGATAGAAAAAGCCATTTCCGTTTTTAGGATTCTGCCAAGCACAAGTAGCAAAATTTATGTTTGGTATTCAGCTCCTTTAGGAAAACATTTATATCTGTAAAGAACAACTAAAGAAAGAATTTAAGAGTACTATTTCTGAGAACAATCGTTCGCGTTGATTTTCTTTCTCTTTCCTTTGCTAGAGCTTGTTTACAGCGCTCCAGTTTTGTTGCCTCATACTGTGTCCTGACCCATGAATGAGCACTGGCTGGGTTTCAAGCTAGTTATTTTCAAGTATGATCAGCAGCCTCTTAATTAGAATGGGAGCGCTCTGACAGCCTGGCTGTTCATAGGTGGAAGGAACAGCTTGGTGGGGGCCCTGGGCTGGCAGGGAGGCTGGGAGCAGGGGGGGCGGTGCGGTGTGCGCCAGGCTAGCCTCCGGATGCTGTTGCTGTTTGTGATAAGCCACCTCTGGTTTTTAAGTGGCTGGATGCTGCTGGGTGCTCCTGCTGCCCACGAAGCAGCTCGGTTCTCAGGGTGGGTTTGGTATGCTTGGTAGGTTTAAATGGCTGCCTTTGAAAATAAAGGCTATTTCTTCTCTCGTGAAGTAAACAGAGCAAATTCCCTAGCTGCAAAAACCTGTCATTGAACGGAAAGGTAAAATCTAACACGGAATTTTTTTTACGGCTCCTTTCTGATTCTGTCCTTGATGATATGTAAGGATGCCTTCGCTGCATAGCTCCTCCACCTATGGATTATTTTTAAGTATGAAATCAGATTTTGTGGACTAAAATAAATTACCGGTTGGTTTGGTTTTTTTCCCTGCCCTATATGGTGTCTTTTTTAGTAGCCTGAAGAGATGCTTACTGACTGTTAGATGCCCTGTGTTGTGCCGCTAGTCCCTTTCTGTCTCCATGGAGGGATACAGCTGCATCACCAAGTCCCTCCCAAGGTGCCTGGAACACTGGTGTGTTGTGGACTTGGAAGATTTTCCAGGGGCTGTGATATTGCTAACTTGATAATCGGGCTAAAGAGCATGAAGACTGCTAGGTTCTTCTCAGTGGTCCACAACACAATGTTTTAAATGAATTAATTTTCTTGGCTTTTGGGTCTGTTTCCACACTGCTGTTACAGGCATACTAAGGTTTATACTTGGCAAATCATTTTTAATGTGGGTAGCTGTATTTGGTGCCATTATGGTAAACGCACTTTGGTACCACGTGGTAAAAAGGAGCAGAAGCCTTGTTTTGTCTGTACTCTGAGTTCTCTGTGAGAACCTGTGCAGGCGCAATTAGGGAACAGCATTTTTTCCTACCCCTGACTGACGCTGCTTCGCACGCAGCATCATGCAGTGGACCATCTGTACAGGGTGAGGCACGGAGACACCACGGAGAACCCAGTCCTGGTGTTCGGCATGTGTTCTCCTAAAAGACAGTCAGACGTGACACTTAATCATCAGAATAAGTAAAAAAAATCCATTTTTGTTTATTATGGGTGCTAAAAGCATACCATTTCAGTATCTGCTAATTCCTTTTCTGAGCAAGATTTCACCTATGATGGTGCTTTTATCCCTAACAGCATTCTCATCAGTGGTGGCTCCCCGTTTTATGGGGATGGGCTGTAGGCAAAGCATAAGGAGTACCTAAGAATATCAGTTGTAAAGCATCATTGTTGTTTTCTTTTTAACTTCAAGGCTACTAAACAATATCTTTAACTTTCTGACTTATAGCTCATCACTCATTTCATTGCTGTGGCTTATGACTTCAGATTAAAAGTTCTCACATTCATCATGCCTGGTAAAGTAGCTTATTGGGATGAATAAATGACATACTAATTAGAAGAGTAGTTTGAGGGAGAATAAGCTGCTTGAACTAGTTTTGATGGCCAAAAAATTACCTGTAGCTAGTTTCTCAAGATTATCAAAGAGATCCTCAAATTAGAATGTCCGCCTTTGATCGTAGATGCAAGGAACAAGGCAAAATGACGGCACCAAGTGAAAGGCAGTGGGAGGAGGTGGTTGCTGTGGAATGGAAAGCTGAAGGAGTTTTTACAAAGATTCAAGCCCTGTCCAGGAACTTGTTCCACGGGACAGTGAATGAGATATCAATATGTGCCTTATTTTTATTTATATTTTCCACCATAAGGTAGTAACGTATGTGGCTTCAAAAGTTAAATTGTTTGGGTTAGTTGTAGAGAAAAATCCCTTTTATATTATTCCCTTGTCATCTTATCTTGATTTTTCTACTTTGTAGTATGACAACATCCGAACAGTACTAATCTGTCGTAAAACTTCCATCTGGCTTCCTTACCTTTGTAATTGCCACCATCTTACTTATGCGTCGCTACGAATTTGTGTGGAGCGTTGCAAGACGCGCGCTAGTGTAACACACAGTCGCTTGGCCCAGGTCATTTATAGCCTGAGGTCCCGGTTGCCCAATATCAAACATGATTGTGTTGTCATAAAAAGTAGAAATGAACACCAAGAATGTGCCTGGCACAAGAGTGACAAAACAAGGTGTGGGAGGAGAAGAGAAAGGCCTTCCAACTGGGAGATAATGAGATATCAGTATTATTTCACCTTTTAGTTATTTAGTTATCAGGGGAGGTTTAGGTTGGATATTAGGAAAAACTTCTTTACCGAAAGGGTTGTCAAGCATTGGAACAGGCTGCCCAGGGAGGTGGTGGAATCGCCGTCCCTGGAGGTATTTAAAAGACGGGTGGACGTGGTGCTCAGGGACATGGGTTAGTGGTGATTTCGTTAGTGTATGTTATGGTTGGACTCGATGATCTTGAAGGTCTCTTCTAACCCAAGTGATTCAGTGATTCTATTCTATGATTCTATGATGTTGCTGTATTAAACTAAAAGCACTGAAAGTAAAGAGTAGGATCTGATAAAAAAAGAAAAAACTGAATCGTTGTTATCAAAGAGATTAATTTTGAGAAAGGCCTTGCCAAAGGCAGGCTTATAGAGTTAAAATCCTAAGGAAAAGGGGCGTGCCATAGGGAGGTGGAAGGGATATGCAGTGCCGGTTGGATGAAAGAGGATCTTTAAGACCAGGTCTTGTATTCTGTGGTCCTTCAGTGCCTCAGAGCTGTGGAAGTGGGAGAAGGGGTTCTGTGAAGAGACTGAGAGCTGGTGCGCGATCTCATGAGGCAGGAAGGGTCCCGCAGTGAATTGGTGCTGCCTGTGCTCTGGCACTGCCACTCCGGCAGTAGCCCGGTCCTTCGCGCTTCCTAAATGGACAAGAAAAGAATAATCTGCTAACAAGAGAATTTTCTTCTCAACTCAAATAGTTAATGCTTTGTTTAAGCACTGAAATTAGAAGCTTTGGATTTACCCCACCTAATACAACTGTCAATGTCTCATTCTATGTATAAATATCTAATCACTTTCTGAATCAATAGATCTCAGTGCCAGCCTGTTTCAGGAAACATTTTATATGGAATAATTTTCTTTTTACTGATTTAAATATGCTGCCTTGGGTTTGTTGCCTTTTTTTTTTTCTCCAAGACACACACTAAATGGGAACACCCAGTCTATCTTCTTTATGTGATGGATCATTTAATATAATATTATTTTATTTGTCTCAATTCTGAACTAAACTATCCTAATCTTTTTGTTTCACTTAATATGGAAAGCTTTTCATCCCTTAAAATGTTTTTGTGGTTGTTTTATGCTGCATTTCTCCCCGAGATGTCATAAATAGAACTGAACACAATATTCAGTAAATCATGTCACTGATTTTCTTACACTGAAAGCATGTAATCTGCTGATTGCCTTGTGTATTCTATATTTGCATGTCCTGCAGCTAGTAGTTTGGGGGAACTTCTTAAAAACTTCAAATAAAATTGTGCCATCTCTCTTTTGCCCATTACTTCACTCTTTGGTAGGAAGAAGAACAAGTTGCCTTCACAGAAGTCATGATAAAAACACGTGCCATTCATACTGTGCTTAGCTCCCTGCTGTAGTGGCTCCCACGATAAAGGGCCACATAATTTTATGTGCAGCTGGGCCACCTGGTTCTCAAGTTTCTCCACAGTTCTTGGCTTTACGCAGTCCAGCCCTACTGTGCTGTTGCTCTTAATTTAGCCGTTATTTTTAATATCTCATTTCTTATAATGGCTGTAGTGGTTTCGTAGAATGGTTTGGGCTGGAAGGGACCTTAAAAATAACCTAGTCCCAACCCCCTGCCCTGGGCAGGGACACCTCCCACTAGACCAGGTTGCTCCAAGCCTCATCCAACCTGGCCTTGAACATCTCCAGGGATGGGGCAGCCACAGCTTCTCTGGGCAACCCCGGCCAGGGGCTCACCACTCTCACAGGGAAAAAATTCTTCCTCAGATCTCATCTAAATCTCCCCTTCCGTTACCCCTTGTCCTTTTTAAACTTAATTCTGTCAAGTCATTCTTTAATAACTCATAAGGATGTTGGGGAGGGGCTTGAGATGGATGGAGAGTAATCATCGTCCGGGTTTTCTGCAGTGTGGTTTATCTTCTGTTTTATAGCTGACCTCCTGCATTGCCTGCAATCAGCTAATTTTCTCAGAAGTTACCTGCTCCTGGTACTACAGCGTTTTGTTTGTCTTTGGCTGCTTTGTAGTAAGATGCTTCACATCCTTTCTAATGCTATTTTGTATTTTGCTATCCACAAGTTGCTTTGCAAAAGTGAAATTGATATATTTTTGGCAATTGTGGGTTTTGCTGCATCAGGGGTTCAGGGTACAGATCTTGGGAGCCAGAGGTTGCAGCAGTCCAAGGGACAGAGTTTTAAGTAAATTGAAGTTGCAGAATTGATGGATTCAATAATGCAGCGATCATACACAGTGTTTTCATTCTCAAGCTGTGCTCAGCAGAAGGATAACCACAGCCATTACTGGGTTTTGTAACTGTAGAAGCAGTGTAATGTTTTCCAGGTATTTCATTGTTGTTTATTGTAAATACATTCAGGAGAGGTTTAGTAAAGGTTCGGTAAAGTTTATTCTTCTAGATGTTTTCATGTGCTTTAAATAACAGGCAAAAAAGATCAAAGGGCAGGATTTCAAATGAGTCTGGGAAAGGTAGATGGAAGATAATGAGATTGGTCAAGGTATAGTTGTACCGCTGCATTTTTAATATGCTGTGGAGGGCTTTAATTCTCATCATTTTGCTTGAACAGAGTTGGGAAAAATTTAAATGCACTGAAATTGAGGAATTTTTTTTGTATTATGGGTTTTTTTTAATTACCATTATCATGCTTGTTCCTGTCAGCTGATGTGCTTACCCTTAATTTGCTGCTAGGTCTTGGAATGTTGTACACGACCCTTTTTAGGAAGCAAGGTAAACAAACTATAAGTTTGGCTTATCTTCCTGGGTTTTTCTTGTACAAAAGTAAAAATGAAAACTAATTTTCTGTGCAAGTAAAAAGTATCCCTAAAGCATATACTGTGCAGCATTGTCTGAATGATCATTATAATAGGATCATATATATGTGTCTGAATGGTCTTTATAAATTTAAGTTTTCTTAATGCTAAATGATGATTTTTTTTCCAAAAGGAAAAAACCCAAAATTTAATAGTTTTCTCCAGTGAATAATCTCTTATTATTGGAACTCAGAAGAGTCCGTATTCAAATACATGCCTTGGCTGGTCTGTTGGGTCTCAACACCAAATGTGAGAGCTTGTCCTTATTACTGTTTTTTGTGTTCTCAATGTGATGATGCAGAGTCTAATTAGATTACCTGGGCAGATCCTGAGGATATTTCTTGCCCTTTCCCTGCTCTGTGGCATTATCTGTTTGGGTTAGGTAAATTGTAAAGAAATGCCTGTTTTCTTCTGAAGCATTACAGATTGACTAGCCCTAGGCAGGTTTTTGCTCCAGTTCATCGGTCATTTCTATCATGTTTTATTCTTACAGATTTGAGGTAGAAAAAACATTCAACGGTTTCCTTCACTCACTTAGTTTTATGAAATATTTAGGTAATTTAAACTCTCTTTAAACGAGGGAAAACATAGCATGGGAGGTTAAAAAGAGGAAGAGTTTGAAGTTGTTTTCCTGATTGTTTTGTATTGTCTGAAGCAAGTTTGCAGCTCGGGGTTTTTTCAGTACTTCAGGTCGAAGTTCTGTCCCCTCCAGCCATTGTCCCCCTCATATCTCAGCAGGATGGTACCACCTTGCTGAAGAGTGCTTCTGAAGTAAGTTGTCAACTCTTTGGTCTAGGTCATTGCCTCCTCAATAGCCACTGCAGATGCACTGCATTTTCTGCAGAACGGTCATTTTACGGCCTTGGACAGTTACCAGGGCACTCGGTTCTGACTGAAAGGAGAAGAAAAGAAAAAACTATCTGCAGCAAGATAGAACTTTTCTCTTTTTTTTAACAGAAATGATAATGCCTAGCATTTATGGAAATTTCCATGTGTGCAATCTGCCGTAGTCACAGTTCTGGCTTGTTACAACAACGATCAGATATTTGGTGAATATTAGTCCGCTTGGGGAATAAAATTGTGGCAGTCCATAATGCCATTTGTCATTCCTTAGTTTCACATTTTTTCCTGGCATACCTCATGTGAATTAAGTGCTGTGACTGAACAGGGCATCACATTTAAAATTCACAGTCTATTTCTTGATCTTTCACCAAATTGTGAGTCACTGTTCCTCTCTACAAAATTCTATATTATAAAACACTCATTCACCTTTGTGAAGTGCCGAGAGACCTGTTAGTGCGCTACTCACATTTTTTAGTATTGATAGTTTAGCTTTTATTTCCAAACTCTGCTGTGGTACTATATAGCATCTTTTTTTCTTCTTTTTTTCCCTTGCTTGATTTACATTTCATTAATAAGTGCTACTAGATTATTCAAAGCACAGTGCTTCCAGGTACTGAATGTAAACAAGTCCGTTTCTCAAGGTGCCTTCAAATTGGGACCGTGATTCCCTGGTTGTGAAGCTCTTCTCTCTGCCTTGTATTTCATGCATCTAGCAGGTGTTGCACTTACCTTCACTTGACGTTTTGCTTTTTTTTATGCCATGAAGGACCTAAAAACCCTTAGTTAGCCCGTGTCACATTTGTTTGTGGTCCCAGTTATCTGGGCTCAATGGCTCAGTGGCCCCAAATGGAGCATTTCCATTTTTCCAAAAAGTCTCTTAAAATGTTTACAGTTATATTAAAGTTTGAAAGGAACAGAAATCAGCCACTGGCAAAGAATAACCAGCACTTTATTTTGCTCTGTTCGACTTACGCTCTTGTTTATGATGATCAGTGACTGTCGGGATCCCTGTGAGTGGACCAGACAAAACCACAAAGCCGTAGTGGTTTTGTGGCGTTTGGGCTCTTCTACACAGGAAACCCAGGTTTGCATTGTCATTGCTGAGTTTGTCAGTCTGAGGACGTGCCTGCCAGTGGTTAGAGGTTGGGGGGTTGTTCAGTAGCAATTTATTGGGCCATTGTCTGATAAGAGGGCTGATCAATGCAATTTATTCTGCAGCATAAAAACTGCGGGCCCGTTTTCACGGATAGCAGTGCTAAAGCCACACGGCTCTTCCCTGGGGGAAGACAAACAAAAAGGAAATCTGTACTGAGGATCTCGTGATCTAAGAGGAGATCAAAGAGTGATAGCGTTACAGTTACAAATGATGAACCGCACACTTGTGCATAGTGCTGGGTAATATAGCAGGCATTCATTTAAGGGGAGTTTTTGTGCAGCATACAGCATTGAAAACACATGTCTAATAGGTGCATTCATTTTAATATGCTCATTCATTGAGCAGGCCTGATTAATTAGTGCGTGTCACCATCTGGTACTTACTGAGACTATTCATTTTTAAAATGTTGAAATTGTAGGGAATGTTGCACACCAATTAAGTTCCTTTTAATTGGATTATGTTAGTATAAAGTATTACTGGAGAAGGCCTTCATTGTGATTCAGCCAGCATGCATCTAAGGGAGACCCGCCAGCCTGAAGTTACTTAGAACAAAGGGAAAATGCCTGAAATGCATGTTTATTACTGTCTTTCTGCACTCAACAAAGATGATGTCCACAAATAAGAGCCACAAAAACATTTCTGTATTTCTATGTGAGGTTCAGTTTCCTGACATGAGGCTATCTCAGCTGATTACTTCATCTCTGCACTGCAACTCCGCATCTGTCATCGTCTCCCTCTGACCTGGACAGTCAAATACGCTTTTGCGTTTCTGTTTGTTTGATACCAACTTAACGAGGCCAGGCTGAGCCCTCCTGTGTGCAGTTGTGTATCTGCTGAAATGAGGAGCATTATTCTCATTTACACAAAGAGCAATTTGGCCTTTAAAGCTGATAAACTGTCTGTGCTGACTCAACCATTTAGTGAATGAAGTATCACGATCTGCTGGCTGCAGCAACACATTAGGAGCAGAACTTGTCTGTCTGTACTTGCTCCTGTCACTGACTCACATGGTGGATTTTAGTTACGTAGCATCACTGCACTGCAGTGTTTCCGTGGATAAACTGTGAATAGTTGTGTTTACCAACTTACATAAAAGGCTTTGAGATACAGAGGTGAAGTGCACAATGTCGATATTATGTATTTACTGCCAATGCTTTCTTTAGAAGCTGAATGCTGTTTTATATTTAACACCTGAGGTTGTTACTGCCTTGATTTAGCAGTGATTGAGTATCTTCAAGTAAGTTCTGTCATCCGAACTAGTGATTTCAGAAGAGCCAGGAGCTCTGGAGAGAACACGTTCCCTTTCCTTAGCAGTTACACGGGCTGTCATGGAAGCAGGAAAGTTACAAAAGGAAAGATGCTTAATCACTATAGTGGCTTAAGAGATCTGATGTGTGACTGCCTGGGTTTCTTGTTGACCTTCTTTGTTTTGGAGAGAAGGGTAGGAATCTAGGAATAAACAATGTCAGGATATTTTTTTCTTGTTGTATTTCTGTGCGTTTGCATTACTTTCAATGGACTCTGCTGCCCCCTGCCAAGATGCTGCTGCTAACAGCGATGGAAGCAATAGCCTGAAAACATGAAGAATATTTTACATTTCTCTTATCGCTCATAATCACTCTTGCTATGATCATCATTCATTATAGGGTAGTTGAAACAGTAAATGTGTTTGCTTTAAAGGGAGAGGAAAACATCAGAAAAATTGCTTTTAGTTGTACAGCAATGAAGAAACTTCCTGAATTTTTTTTAGAATGCAAATAGTTGTTTAGACATATAAAGATCACTATGAATTTAATTCGTAACACCACAGGAGTGCTTCTGATTTGAAAGTATGAAAGTAATACAGTGTGGGAATTCTTTTGGTTGTTTTCTTAAGATACCTTTCCTCTTGTTTGAAGGTGCATATTTCCTCTCTTAGACACTGCCTGCAGCTGTAACAGCATGCTACAGGAACTGCTCATCCTGCATGCGCTGAAGCCAATTGGAAACCCAGCTGTAGTTTACAAACCTGGGAAGTCAGTGGCTTATCTGTTTCACAGACTGTGTCAAAAATCGTGTGAGAGAGCGTAGTTGGGATTAAACCATTTCCATTAGGTGTCGAAGAGCAGAAAATCTACAATGTCTATACGTGTCTTATATATTTTTCTGTGTACAGGTTATTTGTCTGCATTTGCACGCATATGCCAACATGTATTTTATTTTTAAGCTAAATTGCTGCTGGTGGTAGTCCTGTGGGGGGTGGGATGTATGTTTGCTCAGAGCTAGAGCCACACGGTAGTTTGTACTCTGACTGGAGCGTTGTGTTTCCTGTAGCTCACGTTCATGTGCCGAGCATAGCACTCGTTTGGGTTAGAGGAAAACTGAGTGGTATCAGCGTATCTGAGGAAATGAGAGTGAGCGCAGCCAATGGTAAAACATAAAAATGTAGTCATAGGAAGGTGTGTAATAAGAGTCCTTTCTCATTTCCACCCCAGCATTATTAGCAGAAAATGCTTAGCCGGGAAGGCCATAAAGCTGTCTGCTTTGTGATAGGATTCTGAAGCAAGTGCAGTTTATGCAGTTTTGGAGAAATAATATCACCCAGTTAAATCTTAAAAACCACACATATATGCACTAACCCTCCTGTTTAAATTGTTTGTTCAGAGGTTTTATGTAATGGAGAAATATATTTTCCAAGAAAACCTTTAGTTTAGATTCCCATTACTGTAACTTTACTCCTTTTATTTGTTAAATACATGAAAAGGAGCTAACCAGAGTAAAAAATTCTAGTGTGTGCGCAATCGTGCTCGCTCTCTCAGATTTTAGAAGAACTATTTCTTAATGTAATTTTTCTGCTTACAATATATGGGCTTGCAAAGTGTTGAAGCAACAAATCTTGGCGGAGATCAAAATACAAAGGCATTTTACTCTGTATACATAAAACAAAGGCTGAAAGTTTGGGCAGATCTCTATCTGGCAGACTTTCTATCTCTTACGTCATATAGAGAAAGCTTTTGGCACTGACTTTTGGCAAAAAGCTTTGTCTGGAAACATATTTAGTCAGCATGTGAAATATGATAGCCCTGGTGTACCACGAATGTGTCTGAAGATACTCTAATAATTAGAGTTAGACTTCAGCCCCATCTGGTGTTGGAAGAGGATTGCTATCTTGGAGTTTTCCAGCATAGGACAGCCCTTTGCCAAAACACCCGAGCGGTACGTGAGGAGACTGGCAAATTCATGCAAGTGTCAGTTTTACTAATGGTTTCTATTGTTTGCTACACTGATGAAAAGCAGTCGTGCCTGTGGTGAATTCCAGCACAGCCGTCCTGCGCGGCGTTCCGAACCACGGCTCTGTAGAGAAATGCATCTTTAACTGAATGGGTTTATTAAATACCCTTTCAGTGTACCTATGTGATCAGCGAGTATATTTTCACCCAAAGTTCGTAAGAATATAAAATTATTGATTTTTCAATGCCTGTGTTTACAGAAGTAATGGTGGACATACAGATTCTTTCACCTCAGTAAAATGTCTCCAATAATTTGCGTTATGCAACAGTGACAAAGAGACTAGACTTGTGGATTTGGCTTAGAAGACTTAAAATTTTCAGGCATTAATTCATTAAACTCTCAAATCCTGGATACTCCAATGACTATAAGGCACAGCAGATTCATGTTTGATTTTTACTTAAGGCTGATTGTTTCAGGAAATAAAAAGGTGCTCTTCGAAAGAGATTTTCAGTTCTTTTTCAATTGTTATTTCTGGAGACATTAGCTAGAAAAGCTACATGTGAAACAAACCAGGGACTAAAAATCCATAGGTTTGTTTTGAGGATATATTAAATGGTTTATTGCTGCTCTTGTAAGCTAAAGAAGAAACAGCAACTTTCTAGAAAGGTTTCCCTGGCATTTTTATCTGACTTTTCCAAGATTTCAGCCCAGCCTGTCCCTTCAACCAAAATAGTTGTCCAGTTATAATTTGAAGAAATGAAGAAAGCGCTAAAATGGCAGTTTGGAATTGCTTGAACATATTTTGTCACTTCAGCTGAGCTCATTCACATTCAAAGCTAAAGCAAATTATCTCGATTGCATTTAGGAGGGTAAATATACTCTCACGTTCCCGTCTCACGTTTAAGTAGTTATGTTGAAAGCAACGTGCGCTAATCTTCGGTTTTATAACCTCTTCCTGGCGTTTGTTTTATTGGGCAAAATTAAAGGTCAATGGTCCTGAACTAGTCAAGAGAATTGTTTTGAATTCTCAGTCGCTGATGCTTCTCTCTTTCTTTCTCTGCTTCTAGTATTACAGGGCCTAGCTGCCAAAGTTTTAATGCTTTATATATGAGAGGAATGGTATTTGCAATTTTTTTTGCATTTCAGTTACATAGTTCTGTAAATTTACATAAAAAGAGCCAAGACATCAGCAAAAGGCTACTTGCTTATTCTGAGTTGTTCGTGTGGAAAATATAAGTGTAATGATTAACCTGTTTTGTCGCCCGTTCTTATCCTCATCCTCTTTTGCATTTCAGAACGATCACTGCCCAAAAGAGCAGCCATACTAAGGGAACAGGGCGGGAACATATGGATGAAATCCTTACCATGCACTGAACAGCACAGCATCACGCTCAAAGCTCTGGGAAAATGTCTGCTTGCAACACTTTCACTGAACACGTCTGGAAACCCGGTGAATGTAAGAACTGCTTCAAGCCCAAAAGCTTGCATCAGTTACCCCCAGTATCCGAAAAAAAAACCCTCTCACATGGAAACCTGAAAACCAATGCAAACCAAAGTAACAGTCATCGTGGGAGAAATACAGGAAATTTCCGACCACCGGTGGCAAAGAAACCCACTATAGCTGTGAAACCCACCATGATGGTAGTAGATGGGCAGGGTGTATGTGGCGAAATGAGCACACCGGATCATTGCGAGAATAAATCAGTGCCTGCGGGTTGGAACCGAAACAAAGCTGTCTTGAACAAAAAAACACTGAACAATAATAATGAAGATGAAATTGAAGGTTATAGCCAAGTTCATAGGCCTTATGGCAACAATGATGGTGGAGGTAAGATACCAAATAACAATAATAATGGACTGACAGAAGTTTTGAAGGAGATTGCGGGTTTGGATACCACACCTCAGCTAACTGGAAACGAAATGAACTCAAGAGAAACCTTCTTGGGAAGAATAAATAATTGTTATAAAAGATCATTGGAAAGAAAGATCCCTCCAAGCTGCATGATGGGTGGAATGAAGGATTCACACAGTAAGCACGTTATTCTGAGTGGAAGCACTGAAGTAATAAGTAATGAAGGTGGACGTTTCTGTTATCCAGAGTTCTCTAGCGGAGATGAGAGTGAGGATGACACGTTTTTTGGCAGCATGCAAGAAGAGCATGAGAGCTGGGATGAAAGTGACGAAGAGTTGCTAGCAATGGAAATTCGTATGAGGGGCCAACCTCGCTTTGCTAATTTTAGAGCTAACACCCTATCTCCTGTTCAGTTCTGCGTTGACAAAAAATGGAATACTGTGCCTCTTAGAAACAAGTCTCTCCAGCGGATCTGTGCAGTAGATTATGACGACAGTTACGATGAAATTTTAAATGGTTATGGGGAAGAGACTGTGATTTTTTATGGGCAAGAGAGCATGCAGAGCATGGTATCTTCTGATTCTACGTCTCCTGACTCTTCTTTGACAGAAGAGTCTCGTTCTGGAACAACCAGCAGTTCTTCACAGAAGCTCTGTAATGGAGGGTTATCTCCTAGTACTCCTCAGGACCTCAAAGTGATTGAACCAGAATATGAAAGTCTTTGTGATAATCAACAAGTGAAGGATGTGTCAAAAGCTGCCAGAAATGTTCCGAAAAGTCTAGAAACTCACAAGGCAGTCCTTGCGCTTCGACTGGAAGAGAAGGATGGCAAAATTGCTGTGCAGACTGATAAGCAAGAGAATAAAAGTTCTTCAGATGTTGCTGGTCAAGCTGTAACTATAAATCTGGTGCCCGTGGAAGAGCAAGCTAAACCTTACAGGGTAGTGAATATGGAACAACCAGTTTGCAAGCCATATACCATAGTAGATGTATCAGCTGCCATGACCAATGAATGTAAGGAGAATCAGACTGAAACCTCAGAAACCAAAAATTCATCATCTAACCCAAGCTCACCAGTAACTCCAGGCCCACCTATTACATCCTCTGCAGCATCACCTGTACGAGTAAATGCTAATCTGAAAAAATCCAGTGCGATCAGATATCAAGAAGTGTGGACTTCTAGTACTAGTCCAAGACAGAAGATGCCTAAGGTGGAGTTAATTGCTAACAGCTCGGGACCTTCTGTTCCTCCCAGGAAGACCAGCCACAAGTCAGCTCCTACTTCACCTACAGCTACAAACATTTCTTCAAAAACTATCCCAGTTAAGTCTCCCAATTTATCGGAGATAAAATTCAACAGCTACAATAATGCCGGCATGCCACCTTTTCCTATTATCATTCACGATGAGCCCACTTACGCTAAGAGTTCCAAAAATGCTATTAAAGTTCCTATTGTAATCAATCCGAATGCATATGATAACCTGGCCATCTATAAAAGTTTTCTAGGGACCAGCGGAGAGCTGTCCATCAAAGATAAAACTACCAGTGTAATAAGCCACACATATGAAGAAATAGAAACAGAAAGCAAAATGGCTGAAGCTCTAGGAAGTAAACCCACTGAATTTTCCCAAGCAAAGGGGGTGACTAATAGCTCGGAATGCAGGCTGGGTTCGGTGGCTCAAAAGGTCCAAGAGTTTAATAGCTGTCTCAGTAAAAGTCAGATCTCACCACAGAGAAGTCATAGTTCTGACCACAGCTCCCCATCAAGAGTTCAAAAAACAATACAAGAGCCCGCAGCAAAAATAGACGTAACACCAGAGGCTTCTGTTGGCAGCGGCAGCGGGAGAGAGAATGCAAGCACGGTGCTTTCACAGATTGTGGCTTCTATCCAGCCTCCCCAGTCTCCTCCAGAAACACCTCAGTCTGGACCCAAGTCCTGCAGTGTAGAGGAACTGTATTCCTTACCCCCGGATGCAGATGCTACTAAAAACACCCTGGTACGACCCAAATCTCTGTTTACATCACAGTCTGAGATAGAGTCCTCCAAGACGGTGGAAAACGCTGCCATGAAAATGCAGAAAGATTTGCTTTGCCAGCCAGTTGTCACTCACTCTCCAAAGCTGGTGAGAGCTATCCCAAACACCACAAGTCCCAAAACAGAGCAAGCACCGCCATTTCCTCCTCCGCGGTCCACTTCTTCACCCTATCACGCAAGTAACTTGCTGCAAAGACATTTCAGCAATTGGACCAAACCAAACAGCCCTACCAGGTCGACAGAGGCCGAGTCGATCCTTCATTCGGAAGGTCGCCGAGCTGCTGATGCGAAACCCAAACGCTGGATATCATTCAAGAGCTTCTTCCGCCGCAGAAAAACTGATGATGAGGAAGACAAAGAGAAAGAAAGAGAGAAAGGGAAATTGGTGGGTCTCGATGGAACTGTTATACACATGCTCCCCCCTCCTCCAGTTCAGCGTCATCACTGGTTCAGTGAGGCCAAGTCAGACTCCAGTGAGAAGCCGTCGATTGTTTTCATGTATAGATGTGAACCGGCACAAGCTGAGCCAAACGCTGATCATCAAAACAAGAGCGGAGCGGAATCTGCTATCGCAGATGCACTAGCAAAAGATAAGGAAGAAACACAGGAAAAGTCTCCAGAGAGATCTGAACGGAAAGCAGTGAGCCATTCATCACCACCTCAGATTCCCAAGAAAATCCCCAGGTAAGCTGCTCATCTTCTTTAATCACTTACAGTTGTGAACTGTCCTGTATATACTGCTGAAAAGGGGAGAAATTAAGGAGTCTTATTGCATTAAGTGTAATTTCTTCCAAGTGTATTTATTTTAGGTAACTTAAAGCATATTTTTAAAAACTTTGCATCACATTACATTGGATATCCTAAAAGATCTAAAAAAAAAAAAAATACTAGAAATAGTACCTGATGTCTGGAGTTTGTATCGCAGGTTCACTAATATGTCACAATAGCCAGGTTACATTGAACCGGATACATTTTCCTGAATTTCTAGTTTAAGAAAGTGTTCTTATGTTATAGGAAACTAAAGAATTGCTCTGCAGAAATAGAAGGCAACTATTGCAAAGCATAATAGAAATTAAAAGATCTGTGACTCATAAAAGGTGGTGTGCTAACTTTATCTCGCATACCTAGGAATACAAGAGATGCTAATTAACTTGATGCTACACCGCAACATCACTGCATCACTCCCAAAAACCATGTACAAAAAGTAATAATAGAATTTGGTTAATCTATCTCCATTTTGTGATGAATGTATTTTGTCCCCTAACAGTACTGGACTCAGTAGAGCTGGGTGCTCCATTTCTGCCTGACAATTGTGTTCAGTGATTTCATTTTTAGTATTTTTAAAACAGAATTCACTAAAATGATTTGTTGTTTCAGTTTCTGTGAAAGTATTTGACCAGTAGATGTTTATTTTACTCCTGTAAATTCATGGTAGTTGAAGGCTTTAGGTCTGTCTGGTTTAAAGGTCTGTTTGTTCCCGTATCAGGGGTACACCTGCTTTCTTGGTTGCCTCTGAACACGAAGAACTGTGTTTATTTCCAGATATGCCTTGTTTTCAACATACCACTGAGTTCCTACAGCTCCTGACGGTGCAGGTTACTAAGAGGGCTGGAGACATTTGTTGCAGTCAGTCACGTGGACATAGGGTGCATTTCACTGAGTGCAGACTCCAGCTGTGGATGTATTAAAATATGTCTTCCAATGTTATCATACAAACCAATTCCTAAATACCTTCAAACTTGCAGTATTTAATTCATTATAACAATAGCCTAGCAGTAAGAAATTAAACATTTTGTAAAGTCTGAACTATGTGTGAGCCTCAGAAAATGTATTATGGCACGTTCTTTGCTTTTCTTTCTCCATTCTCTACGCGAGACAGTTGCAGTGACTTTTAGTTCAAATGGTTTTAGAGTTGACTTAAACTAATAGAACTACTGCGTGAGCATAGTTTGAGTCTGCCATAAACTGACTGCTGCTTATCTTAAAGTAAAATAACCATCTTAAAATAACCAAGAGTGACCATTTGCACCAAGTGTAATTAAATCACTTCTAAATCACATCTTGGGAACGCTGATTTAGCATTCTCATCAGGACTACTTTTCAGGCTGTTTGCCTTTTGTCAGATGTGGACAGCTTTGGATTTTGTAATGTAAGGTGGTGATAGGGTTTATTCATAGTATGATGTAAAGGTGGTTTCTGTAGATTTACATTTTAAGTAATTGCTCCAAATATAAAACAGGATGGTCTCTAAAACCATACTGTGCTGTCCGTTTCTGCAGGTTTGGTGAATGGCAATCTCAGGGTCAAGAATTTTATTTAAAAAAAGAAAAAAGTAAAACAAGGTTTTAAAAAAATACAAATTGTGGGTGTGAGTTTCAGAAACATTAAGCACTTTTCCAAACTATTAAAGTCAGTAGAAGCTGTAAGCGTTCAGCATCTCTGCAAGATGTACGGTACCACAATAATACAGGGGTGTGGGCCATGCCAAAAGGGGGGTGTCCCTGTATTTACAGTGCATATTAAGGCTGAAGACGGTGGGGAATGTCCCCAGGGCTAGAATAACCCTTGAGAGGAGTCTAGTCTCTCTAGACGTACCCAAAATTCAATGGGGAGAAGTAGGCAGCTTACGAGAGCAAGTTAAAGCCCTCAACCCCGCTTTAGAGGAACACATTTTTTCCATTATGGCCAGTTGAGCCTAGAGAAAATGAGGCTGGACCGACATTTGTTCCCAGCAGCATTACCAAGAGATTGACCTGCTCCCACCTCCTCAGTGCCCCGCTCCTGTGCTGGCAGGACAGTTCCTGTGGTCAGCTGTGGTGAACCAGACTGGGGAAGTGATCCAAGTGAAAAATAACTTTGCAGTTACTTTTCAGCCAGATCAATTCACTGATGTGAGGGGGGGACCAGTCAGGAAGGAGCAGCTGCTTATCCCTGTGGTAAAATGGCAATAAGAGGCCAATGGCTGTGGTCATAGTTGGCACTTGTTCTTACGACTACCCGAGACATGGTGCTGTTATAATGTTTTATATTTTTGCACTATTACTGGAATACCTCTGCCCTTACTGTTGAAGGCCGGTGGTCATTGCGTCCTGTCTCATTCATTTATTCCAAAAAGCATGTTTACTCTTTATTTTTCTGCAAGTCATGATGATATTGGCTAACACCATCTCTCATAATTTTCCCTGGTGAAAATTGGCATTTTCCACATGTTAGAATTGGAATTTCTTCTTTCTAACAATATTGTTCTATGGTTTCTACAAATTTCAAAGAAAATATACTGAGATGCTGAGAAATACGCTGTGGGAACACTGGACCGGGGGTATCTTTATCCTTCAATTATTATGTTCAGTTACCTTGATGCAATTTGACGCCTTCAGTTTTTTGGGGTTTTACTTAATTTTTAATATAGTTAGACCACGTGAAACCTTATAGTGCCAAAAAAGTAAGGTTTTGACTGTTTAAGGGGTTTGCTTTTTGTTTTTGGTATCCCAGTAGGTGAGAATCAGGATTGTCAGCTTCCATTTTTGCACAAGCAGGAGACATAACAGGTGAGATGCTAGACTTGTTTTGAGTTAACTCTTCAGGTATTAGTAAGAGGTTAGTGTTAATTCAGGCTAAAATGCCTGCATGGAGAAGATGTTTAAAATCTTCAGTTAAACTTGCAGAGGCTTAGAGGAAAACAGAAGCCATGAAGATAGCAATCAATGAACGTGACACTTTTCTAACTCAGAATGCCAACAGCAGTAAGCTCACTGAAAAACTAAACTGATGACCTGGAAAATAAGATAAGCTTGAAAAATGTCAGATTAGTGGGGGGTCTTGAAAGCAAATTAAATGAAGATACAATATTTCCTTACTTTGCAATGGATTACAAAGCTGCTAAAGATTGATAACAGAACCACAGGGCCGAAGGTATTTAAAGTTATCGCTAGAACGGTCAGTTTTTCCCTTTGAACAGCACTTGCAAAATACTCAGTTCTTTGGAGAGCTGAAAACTATCTCTCTGTTACACAAAAGAACTTGGTTTTGTTTTATCCTTGTGATTGTTAGTTTCTGTTTGATGCCAGGATGCACATATGGTGCTTCAAAAGGAACTAGCAAATACCAATGTATTAAATCTACCAAAAATTCGTAGGTAGGTTGATTTTTGCTAAAAACCAGCAATCACATGAGCTTTATCATTAATTGGAATGAAAATCAGGCGTTCTTAGAACCCCTGTAGTTCACAATGCAGCAGTTGTTCTCGGGCAAAACCTAAAATTGACCTCTAAAACAGTAACACAGTATTTCTGGCCTAAGTCACTGTAATTGATGAAGGTGGTGCAGCACAGTGTGGAAGCCACACTGAAGTTTAAAAAAAAAGATTCTTCAAAGGCTTTGTTATCTAGTGGATCAGACTGTTGCTATTGGAGTTTCACAAGATAAAGATTTCTCTTCTCCTTTATTGAGAGATCGCTGCTTATTACCCAGTAGCAGCTTTTTAGATTGAGACGTTTCCAAAAAGAAAACCGCAGCACAGCCTTCTGATTTTTCCTTTCCTATCTTCTTAAACCACATCAGCGCTGAACTAAAACCTCATTCAGCACTGTTGAATGGCAGTGTAGATGGCAGTGCCTTTGTAAATCAGGGCACAACTGATTTGTGCACAGCTATTTCCATTTTGGTTATGTATAAAACGGAATAGTTCTGTTTCAGAGCTACAAGTCAGCCATAACTTTTCCTTTACAGGATCTTTGGGCCAGACTTGGATGAACTAAAGATAAAACTGTATGTTTACTGAAATACTTCTTTTGAGTAGCGAGGTGTGTATGTTCATTCCGTTCTGGTTTTTATCTAAAAAGCATTTCTTCATAGCTAAAGTTGGGATTACCAATCTAATTCCTAAAGTGATGTTAACTTTGTGAAAAGGATTTGAGCTCATAATTGATAGATAGGACTTCTGTTGTTCCATAGCTAGAGAAAATTACTATCCTGTTGTTATATCTTGCTTCCAAAAGGAGTGAAATGCTTATACATATTTTTAAGACTTCTTTTGAACATGTTTCTTAAAAAGCGCACTTCTCCATTGCAGTTACATGCTACATCTGCAATTTGCATTCTTTTAAGGCTATTTTTTGTTAAAGTAGCCCCTGGGCGTTTCACTGGACGCTTTCATGGAGTCCGTACTTATCAGAGGACATAGATATCAAAGCTTTTGGAAAAGTCTTGTTATCCTTCAAATCTTACCCCAGTGCCACACTCATAGTACAAACAGTTCACCTTGAGAAACTTCCAGCCAGATTGTTGCTCCGGAAATTAACATAAATGTCAGTGACAGATGAGAATCTTTTAGAAAATTGGCCAAAAACTTGTACGGTTCCTGCCTGCCAGGGAAGCATTGCAGTACTGTAAGTGATCCTCAAATGCTTTTTGTTGTGCTGATTGCCTTGAGGTTGCTGACGACTGTTCACACTGTTTCCATAAATTGCAGTAAACCAAATGTGATTTCAAGAATCTGAGTTAGGCATTGAATTTCCATATGCAGGCAATGAAGAAAGACAATTCCAGTGAGGGGATTTAGAGCACTGAGACTTAAAAGGCCCCAAATGGGTTATCTCTTCAGTCGGTTTTTTAGTAATTTCTGTTATGCCACTAACTGTTATTTAAGGAAAAAATATAGGCGACTGGGGCTGGGGGTGTGCCACAGTGCACACCATCTGCAGCCTGGACCTTGAGAACCTGAAGAGCGTAGGGAACGGAGCGTACATGTAGGCTGTCTTGATGCAGTGGGGCGGGAGCTGTGAAATTACTCTGAGTGCCCTGGATATCTAAAGGAATATGAATGTTGTAACAGATTACCCAGTAAAAACAACTGGAATCGCTGTTCTTCAAAAATGTAGTCATATATTAAGATCAGAATCACATCCAGAGACAGGCAGGAATAACCACCACTACCACATTCCACTTTCTCATTGTCATTGATCCAATCCTGCAGATTCTACAGCTGCTTCAGAAACTTCTTGAGAAGAGAACAAAATCTTTTAAAGCACAGTAGGGCTCTGTTTAAAACAAAGTCCTCCATAGTTTAGAGGACCTCTTGTATAAGTCTTAAGGTAAGATTCTCACTTTTAAGTGTAGCTTGCATAACTTGGTGAGGAGAATTCAAGGACGTTATAGCTGAAAAGAAAATTCTTGCTTGAGCAAGTCTACTGAAATGGGAGAAGTTGTCACCCAAAAAGTTTAGGTGGAACTATCAACTCCCCCTTCTCCTCAAATTTATGTTGATTTCCTTTTTTCTAGATATAAGCAAGGTTTACTTACCTTATTCAGCAGTGCTCAACAGTGCTTTTAAAAGCATTAACCCTGCTTAATCGATGAAAAACTTTTGTGAGATTTTTTTCTAGAACATCTCTACACTAACAGAATTGGAAATTATGCATGTTAAGCAAGAGATTTGGTAACATTTTATGTGAAAATTTGTAAACACTGAGGACTGAGAACCAAGTAGAAGGGATTTTACTATTTATTATTTTATAAAATTAGCTTAAGAAATGATAAATCATTCATTATTGTTCTTAACTGCTCTAATACAGTCTGTAAAATGGAAAGACTGAGAACTCAAAATGGATAAAGAAAAATGTATTTTTGATAATGCACAGTTAATCCGTGGAACTCATTGCCATTAAGTTTCACTGACACTAAAGAGCTTACCAGGATGTCTTTACTGGATTAGCAAATGTATTCCCTTTATCCATGCAAACATCGCATTATACAAGATTAAAAAAAAAATAAAAATATGAATTCGCTTGCTTCAGGACTAAGACAACTTCTCAATAACAAGAATTGGGAATAAACTTTATGGTTTAGTTATTTCAGATTGTCATTTGAGAAGTTTCTTTCACTTTCCTCTGAAGTGCCTATTTCTGGCTAGCGGTGGTGACGAGGAACTGAACTGCGTGACTCAGCGGGATGGGTGCTGTGTACCCACAGTGTGCTCTGACTGAAACCTGGGCACTCATCGTCTTTGCTCAGTGTTTGGCAGAAATAAAGCGGTCTGTGTTCCCAGAAGACGTTCCCCGTGTAAGGTGGCCTTTGACCGCCCTTAGGCCATTAACCTCTCTGCATTTTTCCGCAAGCATTATTCAGTCAATTTAGGCTCTATATTGGCTTTATTAGCTTAAAAGTGTAGGGCCTGAGGGAATCTCAAAGGGTTCTCTTCAAAACTAAATATATCTACAAATTACACAGAGGTTTTTTGTGTAAAACTAAGTCATCTTCCTTGTCCGGCGTGCTCATCTCAAAGTGTACGACTGCCATTGATTACTGCTTTGCTGATGTCCGCTCAGGGAGGAGCTCGGTTTCGGCTGGGTCCAAGGCCACATCAGCTTTTCTCTGTGTTTCTGTCACCAATTTCTGCCACTTGGATTTATGTGCTGTCCTACACAGAACTGTATTTCCTCAGCTTGACCTCTAGATCTGACTCTAATTCAGAAATGTGCTCTCAGAATCACTTCTTATAAATATTCCACTTTACCTCCCTCATATCGTTGCTGTATTAATCATTCTAATTAAGAAGGTGTACTCTGAATAGAGGAAAATACAGGTAACATAGTAGCTGTGATTCCACTGTCCTTAAAAAAAATAACACATTACACAGGCTGCTTTCTGGATTTTTCTATTCCCAAAAGATGGAGGCAAGTTAGACCGCATCATCTTTTGGCTATCTTCCAAAATCTGTGAAGGAGGAAAGCTTGAGGGAAGGAGATAGGGGCATTTGTCTCAGCTGAAAAAAACCCCACTTTTAAAACAATTTTGAGCTTGTACGCATGTGAATGACAAGTAAGTGAATGCAGCGGGATGTTAGCTGAAGGACACTCATTTTTATGGCATGGTTTTTTTGCTGTACATAACCTGAAAAACATCGGCTTCCTAGGAAAACAAATGTGTTCTCTGCGCACAGAGGGCTGCTCCCTCCATTAACTGAATAGTTGTTTAGTTTCAGCCACATGTGCCCAAGGAGCAGAGTTCTCTAAGGTAATTCGTTTCCTATGAAGTTTGTTTTTGAAATAAAAAAGGGAAAAGAAAAAGGCTTGGACAGAGGAGGCTGCGCCCACTATGGTAAAAGCTAAATATGTGCTCTTATGCAAGGCATCAAAGAATCCATCCTGGCAAAACGTCTATAAATATCCCAAATAAGGAGATAGCCTTAAGTATCACTTGCTATCAACAAGCAGATACGAAGTTATACAAAATCAGGATTTAATGGTTCTAATCTTAGAGAACTGCTTGTTCTACTGTTCGGGTGCTGTACTTTTTCTCAAAAACTAGTAGTTTTAACTGTTTAGCCTATTTCATGAAGCAAATGCAATTGGGAATTTGGTCTTTGTAGCTTAGAGGGTGAGGATGTTTTCCCCTTTTGTTCCTTCTGTGTTCTCTCAGCGCTGATTACGGGTTGGCAATTTGCTGGTTGAGTCACTGCAATGCGTACGTATTCTCCGTCTCCCCGTCTTTACCATGAAGAAACAGGGAAGCGTTTCCCCACAGATTTCATGGCCTGACATCTAATTGCTGTGATTTAAAATGTGTTAGATTTCAGAGGCTAAAACTGGTTGGAATACAGATTTGAGATATTCTCTTACTTTTAACCGTAGATTAGTGCAAGTTCCTGAAACTCCTCTTGAAATTCGAACCTGCTTTCCCTTAACTAATTAACGTGACTAAGACCATAGCTGTCATACCAAACCAGTGATGTAGTAGAGCGTGGACTATTTTTCATCCAGGAAGGCAGTGGAAGAGTTAAGAAGGCAGGGCTGTAACTGAACTGGTTTCCTGGGGCGCTTTGGCAAGTCCCCGGGACCAACCCCCTAAGGTAAACATTAAGGTGCAGTAGGTGTATCACTCTGTGCAGAGTTCAGCCTGTTGCTCACAGCTTGCACAACTTGTAGCACATCAGAACACTGTGGAATCAATGGCTCGCCAGAGTTTCAAGACATGATTAAAAGACTCAAGAAGGCCCTGAAAGAATTTCCTTTAATGGGGAATTGTGTGAGTGAGTACAGTGGGTGAGTTGGTATTTTTTTTCTTTCTTCCTTTCTAGTTGTTGGTTTACTTTGGCAAAATGCTTCTGAGCTTAGGTTTAGTGTATGTGCTTGCATGTGTCTGGTTTGGAGAATGAGTCTGTTCTGTACCTCACCAGTCGATACTAAAAAAACTACTTTGAGATATGATAATTCCCAGTTTGTGGCAATGACAGAACTGTAAAGCTACTAGAAACTACTTCTTAAAGAAAGCACTCGCATTGGGAAATGGAGGTATGTATATGATTCACAGCAACTACAAGTCTTTAATTTCTCATCATCTTGAGAGCCTTGTTACCGCTCTAATTTTATGTATGCTTTACTCTGAAATTATATGAGGTTAACTCTTCAATGTGGATATATTTATGGCACATGGAATGTTCTTCACACCATTCCTATGCATGGTACTAAAAATGAACAAAACGTTTTATGCTGATTAAAGATCACATCTTTTTGAACTTCTGCCATTTTTTTCTCTTTTACTAACAAGTTCTAATGAGTTTTGTTTGTATCAGCCTGCAGTTAAAATTCATGAGTCTGAGTAGAAACAGCATGTGCGCGCTGCACCGTACATAGGGTCTTGTGTTATGCAAAGTATTGGCATGTTTTAACCTTTGTAGTCTGGGGTTGCTAGAAGATTGGGTATCATGATTTTCAGTATTTTGGCTTTGGCATAGCGAGACATGTGCCTGTAATTTATGTTAACTCTTTGAGGTTATAATCTCTCCACTATAAGGATTTGTATTGTGGAAACTCAGCTGCTCTGCCTATTGAAAATTTTTTTTTCTCTTCCTCAGAAGTTACATTAAGTTTTAAATCTTTACCTCAAAAATTAAATATCTGTACAGATATAAGGTGGGGTGATCATCTTTTGAAGGAATTGTGTTCCTCCTATCCATTATGGAAGTAACAAGTACTTAAAATTCTTGCTGTTCTATTTGATAAGGCTGTAATAATGAGAACTAGTGAATAGGTCATATGCTCTTGAGATTTGGCCTAGAGTGAGTATTTGTTTCTGTGAGTAAGAGCGCACAAAGGCACAAAAATATTTTTGCTCTGACATGTTTTACGTAGCATATTATTGATAATTGCTGCTGTGTTTTCAATGGGATTGGGGTGTTTTTGAATAAACCTGAATATCATGTAATTTTTAAATTGTAGTGCAATAAATATAAACATGAAAACTGATTGAATCCATGATTTTCAGAGTTTCATCCTATAAGTCATTGCAGTTTGATTAAAACTTCATAGCTAAGAGCAAGCCCAGAGGAATGTCTTCATGGCCTTTTGCAACTGGCCTAATGCAGATGCATTTTAATCCTGGATAATTTTATATGGGAAATAGATTACTGGCTTAGATGAGCTACTGGTCTATTTCCCAAAGTGTCAGTTTCCAAAATTCTACCAGTATATGAAAATGTATCATTAGAGTTTTATTAAGATGTAACAGCCCCCTTGCTATACCTTGGTATCTTTGATTAAAGCAGAATCAGTCTGATTGGTAAAAAGCACCTTAAACTCCACTGCTGCCCTATGAGTCCAACAAGTTTTAAGCAGAATCATGCCTACATATGTATGTGTACATATGTTGATTCTAGTCAGCTGTAAAACAGTTTATGATCCCTTATGTATGAAAGGCATGAACTACTACATGTTACTATTTCAGTCAAAAGTTGTTTCTTTTTATTAAGGAAAATAAATATTGTAGAAAGTTGTTCTTAAATAAAGGAGGGTGAAAGGAGCTTATTTCTTTATCAGTTCATTCCCTTTCCTGAAGATATTTAAAGCCTAATCTGATATTTTGGAAGTAGGATTTAGTAGCTTTGGTCTCCAAGTGATTTTGTTTTGTTTGTTTCAGTCAAGTGCCTGATGAAACGACACTGGAGGATTTATCCCCTCGTGTTCCCAGAGCCGTGTTCGTGAAGCAGGACAATGGCGGCAGTGCCTCAGTCATACCAGTATCATCTGTTCGTGTCCCACAAGGGGAGGAAGAAAAGGAAGAAGCTTCAAATTTTCCTGACGTAAATCCTTGCAGCGCTACATACAGCAATTTAGGTAAGTGTATTCTTGCAGAAGAAAATTTAAATTAGATCAAATTTTGGATCCTTTCCAGGCTGTGAAGAACCTTGTCTTCTGAACAGCTCAATACACTTTCATGGGGTTAGTTTTTAAAGACAACCTTTTAAATATTAATTTATAGAAAATGAAAGTATGTTGTCTCATTCTGAGATACACAACCAAGAAAGTGAAGATTCAACAAACTCAAAGGATTTATTTCGTATTATTTTAAAACTATCTTTTAATTGCCCTTAATGATAAACATCTCAAATACTTCTAAAAGACACGTTACATTCTCTATTTGGAGGAATTTTTATCAAAGAGGTTTAAAACACAGAGCAAATTACCTAGGTTTTTTACAGTAAGTAGCTTGCAATATTTTTCCAAACTCAACAGAAGATAGGACTTTTTATTTTAGAGCATCACTAACTGCTAAAATATTTGTCGTCATCTTTTGTCGACTAAAATCTTTCCTCTCCTAGTCTGAGAGTTTACTTTTGTTCCTTCAGAAAAGTTTGAGAGATGAATGTCCTGAAGGCACTGCCCAGTCTATTCAACTATCACTGAATTCCTGATTCATATGAAAGAGGTACATGTATGCAGGGCTTCTCCGGAACATAAGCAAGCAAGACAAATAAACATCTCACAATATATAGTATCAATATTAGCCTAATTTTCCAAAGCATTTTGATGTGAAGTCCTGTGAATTTAGGAATACCTACAGCCAGATTTTCTAAAAGAAAAAAAATATTTATTTATGTTCAAGAGTATCTGAATACGTGCTTTTCAGTAACACTCCAATCCTGTAAGGATCCAATTTATGAAGCATTTGGACAAGAGTAAAGTGACTGCACTGAAATGGCTCACCAAGTATAGAGAGTTTTGCACGTCCATACACCTCTCAGGGATCAAGGACTAAATTTCAAGCCCTCAGCTGCATACATTCCTTCAACACTTAGTAGTGTTGTTGCATTTTTTTGCTTAAATGTTAATTAGTTGTGAACTTATCAGTGTGCTCTGCTAATGAAACATTAATTAGATATTGTTTATAAAGCATAAAGAAGAAAAATATCCTGCCCGAGAGTGATACTAATATCTACCATGAAATTGTAACTTCAAGGACAAAAACTAAAATTTATATTTTTATGGTGAATTAATGAAAGATCTAATGAATTCTTTTCAGTTCATTGAGATATACATATATATCTGTATCTATATGGTTTCTGTATTTAGGACATAGCTACAGTACAGATAGAATCCCAGCACTAGGTCTAGCTACGTCGAAACTATTTCTAGCATGGTTAGCCCGTGCTGCTAGCTAAACTGACATATAAAAGGATCAAGCTAAGGTATCATTTATTGTATGAAATATCCCTTATTCCTCATGGTGAGATTGCTGTTTTTTAGCCAGACTGCTCATAGAGTCCAGAGATTACTTGCATTTCATAGCCAAAGTAATGATACTGTGAATCTGCTGCTTAAATCTTTCCTCAATTTAGCTCAATTTTCTTATGAAAGGTGTTACACCTGATGGCAACTGCTTCGTTGTACAGAGTTAGATGTGCTTCTATCCATAGATCTCTGTCCTTTCCACAGCATCTCACAAACGGGGAGCAGTAAACTCATGGAAAATATAATAAAATGCCATTAAGCACTAGATTGCCTAGAGACGTTGAGGAGTCTCCATCTGTGGAGATACACAAAAGCTGACTGGATGTGGTCCTGGACGACCTGCTCCAGCTGACCCTGCTCAGGCAGGGAAGGTTGGACTTGACCATCTCAAGAGGTCCTGTCCAACTTAAATGCTTCTGCGATCATATCCCTCCGTCCTCATTCTTGTCAGTGTTGTTTCTGTGTGTGAGTGCTCCTTCATAAAACCACATAAAGCTGAACCCCTTAGCATTTTATTCAAAATCTTCTCCTCATCCTTGGGTCACTTTCAGATTTGCTGTCGCCAAAGTAAATTTGAGGTATTAAATAGTTAAATTAACTTTTATATTTGACTTGGTCTGGCTTGGCAAGCTTGCTGCTTGTTGTTAAAAGAAATACTGCCCTAAATGGCACTGAGCTCTCTGGCTGCCATTCAGACTTTTTCCTGGTTTATTCAAGCAACCTCAGGTTCTAATTCAGATAGCTATCAAGAGATTACTAGGTAGGAACAGAGAATAATTCCTACTTCTTTTCACATCTTACATCACCTGAGCAGCAAAATCATATATTTTGTAGAATTAACAAATACTGGTGTGTGTAACTGAAAGAAAGGATAATATGACAAGTTACATCACATTTGACTTGCTTCAGCTGCAACTCTAAGTTACCTTTTTATAGCTGCATACTACAGTTTGTAAAATATATCATGAGAACATCTCAATTTGCAGCATAATGCACAATATTCACTTTCTAAACACTAATCTAATATTTATTCCATGTTTTTTTATTAAAAAGCAGATAATATTATGTGATTACTTTGATAAATGTCTAATCTTCAGTTGCAAGGTCACATGAAATTTTATGAACAGAAATAACGGCAAGCTTTGGTAAATTTTCATCTGCAGTCAGGTAGTAGTTTCTATCAGGTACTGCCTCAGATATATTTGGTTTTGGCCTTCCCCTGCTCCCACAGGAGTTGTCTCATCATCAGTTTACATTCCTGCCTGCAAAAACTGCAAGTGTACCAGCAATTACTTGTCAGGAAACAAATTGCAGATGCAAAATTTGAGAATAGCTCATGTATAAAATACGGGCTGTATTTGTTATTTCATTGAACATGTAAAATCATACATCTAGGAACTAAAATAAATAAATAAATGCAGGGGACCCTTACAAAACAGGCGTCTCCTCTGGGAATCAGATACAACATAGAAGACTTGCAGCTTTTAGGAAACACGAGGTCCCACCATGACGATAGAAGAGTCCAGTATATTCCTGGGTGTATGAACAGGAGGAAATTTTAATAGGAGTAGAGAGGTTGTCTATTTTTAGGAGAGGGGTTATATATTACCCTGCAAATGCCATGGTCACAGTAAAGTCCTGGTGCCAACAGTTTAAGAAGAATGTTTAAAAAAATTGGTACAGACTCTAAAGAAAAGCCTTGAAAATGTCTAGTATTGAGTCTGGCTTGATGACAGTGTGGATGCTGATGTGGTGCACAGGATTGTGATGAGGGATACCTTCGTTATCAACAATCAACAGATTTACCAATTCCAGTGGCTGCCAGTTGAATCTAGATGCAGAAACAAATGTTTAAATGTGTAAGTTAGGGCCTGGATGGTTCTTTTTTAAGGTGTGCCCTTATTCTAACAGAAGTTAATTCAGGTAAGCCCCGTAGCTTATGATGAGGAAGGCAACAGACTAGATGATTAAAATCCTTTCCTTCAGAAAACTTTACATTTTTCTGTCTTTGTCTGAATTTGTTGGTGAAATTGACTTGATTGAATTTGCATCGCTCTAAATAGATTAAGATATTCTCAATATACTCAGGATAGTATTTATATCATTTGAAAAAGAATAGGTTATTTTATTATCAGCTCTTTCTCTCCTTACACTTAAAGAAAAGGTGAAAAAGGGGAGGCTAAGTTTCTAGGTTTTATGATTGCAGACATTGGAAAAAATCTGAGATCATGGGATTTTTTCTGCCATGGAGTATTGCCTCGGTCAGTAAGTTAGACCAGGGCAGTGTGCTTTAGCCAGGCTACGAATAAGGTAGTGAAATCATTGTTGAGTAAAACTGACGGTTCAGTGACTGACAGTGATATCAGTCTGATGCCTTTTGTACTAATATATAATTAGTACGGGTAGTACCTTTAATGTGGTGTAATGGAGGGTGGGTAGCAAGACCTGATAAGTCACCAAGGCAGACAAGCTGTTGCATTTGAAGATGTTATTTATCTAGTAACTGCAGCTCATCTTACTATACTTCCATGCACAGTCTCAAATTATTGGTGAGAAATTGGAGGTGCATCATAAATGTTACTTAACAGATGTTAGCTTTCCTTTCTGTTATATATATTATCATTCTGGTAAGGAATTTTTTTTTAATCTTTTAAATTTCTGATAAATGTGTAGACAACTGAGTATAATACAGGATTAACAATCACGTTCGTGTAGATCAGTGTACTGAATAATTTTATAGGATAGTGGTGTATGTCTGCGTGTGTTGGAGGCGGGGCTGTGAAGCATGCTGGTTGCATTTGCAGTGCCTAGAAGATAGTTTTACGCATTTGTGGGGTTTTTTTCATGGTTTAGTTATTTCTATCAATCAGGGTAAGAGTTTTTTAAGCAGTGATGTATTTCATAGTGGTATTAAAGATCAGTATAACTGATCTGCTACTGAAACAGAGAAATCTTTTCCAGGCTCTGTATTATAATAAAAAAGCAGATTGCAAAGAATGACCAATATCCAAGTACAAGGGAGGGGAAAAAGTACTAGGACAAGGGTAGAGAAGGGGAATTTGTACAGTGGAGGTGGCAAACCTGTGGGTTTTACTGTGTGAATACTTTAATCAGCCTTTGTAAATGGACTTTGTAACATGAAATGGGGATGTACTGACATGAGAATTACTGGGACATCTGACTCCGTTCCTGGCTGTGCGGAGAAACAGGTCAGCAGAGGCTACCAAAGCCAATGCTGTAGGGCTGCTCCAAGATCCAGCTGTGTGATCAGCCCTGCACTGTCTTACACTGGGTTTCCTGCAGACACAAAAGAGCCACTCGAAATTCCTCTTTCTTGCTGGTCTCCACTGTAGAGAGTTTTGATTTTAGTTCTATTGGGGTTTTTGAAAGATGTGGTCTTGGAAGATTGGTTACCCATGTTGCACATAGATGATTATTAATTTTTGCTGTTCTTGGCAATGCAAAACATGGATTTTTTTGTCAAACTGATGTGATAAGTTGGAGAATGGCAAAGGTGAGAGTCATTTTGGCCATTTTAGCCCTCTGGGTCCTGTTCATTCATCTAAATCCCTGCACTAGGGGATTAGGGATTAAGGCGTAGTATAATGGTCACTGAAACCAAGAACAGAGTTAATGATCATGGCAATAGCCTAGTTACTACTGTGAATATCAGACTATCTTTTTCAGCTCCGTTTTCTAATTCATATCTTCCCACAAGGGACGTTATCCTTGGATGAAAGATGGTAATGGCATATAATCAGAAAAACGCATTCAAGAATAAAGGAGAATGTAGGTTAGATTACCATGTCAAGAGTAAAATGAGTTTGGAGAATCATAGAATGGTTTAGTTTGGAAGGGACCTTAAAGATCATGAAGTTCCAACCCCCTTGCCACGGGCAGGGACACCTCCCACTAGACCAGGTTGCTCCAAGCCCCGTCCAACCTGGCCTTGAACATCTCCAGGGATGGGACAGCCACAGCTTCTCTGGGCAACCCCGGCCAGGGGCTCACCTCCCTCACAGTAAAGAATTTCTTCCTGAGATCTCATCTATATCTCCCCTCTGCCAGTTTGAAGCTATCACCCCTTGCCTTGTCACCACACACCCTTGTAAAAAGTCCCTCTCCAGCTTTCTTGTAGGCCCCTTGCAGGAATTGGAAGGCTGCTATAAGGTCTCCCCGGAGCCTTCTCTTCTCCAGGCTGAACACCCCCAACTCTCCCAGCCTGTCCTCCCAGCAGAGGGGCTCCAGCCCTTGGACCGTCTTCCTGGCCTCCTCTGGCCCCGCTCCAACAGGTCCCTGTCCTCCTTATGTCGGGGGCTCCAGAGCTGGACAAAGTACAGAAGCAGCCTGATGTCATTTGTGTACTGGACTAAGGTTAGGTATTGTAGGGCAATATTGTAGAGTTATGTATTTTGGGGCAATATACATCTTGGGAATAGTGCTGTTCAGGGAAGGATGGAAGCATGCAGCACGTCACTCACTTGGCTTGCCTTATTTCACCATTAGTTGTTTTGCCAATTAAAGAAGCATTTTCCTTCACAGTTTGAAGGAAACGTATACTACTTGGCAATGTATACTGCTGATCTGGTCTAAGCAAAAAAAGAAAGATACATGGACTGTCAAGAAATGTAAAAAATAATTATGCGTGTTATTATTCTAAGAAAAACATGCTTATGGAGTATAAATTTGAATTAAACCTGAGCTCAGCATGTCAGATTTGATAGTTTCATAAACTAACATAAACAGGTTGCAATGCAAAGTCTGATAATAAATTAGTTACCTGGAAAAATAAAATGTAAATGCTTTTTTTTTTTTTTTTTTAAGGCTGATTTAGCATTTCAGACCCCTCTGCACGGTGCCTAGAGACCTAAGTATTAATATTTAAATAATGTAGTGAGATTCTATAATGGAAAATGTTAGTGGACTGTAGAATTACTTAAAGCTCTCTAGAAACCCGCTGTCTATGAAGAGTTAAATTTTTTCCTGTCTTTGAACAGTCTGGAAGCCACTTCAAAGATCTCTGTAAGTGGTAGCCTAGTATTGTGCCTGTTCCTCCTTTTCATTTGCCTCCCAAGAGCGTAGCTCAGGCCGAACCTTGTGATGTTGGAGAGCCTGTGCATTAGGTAAGGAAATGATGGGGTTTGAGCATGCAAGGGGAGAAGGAAATAATAGGCAAGAAAAAGCAGCAAATGCTCTGCCAGCACTTGTATGCAAAAGAACATTCGTGTGCCTTTGACGGAGACAAAATTTAAGGCAACCTTTTTCTTGCCAGATGATGACTTTAAAAAAAACAAACCATGGGACATGCAGTATCATGCCATGCTTAGGGAAGCTGTGCTGGAAAGACTGGCCCAATGGGCATGAAAGAAATGTATTCAGCATAAAAGCGGTCCAGATATGAAGTTTTTCAAACATGTAATAGAGATGGATGGATTTCAATATGGAAAATTTGTTCTTGTGGGGAGAAACTATGCTATAACATGACATGTTTTACAAACTCATTTTCCTCAGCTGAGAATACCTGAAAAAGTAACTACGTAATGACTTGTACATGCAGTTCTCTGGATCCTGCCACCCCCCCCCCACCGCCACCCACCACCCGCCCCCGAGATCTGCAAAGACAAATTCTGGTTATGAAAACCTGCTTCAGTTATATTTTGATGTCATGGTTCCAATAGCTGTGCAAAAGCAACAACCAGCCAAAGTCACTGGTTGCAGTCGCAACACTCTTCTGTATGAACAGCTTGCGGAGGGCAGGGCCATTGAATCAGACAGAAAATAAGAGAATCAAGAATAAACAGTGTTATAAATCCTACCGTTCTTGGAGAGGGCTTCTCCTGCTACTGCTTGAGATGTGCATCTTGCTCTGATTTCTTGTCTTGCTGTTTCCCTCTAGCATCTCTGCAGTCCTTGGATTAGCAAGTCACACGAGCAACGCATATTAGGAAACTGGCTCTTAAAATAGTAGCCTTTCTCAAAACCCCAGCACTCAGGCTATTTTAGCGTAATGGGGAAGAGGGTAAGAATGAGAAAATAGTCAAGTGATCTTTAACACAGAATGCTGCCAGGGGGAGAAGTACACAGGTCACAGATTTTGCAAGAGTAAGCAATCCTCAAAGAGGACACATGTTTGGATGAGTAAGAAAATTGGATACGAAGGAGAAATGAACTTCTCTCAGAATTAAGCAAAAGACCGTGGTATTTGGATGTGTCTGGCATGCAGTTCAGCTTTTGACTCGGAATCATGCCACTCTTTGTCTCTGCAAAAGGTACCTTTGTGATAGAGTTCCTGTACTGCTCGACTGGCCCCAGTGTCATACGCTGCAGCATATCGGATGGTGGGAGGAAGAGCTGCTACCGTGGAGCGTGCTCACTGCAATACCAACATCAGAAAGGAGCGGTAGAGGCTCCCCAGGTGTTAGATTTTTTTAAGCAAACCTGACGGTGATTTGAGAGAGATATGCAGGGATTCTCCAATATTTCTAGCTTTTGAACATTTTTATTTTGTGAGAGCTAAAAAGTGATGACCCAGGGGAGTAGTCCTATGGAGTCTTCCCTGACGATCTGGCATGTGCAAAGCTAACAGAATTTCCTGCTCAAAATTCAGTTTTTTGAACATTGGAATATCCAGGCTTATCATAAAATCCATAAGGCTCTTCTGAGGGTTCCTTGAGTTTAAACAAAAGATAGAGATAGAGCTTTCATTTGTGGTGTCGTCTCCTGGGAATGATTGAAAAGAGAATGATTGGTAAGAATTCAAGAGCCAAGGCTATTGTGTTTGTGGATACATATAAAAATACAGTCCCCTCTGATCTTCTGAAATTAGGAAGTCCTCTTCAGCATTCTGACCCAGCATTCCAGATTTTTGTACACCCTGGCCAAGAGGATCTTGGATTCTGCAGTATTCATAAAAACTGTAACAACGTTCTTAAAACATAAAGCAAGCTATCTTTTTTTCTTTCCATAGACTGTGTAGTCATTTATTATTAATTATGGACCAAAATGATGCAATTCAAATCTGAATCTGGGATCCTCCCATTTGCTTCAGCATTCCAGTTCTGTCCTCTCTGTTTTACAAAGATTCAGCACATATTACAAATAATCAAATAGTCGTAGTGTCTGTCTACTTGCTGTTCCCTTATTAGAAAAGATTCTCAGGTGTGGTTACACAGAGCATCCATTTCATGTCTGCTGTGTTGCAGTAGTCAATCAACCTCACAGGAGCAGTAGAAAACTTATATAAAATAATTTCTTTGAAAATACCGGTTGATTATTAAGACTGGAAAAATCTCATTTTGATGTAACAACTGTTTAATTGTTCCAGATCAGCCAGTTGGTTGTTTGTATTGTCTGCTAATTGGTTTTTTTTATTCTCCCATATTATTGTCATTTACTTACTTTTCATCTCCAAGGACTCTGGCAGTTATAAAACATACATAACCTCCACTCTAAATATAAAACATATATAACCTCCTCTCTAAAAGCCATCCAAAACACATGACAGGAAGTTATCTTCCCCAGAAGCGTGCAGATGTTTGAAACGAGTCTGTCAGTGGAAATCCTGTGCTTTTATGTATGTAACCTGCCGCTTAGGATCTCTTGACTGAATCTAGGTCAGGTTATCTATGAACATAAAACTGCCAACAAAGGTACCCATGGCAAGTGGGTTAAGGGAAATGTAGTAGAGAAAGGTACAGTTCTGAGGGGAGGGGATGTGAGTTTTAAATTGTAGGGTAAAAAAAAATTTCTGTTTTTGTAATCTCAAAATATGATCCCTACTGTCATTGAAAGCAGCGGCCACGTGCTTGCCAACGTAAGTGAAAGTAGGCGTAACCTTCTTTGTTTTCACCTCGTGAATGTGCTAGGGCAATCCTGACTTTCTGATATGACCACCGATGTATCTAAATTACATTAATTGTTTCTGAAGCGTCTTTCATAATGCTTTCAGCTTCTTTAGCACATTTGAAATCCGAGTGCTTTACAGACTATCACGAGAATATATTAAAAAAGATCACCTCACCTGCCAGGGAAATACACCTCTCAAAAAAACAGTACACAAAGCCACTTAACAGCATCCACCCATAGTTTTAGCACATTTGAGTAGGAATTAAGAAATAAAATTGTAGTCAATTGACTGCAGAAGAAATTATGGGAGGCCGGGTATAATTACTGAAACTGGAATTTGGCCATAGTGCCACAACTGGCGTTTGGATTTTGCTTGCACTTTTTGTCATTAATCCCATGTGATGTAAAATGCTAGCATTGCTAGCACTGAAACCGATTTTATATATAGGCCAAGGTCAAATAAAGACTGGCTGTATGTGACAATATATGTGATGCTGATTTGGTCATTTTGCTTTCTGATTAGTTCATCGTTTTAGGTTTTCTTCAAATATTGGGAGAGTCCTCGTCCTTTTTTTTTTTTTTTTTTTTTCCCTTAAACTTCCTTGCAGAGTACAAATATGAGCAGCAGATGCAAAGTACCTTAATTTTACATTACTCTTATGTTCTTACTACACAGGACAGTCTAGAGCAGCCATGATACCTCCAAAACAGCCAAGGCAACCCAAGGGAGCTCTGGATGATGCCATTGCCTTTGGAGGACTCATAGATCAGGAGACGACGAACAACTTGCAGCCAACACCACCTCCACTGCCAAAGAAAACAATTTTGAGAGCTAACACGGAGCCGACTCCCAGAGATCTCCAGAAGCAGGCTCTGGAGAGCAACCTGTGCATTGTGGCCAATCCCACCTATGACATTGACACCAACTGGGAAGCAAGCAGCGCCTGCTCTTCTGTCAGCCTGGAGCTGAAGGTACTGGACAATGAGTCAGGGGATTCCTTGGACAGGCCTACAGAAAAACTAAGGGCAGCCACCTCAGCAACTAACAGTGTTTCCAGCCTAACCACTATCAGTATTAAGGACCGGTGTTCCAATAGCATGGAATCTCTAACAGGGAAACACATCTCGCAGACTAAGCATGGCAGAGGTGTCCAGAAGCCACAAAGGCAAGCACTTTATCGAGGAATTGAAAACCGAGAAGAGGTGGTAGGTAAAATCCGAAGCCTTCATGCCGATTCGCTGAAGAAACTGGCACTTAAATGTGAAGACTTGTTCATGGCCGGACAAAAAGACCAGTTGCGATTTGGGGTGGACAGCTGGTCGGATTTCAGGCTGACCAGTGACAAGCCGTGCTGCGAGGCAGGCGACGCAGTTTACTACCCGGCTTCTTACGCAAAAGATCCTCTCAACAATTACGCAGTCAAGGTAAGAGGGGCTCGAAAACCGGTAATCATAGACATCAGTGACAAAACATAACAATAACCATAATCTGCAACACACCCAGCAGTGACAGGTCCTGCAAATGTAAGTGTGTGCTGCTTGCAGCAGCACTGTGGGAAAAGTCGGATTCCCAAGATGCAGGCTCTTCCTTCTGTCAAGAACCATGTGTGGCATTGGTACCTGCTGTTTAAGTTTCATCTGTTTTTACTGCAGCTCCAAAATCATTAAAACAGCTCAGTCTTTACCGTGGACATTGTTTAATGAAATATTGAAGAAAAAGATGTATTATTTTAACGTCAGCCATTTTTTGCAAACTTGTGGTAACAAAATCCTTAGGTTCATCTGCATGCAGATGATAATAAATCATCACTCTTAGGAAAGATTTCAAAGTTTTCCATGTTCAGAGCCATGTAATTTTAAATGTAAATTCTAGGCTAATATATCTTTCTGTTCCCATACACGGTCTTACATTTTCCCTAGCGTTCATTACCAGCCTTTCAAAAGCTCTATCTAGCCATCAGCGTTGCCTTACAAGCTCTACTAAAAAAGAAGTGGAACTTGTTAGTGTTAGTTTTGTGGCCTTTTACTAAACAATTGATTTGTGTCTGGTTTATTCTCCAGCTAACATATAAAAGAAATAAGATTTACTAGATTTACTGCTAATATATTAATGAATAGTTGGCAGCTATCTCACTAGATGTTACTTTATGGACTTTTATAGAGGTAATTCTTTCTGAGTGCTGTATCTCTGCAGTTCTCAATGCTTATCTGGTAGGATGATAGTGAGAAGGACAGCTGAGGCTCAGAGCTCTGTCAGGCTTCCTGTGTGACCTTGAGCAAATTATTGAACTTCTGACTCCTCCTTGTTGAAACAGAGATAAACCGTTTATTACTGAACACAGGTGTGTGAGGCCTTATGGATTACTGCTTATAGAGCATGTTGACATTCTCAGAAGAGTGGTGCTTTACAGTAACAATATGTTATTGCCACTCCTGCCTGATTACTTACAAGAAAGATAATGAACAAATAAAAGGTAACATTGGTGCAACTGACATGTTCTTCTGAAACTTGAGAAGGCATCTTTTTTAAGGCAGATTTGTGGGCATAACCAGTTATATTTCTTTAGTTATCAAGGACCTTTTTTTGAAAAGATGTAAAATGAACGATGGATGTCTTGTGGATGCCACATCCAGTGGTACAAAACAGCCAAGAACCGGACTGTGAATATATCTGGCCATCTACTCTGTTGCCGAATCAACCGTCTGGCATTACTCAGTTTGAGGCTTTTTGGTTTTAATACAATGATGCAAAAATAGTTGCTTCTAGGACCTAAAGTGGTGTTTTTCTACATTGGCAGGTTTGGGTTATCACTAATGTCATTCCCATTTGCACAGTATGGGTGTGCCCTTAAAGTACAGGGTCTCCCCGCCAGGCAAGACCTACGGAGTTGTTTTCTTCTGTCCTCTTAAACAGGTTTCTCGTGTAGAAAGTCAGTGAGAAGAAAGAACAGCAATGTAGCATGGTCAAATACGTGCTTTTTTTTTTTCCTCTCACAATTCAGGTGTCTTAAAAATAGTACTCAGATGAACAAAATTTATTGCAGTGTAATAGGTTTGATGGTCTTTAGAGTGAATGAAGTAACCATAAAATATTCTTGAGCTGGAGGTCAGCACGAGCTGTTGTGCTGCTACGATGAAATGAAAAGTAACTCTTGAAAATACCCTCCTTGGCACTTAATGTCATAGAGGAAGATACTCTCACTACACATGTTCTGATTTCCTTTTAAGCCAAGCAGGACCAGCATACGGGACTACTCCTGTCTTTTCATTTCCTCTTACACGTATCTGAAGTATTACACGTTCAGCTAAGTTGGGTTCTCTTCAGTTGTGTGTTTCTTTGGTGTAGATTTTTATTACTGCATTCTCCATGATAATATATTGAATTATATAGCATTGTTTAAATAGTGATTACTGGACTTTTTCCCCCCTAAAATCAGTTATAGTATATTTCATCTTTGTCTTGACATTTGCCCTGAGTTGATTTTTGATTTATAAGTCATCCGTCCAGGATCAGATTTGTAAAAACTCTCATAACAGATTGCTATTACATTACACAGAGATTTGGGGAATTTAGCTTTAACAAATATACCCGTTTTATTATCATGGGTATTTTTTGTGTAAGTCAAATTACATAATCATCTACCTCCTGCAGATAAGCTATGTATTCCTGCCATTTTAAATCCCTTGTCCCCAAAACAGGATGGCAAAAAAAGGGAGATTAGAATTACTGGTGTGCCTAGTGAATCCAAAATATAGTCTTCCTGTTATTTTTGATCAAGTTTTAGAAATACACTTTGAAAGCGTATATGGAGACAGACATCTGTCTTCAGGCAGTGTAAAATTTATGTAGTTCTTCCGAGTTTTGTAGAGCTGACCAAGCAACAGTGGCTAACAATTCAGATGCTTCTCAAGTTATATGATTTTAATATTACACTTGAGAGGAAACGTGATAATGCAATTTTTTAATTATTATTCTCTCTGTAGAAAACAATAGATTCACCCCCAAATGGTGTTGAGTCTTAATGAATAAGTAAAAAAAAAAAAAATACATTTTAATATTGTATCTCCAAAAGTAGAATTATAAAAGCACTGCTTAAAATTACACTTTAACCATTTGACTACTACTGAATTAAATTTAGAAGAATGAACCTTTTGTGCAGATGAATGTATCGGGGCACCTTTACGTTCTGCTGGTATCACCAGCAAAAGATGATCTGATAAATTTAGTGGAGAACGAGCACAACGTATTTTGTTGTGGATATTAGAGGAAACATTGTTTATCGGGGTGTGTTGTTTCAAAGCATTGCTTTTTGCTTCACTCTCACCTAATCTCCTAGTAAACATCCTGGGCAAAAAAGTTGCAAGAAGCCACATGGAAATTATTCTGAAACATTAGAAATAATATCAGTAAATAAGCCACGATTAGAAAACTACTTTTCCAAATGGAAAAAAAAGAAGTTCCCTTACAAGAAAGGTTTCCGTAAAATTCCAGTCCCTGAGGTATTTTTCCTTCACTAAGTGCAGCACCATCTTCTAAGTAGCTGGTAGATCTGGGACAATACGGATAAACATTCCCCTGAAACCACAGTCTTATCAGTAATTCCAAATATGTAGTGGAAAGGTTACACTAAAGTAAAAGCAGCAGAGTGCACCAGCTTTTTGTACAAAATGGACTGGACAAGTTCAATTCTTAGTATCTCTATACAGACTGAATAAGGCAGTGATATTACAGGGATCTTTTTTTATTAGAAAAAAAAGTGATTGCTGAGAGTGAATAACAGACAAGATTAAAAACTGTGTCAGTGACGTAAACTACTTCCACTTTCAGTATTAAACTCTCAAGGAAATTACTGTACAATATCATAAACAGGCACACAGAAATCATGATTCAGAGTCCATGCGGAACAGAACAGCCATTAAACCCAGCGGGCGTATGGCCTGCAGCACGTGTGTTCCGGCCACAGGCGTGTGCTGCAACGCACTTCAGGTAGGATGACAGGAATTGCAAAGGTGGAAACTGCTCAAAAGGAGCACTTAAAATTTATTGCTTTGATCGCTACACGGTAGCAGAAGTTCTTCTAGCAGTAAAACCTTAGGATTTCTGCCGAGATTCCTGTCTCAAGTATAAAATACAGCAATGCCAAAGTAATTAGTATTGGGCTGAATTACAGTTTCCTAGTTGCGTTGCGGCTGACAATTATTTTCTAGTTATGTTTAGTTTGTCACAGTGTGCTAAGCTATTTTTTTGGTAATTCAGTTTCCTAGTGGAGCTTCTTGGCAGAAATGTTATTAAAGGTCATCCCAGAACATCATGCTTCAGGTCAAAATAAAGCTATGTACGTCCATTAAACTTTTAGCCCATTCAGAGTTCAGTCACAGCCGCGTTGAATTCTGGATTTTGGCACATCGTTAAAAAGTCGAAGCCCTGTTCCAAGGCCAGATCAAGAAAATGAGGTCAATCAGAGATCAAACTGGCCTCCTTGGAAAACAAGGTTGTGCCAAGAACAAGCTATCAATTTGGGATTAGCAAGCTTTCATTCTGCACAGAATTTCATTTGCAGTTGTCCCTCTGTGCAGTACAACAAAGCAGCACAGATGGTGCAGTCTTTGTGATCTTCTGTGTTTCTCATTTTCAACACTTGTAAATTCATTTCCCACAATATTCATCTTACTTTAAGTTCACTGACGCCCTGTAAAATGCATAGGACAGAGTGGAAATGAGATTCCCTGCTGGTAAAGTGGAAGTCAGCTGATGGCACAGTAGGCCACTGGACCCATAAAAGAAAAATAAAAGCTAATGCAGAACAGTTTTGAGAAGCTTTGAAACATTAAAATCTTGCTTCGGCGGGGGGGGGAATGAAATGGCAGGATATAAAGAAACCTGTCCTGTCCCTATATAAACGTAATGAGTTTAGTTCATATGGATGCACTAAAGAAAATGTATGTGATGACAGTGCATTCCAGTGAAAAGGAAGATGGAAACTTTCCATTCCTTCTTACTTGTATCTCTCCTTTTTTCTCATTGCTTTCTTGCATCATAAAGAAGGGCTTTTTACCAAACATTGCTTCATGTTTTGAAGAGCCAGCCCTTTATCAGCTTTAGAAATAAGGCTCGCCAAGCTCTTACCGACACCTTCCGTTCAGCTATTATCACATACCAGATCTTCATAGCTCAGCTGATTGTATTTCATTAAAGAAAAAGGTAAATGATCCTACTTTCTGTTGGTGTTTTAGTCAAAGTATTTTAACCTTTTTCTTTTTTTGTGCCCCAAAATAGGAATTCAACATCCTATATATGTAAAAGGCAACAGGATTTTCAGATTTTTCTAGAGTGGATGACTGCAACAGACAGACAAAAGCTTTAAAAATCGTGCAGAGAAAACTCTGCCCTATTTTTACTCACAGTTTTGACATAGCATTAGCTGTCACAAACAGAAAAGAAGCTCTTACCAGCAAATGATAAAACAGTACAAGAAATTTGTCAGTAAATAAAATTTACATTCTATAAACTGTCTTTGAACAGATCAATAAGAAAACTTAGTTTGTCTCCACTGCTTTCAGTACATTTTCCCCATTCTAATAAGATATCGATAAAGCAGAATCTGAACTCTGCAGCCTAAAACCTCAGGATTTATCTGGACTCCTGCCGCTGTATTTCACAGCAAAAGCCTCAAGAGTAGCCAGATACTTAGAGGAACATCAGATTAGCGCGGGTTTGTGCTTTAGAAATTGCTTTATGAATTCAGACAGGCGTCCCATTTGTCATCATACTCCAGTTTTTTGGTGCTGCTTGTGGACAGCCTAGCTTTCCGTTCCCCTTGTCAATTACAAAGTATCTAGTGTGCAAATTTTAGTGTTTGTGTAGTCAGTAATTTAATCAGCCTTAAATAACCCAGTTGCCTCTTCCACTTCTCACTTCATGTTGCTTTTAAACAAAAAGCAAGAAGCAGAAAATACATCTCTAATCAGATCTCAGCTGTCTTGTCTTTGTAGCTATTGCATGCGTGCTCATGTACACATATACTTACCTCTGTTAAAAAAGAGAGGTGTCCAAAAGCCATCGCTACTGGGCATTTGTGGGATTAGAGATTATTTTTCTTCTTTATTGCTTATCAACTTTAGCAGCAGAATAAGGATGGAAAACTGTTTTCCAGATGCAATCATTTTAGTATTGATTTCAGCCATAATACTATTTAGTCTTTAATTTCTCTTTTATTGATATAAATAGAGGAGTCTGAAATGAAAACTCATAGTAAGGAGCTGACATTGGGGGAAGTTTGGCTCTACGATGGATTCAGACTGTAGAGTGGACACTGCTCTGAAGGTTTGCAGAAGCCACAGTAACAATGGAGTTGTTAATGTGACTTGTTCACCCTGGGACGTGTTAAAAGGATCGTTACGTATAAAGCTGTGTTCTGCTTGATGCTAGAGAGGTCTTAAGTGGAGTACTGTATTCATTATGGGGTACCACTCTTCAGAAAGCTGTAATAAATGGAGAGAAACCAGAAAAGAGCAGCAAGAATCAGAGGGAGTTAGGAATAAAGCTAGGAGGAATTGAGGGCTAGTCGTTTCCAAAAAGAGAACAATGAAGAGGGGGAAATCTACATTTTCCCAAGTGTGAAGATGTAATGTTAAGGGATGGGAGTCAATAATTTTTAATATCGGCTAGGAAAAGAGCTATAAGTTTTAATATAAAGTAAAATAGACTTAGGCTTGAATATCAGGAAGAAAGAGAAAGGAGAAGATAGAGAAGGACAACTCTCTTACGGGGTGTTTTTAGTAGGTTGGAAAGGCATTTCTTAGGAATGACCCAGCTGGCAACGTGCAGATCAGATTTGCCTTGCAGGCCAGTTCTCCTGGCTCAGAGGAAAAGCACAGGGTGCAGTGGCAGCGTACTCTGCCCTAATAGCTGAATGCCTTTTGGTGCAGATGTGCATGACCAGTCATTTCTAAATTAGCAGGAAGTGTAACTATATCCACAGACGCCAATCAAAGTGTGCTTTTGTAGTACTACCACAATTCTAGGATTGGCCATATTTTCTTAAATGAGTGAACCAAGGCTGATTTTGAGAGGTACAAAGGTGCTCTCCCATTATTTTAACTGAAATTCCAGTAAGAAATTTGAGAGCCCTTTTCTAAAGTAAGTAGGAAAAAGAGGCTGCCTAGGACTAAAATTAGAAACTAGGAATCAGTCTTGATTCCTGTGCTTTTCTTCTTCTATATGCAAGGAGAAATCCTTGGCAAAAATGTTTTAAAAGGTCTTGTATTCACCAAATTAATTGTTCTAAGAGCAAAATCCAAGTGTGGATTATGTTCCTAATGCAATATCATTTTTAGATGTCAGGTGGCATTAGAAATCCTCCGCGGGTAACATGAAGTACAGCACAGTAGCTAAAGGCAAGTGCTTTTTTGCACTTATCAGCAAGTAAGCTTGACCTTAAAATGAAACTCTTTCAGAATGAGTTTATCTTTTGGATTAGGTCAGTTAAGTGTTTTTAAAAAACTAAGGGCTGGATTACAACAATCGAGTCTTTTCTGCAGTTGGAATTGATTAGCCCCATGGCTGGCTGTACAAAGAAAGGCTAGGACTTAAAGGGCATTGTAGACAAAATTATTCCCATTCTCCTTAATAGCTGTTCTCCCAATCAGATTTGATACACGCTGGTAGGGTCTATACAACACTTTTCTACTTCTGTCTTCCATGCAGTAGTAAGTATTTAATAAATCTGGGGACTTTGAGTCTCCAAGACAATCGGCTGACATATTCTTTTCATATGTAATTCAAAGGTTAATGCTGTATTTTTACTGTATTTGTTTAAACTTTTGTAACCCTTGAGAGAGGGGGGGGGAACTTTCCACTGATAACTCACTTCCCCTGGTAACAATATAAAATACATTTGAAAATTTAAATTGGCAAGAGCCAGTGTACAAAGATAACTATCAACATTTCTAAAAAAATGATGACTTTCCTCTCTTAAACAAAATTGACTTGAAAATGCATTTTTCAAATCTGTTTTGTGTGTGCATGGCAGTTATAAACAGGCAGTTTAAGCTAGAGTGTACATAATACATAGTGAAATTTAAATCCTTGTGAAGTATGGAAATATGCACAGTATCAAAGACAGAAGGACAATCAAAATACCGTTACTACTCGTGTCTACTTTCATGATTATCTGACAAGGTACTTTTCTGATCCACAAGCATAAAAGACTAAATCTCCCATTAAGCTATATGTTTCTTAACTACATAAGCAAGGAAAAGATGAAAAACAATTTTTTTTTCTTTTTTTTTTAGTGAAAGATAAGTTTATAACTTACCCCACATAAGTTCCTAAGAAGCGGAAAAATGAGAAATGTGGAAAAAAGTCACCTTATGGTTATATTTAGGACTAGTATGAGATCTGACACCTTAGTAGTTGTGACTGTGTAGAACCAGTGCTGACTTACTAACCTTAGTTATCTGGCTTTCCTTGGCTTTCCTTCACAGCTAAGGGAAGGTGTAACTTCATCTGAAGAGAGATGTCTTCCTATTTTCTTTGCCTCTGAGCTTTGCAGTCAAGACCTGTTGGTGCGTTATACCAACTGAATACTGGGGCTCTAACCTTGTAAAGATTAGAACGTGCACTTAACCTTACACGCTTTGAATGATCTCACTGAAGTAATAGAACTAGGGTTAATATGCAAAGGTCAACACAACTGAGTCTTTATAGGGCTGTAATTTTAATCAGTCAATGCCTTAGAACAGAGGCCCTAATAGAGGTTGTCCTGTGACGGTTGTAAGGGGTTAGAGCTGCCAGTTGTTATGGCAGTGCAAACAATTAATAATTATTATTGTGATAATGTACGTATCAAGAAGATATTTCTGGACATAAATTAAATACAGCTATATATGGCAAAATAAAAATATATACTTAGGATCTTGACAAATGATTGAAAGCAATTAAGGTACCATGTTCTAATGAGTTTCCATTCATCACGTGAGCCACAGCAAGTACGCTTGCCAACAGCCCCTACTTCTGGCATACATCCACCCCTCACTGGTAATAGATTTCAGCTTCCAGTTACAGTGGGCAAGGGGCACGAATCCAGTCACTTAACTCAGCTGACAGGGGGTAACTTGTTATGCCATGCTGACTCAGTCAGGTGCAATCATTTGATCGTATCCTCAAATATTCTACGCATGTTTCTTTGTATCTCCTGTTGCTATTGATGATTTTATCTTGTTCAAGCCTCGCACAAAGCTGAGAGAAGAACACAAAATAAAATTATATGGATAAACAAGTAACTGGAATATAAGCTTCCCTGTGCATTTATCATGTATCAGCTGCTATTCTGACTAAAAGCACAACATGCAAACCTATATTTTCCATTGAATAATACATGCACAGGGAGAGCTGCCTGCACATCCTGGTCTGCAGTTGCTTACTATCCAATGGAATAGTTCACGTGCCTTAAGACAGTCTGCCAAGGTCAGTTCAGGAAAAGATTTTTCAGTGCTTGTTTTTAGGGCTGGACTGTGGATACCCCTCAACAAGGTACATATTTTAAAAAAAAAGGATATAGAGTTTACAGATGTAAGAGTTATTTTATGTTTGTTCTGTTTACTTTTTTCCCCCAGATTTGTAAGAGCAAAGCTAAGGAATCCCAGCAGTATTATCACAGCCTATCTATCCGGCAAAGTCTGGCTATCAACTTTAACATCCAACAGGACTGTGGCCATTTCCTTGCTGAAGTCCCAGTCCGTCTCCTTCCATGGGAGGATGCCGATGCACCAGAGGTGGAAGAAGAGGAGCGGGAAGAAGAGGAGAAAGAGCCTGAGCAAAAGAACAGAGACAGTCCTTCCAGTACAGAGGCTTCAAAGAAAGACAGCTCAAGCAACCAGGGGACCATCAGCAAGCCTCGCAGCCGCGTTGTGGTCATCACGCGGGAGGTCCCATACTTAACAGTGGCCGACTTTGTGCGAGAATCTGTGCCCCGCCATGCAAAAAGCCCAGATTTATATGAGAGGCAGGTCTGCCTACTCCTTCTACAGCTGTGTTTGGGCCTGGAGCACCTGAAACCCTATCATATCACACACTGTGATCTGCGGTTAGAGAACCTGCTGCTGGTTCATTCCAGACCAGGAGGCAGCGCTCTGAGCTCTGAGTCCGTGGAGCCCAGTCCCAACACTGCTTGCCCAGCCAGATTAATCGTGAGCAATTTCTCCCAGGCCAAGCAGAAGAGTCATATGGTGGATCCTGAGGTCCTACGGGATCAGTCCCGCCTGGCTCCAGAAATCGTCACGGCAACACAGTACAAAAAGTGTGATGAATTCCAGACTGGCATCCTCATCTACGAAATGCTGCACTTACCCAATCCCTTTGATGAGAATCCCGAGCTGAAGGAGAAGGAGTATACTCGTGCTGATCTCCCCAAGATCCCTTGCCGTTCCCTCTACTCTCAAGGGCTTCAACAACTTGCCAGCTGCCTGCTGAATCCCAACCCTTCAGAGAGGATCCTGATATCGGAAGCCAAGGGAATCCTTCAGTGTTTGCTTTGGGGTCCACGTGAGGACTTGTTCCATGCTCTAAGTACATCTTCGAACCCTGCCCGGAGAGATGCTGTACTTCAGAACTGGCTGGATATCAAAAGGACGCTGCTGATGATCAAGTTTGCAGAGAAGTCCTTGGACAGGGACTGTGGAGTTATTCTGGAAGACTGGCTTTGCTGTCAATATCTGGCTTTTGCCACTATAGACTCACTTCATCGCATTGTGAGAATCATGCAGCAGCACTAGTTTGTAGAGCCTGTTGCTTTTCATGAAGCACCCCCAACCTCCACCCCAGCCCTCACTCCAGCCTGCCCTAGGGCTTACACTTTGTACAAGTGTTAAAAATAGCCTAGATATCAAAGCCAGCAACTCTGAGCAAACAGGTTCTAATTGGAGAAATTGCATCCCCTGCCCAATATGACAGAAAGTTTACTTTTTCGCCAGGCCTGTTAGGGATTGATTATATATATACATGACTGCATTTGGATCAGGCAGTATGTAACTTGATTAATATCTGGCTGAAAAGGAGAGCAAACCTTGATACCACTATTTCTACCACCACAGTAAACAAATTGCCCTCCTCTTCTGGGTAGTTTCTGTCATTTCCGTATGTAGCATTAGTTAGTGAAAAGCAGTGACCATAAGCAGAGATGGATTAGTTGTAAACGTCAGATGAATGATCCACCATGTCTCAGAACAGTCCTTTGCTTCCATTCCACATACCAGCTTAGTCCCCCACAAGCGGGCTGGACTCCTCTTTCCTTTGGTCTCAACCAAGCAGATTCTGATTTTTCTCTTACACTTTATGCCTTCTTTTTTCTTCCTCAGATGTGCTTGTCCTGCTGATTGCAGCAAATGTCAGTGGGCAGTAAGCATCTGTGTTCAGTCCTCTTCCCTCCTTCTCTGACTACCCATATCCTTTCTAACCACGGAGCCGTGATTTCCACAATGCTGCCCTAATCAGACCATTACCCTTAGCTTAAGACCTACTCATTAAAAAGCAGAATATGCACGCTTTGTCTATCCCATTTCTTACGTGACATTCACCAGCCTGGACTGTTGATGTACTGTAGCTATAACCATGTTTATTCAAGAATGATACAACCCATGGTGGGCAATTTAAATTCCCCTTCCATCGCAAAAGGCACTAAAGCCTGACTTGAAATGGATAGGACGTACATAACCTTCTCTGACAATCACTGCTATGAATCAGGGATGAAAATAACAGCCACCTTTTTTGTTTTATTTTGGTTTGCTCTTGTCACTTGTGCCATATTGCAAAGTGGGACTGAAATTGGCTCTGCTGGTACGTTGGCAGGAGATAGAAATGTTTAGCGCTTGTCTGTGTGTAGCTAACAGGCCACATGGAGACACTTCTACTGCAGACACAGTTCTCTGAAGGGTAAAAACAAGGGGGCAAAAACACTGTTGTTTAATTATTGAAGGAGCTGTTAAGTTTGGCAGCCACAACTAACAGTATCGTGATCCATTTTTCCCACAGCGGTGTTTGGCTGCGTATCTCTTGCCTGTTGTAACTAGTGTTTCCTAATGTTGCTATAGACAACACCCTAAAAATGGAATGTTGTCAGAATAGCTCAAAGTGCACTGCAGACAGAGTTTTAGACTAGAGTAGGAATTAGTGAGGTTGAAAAAGACAGAATTTTTAAAAACTCAACCTGAAGGAGCTTGTCACTTCTAGAGGCCGCTGCTCACTTCCTTCCCTGACCTAACAGCCGTTTCCTATGGAACCTCTGGAGTTGGACAGACTGTCTTTGCTCAGTATTGCTAGGCTCTGAATTGTTTCCTGAATCACTCTGAAGAATTTATCTGGATGAAAAATCAGGGGGAAAAAGCGATACCGAATATTCTGACCCGGGTGATGGAAAGCAGACAGCCCTAGTTATGAGCCTGTGCTTCTCTCCTATGGATCTATGTGCAATTCTTGTATGTATTTTTTAAAGCTGTACATTACAGTGTTCACTTTACACACCAGCCTTTACCTGATGCTAGATCTGCAGCCCCTTCCTTTACTTTCCTGGCACATAAATGCAGAGATATCCATGTGCTCTTTTTATGGATTGATGTTTCATTTTAATTGTTAAAACTGTGAGGAATCAGTTCACTTCAGCCTTGAAACAAATTGCCACTTTATACAGCATATGCATGCTCGGACCAGATGCATGGAAACCGAACAAACAGTCCTGCAGGCTTAAAGTCAGCAAAACTAGCTCTGGATCCACACCGTACGTTGGGAGGGGTTGAAATGTCTGTATTATTCTTCTCTGGCATCTATCAGAGCTAAGCTGAATAGTGTGTGGAAGCCTACATCGATTGTGCTGTAGTATATAGACTGTCTTTGTGACCTTTCTAAAGATTTTTTTTTTTTTAAACTTCTGATTACTATTCTTTTGTTTGATTCACCTGTATCAGTGAAGGATCAGGCAAGGATAAGGATAATATATTGTAATGTGATATGTATTTTTTTTCTTTCTCTTCTTGGCGAAAAGGTTAGGATGGCGGCATTGATGCAGAAAAAGAGGACAGTGCATTAAAAGCCCAAGTGCAATGAATGTAGTTGAGGTACTTCCACTACATCAGGAAAAGAAAGTTTCTACACTACTGCTGAGCAGCTCATAGAAGAACCTTTACAAAGAGTCACACACGTTCGATGCAGCCCTGCTTTAGCTGGACACAGGAGGGCAATGCTCTCATAGCTTAAATACACCGAGCATGACAAGTCACCCGCATCCTATCTGCGAGCCGTTAGTCACAATGTGCTGAGCCACCAGTAGGGCTTCTTGTTCTCCGTGGTCTGGTTTTGTGTTTGTTTCGTAGTGCGTGTGCGCACGTAACTTCTCACCTAACTCATACAGGCTGTATGTACGAGCAATTCTGGGACCACTTGCATTGCAGTGGGTTTGCTCCTTGAAGCCGGTAGGTGTTTCCATGTTTATGGACACATATTCTCAGTGTCACTTTCATGTCAACACGCACATGCAAAGTTGAATTTTTGAATGTTTTACAACCCTACGTATTTAATGCAGCTGGTCCGAAGCCTTTGTATCTCTAGCTATCTAATTTCAGTTTGTATCTTTTGTGATGAACCAATACTCATTTTAGCTCTGCAGTATAATCAAGCATGGATAGATGTTCACTACCAATCTCTTTCTTGTGCAGCACTGGGTAAACTTTAGCAATTTGTAATGTTGTGTGTTTTTTTTCTTTAAAAAAGAAAGAATGGTCAAAGTAGTTGAATACAACCTGGCCTGAGCTATTCCTTGGGAAGCTTGAGGCTGACTTTGCAGATATGCCCATAACCGATGATTGTAATTGTGTTTGTGGTAGTTCTCCATCCTGGCAACAGATTGTGCCACATAAATATCCAGGAATGTATGCATTAAACTGATTGTAAACAAATCCTAAGGATGCTACAGCATAATTGCTAAGCAAAAGGAAAAAAACCCGCTCTGTTTGTAACTGGGATCCTGTGTATGACAGGAACAAAACCCCTGGCTGTGCATATTATGACTTACTTGAATATGTGCACAGATCCTGAATTTTTTTTTTTAGCAATGTCGCACTTTCAGTTGAGCTCAAGAAATAGGAAGAGCTGCAAATCTAAGATAACAGTATTGACTGTAAATATATATTTTTCTATTAATAAAAGCTGTCATTCAAATATTTTTAACATGAACTCTTGAAGATTTTTCCAGTGGAAACTATTTCTGGAAAAATCAAATGCTTGTTTGAAGAATTATGCTGAGTGGTTCCTGATCCTATTAGAGCCATTAAAAACCTCTCTAATGTTACAGAGAGAGCACAGTGATTGGATTCACAATGTTTAGTGCCTTGTCAAAAAACTAAAATGTAGCTTGTCAGTTGGTGGAAATCGAATTCTTTTCATAGTAGCCCTAGAAATAATACTGCCCACAATAAGATGTGAAAGTCTTTACAAAATTAAATGCTGTGTACTTCAGACGGTACTGAGCTGATCTGTTCAATGAGATTTGATTTTGAAGTTTATGTGAGTGAGTTCCTTTAAGTTGTTTGTAGTACAGCATCAACCTGAAGTAAGAAAATAGTGGGCTTTCAAATTTGGGATCTGCAAAGGGAAAATTACAGTGGATAACAAGTCAATTGGTCTAGACTGACCACAGCATCAAAAGAAGCCTATTGCTTTGACAATCTACTGCAGACAGTCAGCTCCCAGGAGTTGCGGAATCTGATTAGTCTGGAAGAAGCGGTGAAGGTAAGATGTGCTGCTTCTGCTGCACGTAGGTAGTGGATGTGCTGCGCACCACACTCTGGTGTGAAATGCAAACCTCTCTTAAAACAGGAGTTTTAAAAAGCTACTCCTGAGATGTTATGGAAAATGTTTGGGGTTGTTTTTTTTTCCTGTTTCTTAAATGGGAATTACTTATTCACTAATTGTCTTTAAAACCTCAGATCTGATCCAGGTGAATATAAAGAGAATATACTAGTAAAAACTTGCCTACGAATTTTCAGGAATGAGGGAATCCAGAATTATATTCTGGAGCCTCTGCAATGTCCAAATATAGAAGCCTGGTCTCACTTCCGTATTCAGACTGATGAAATCAATAACTCAAGCTAGGATATCATGTTGCTGGCCCACAGACAAGAACACATGTAGCATTTACAGAAATGTTCCACCTTAAATCTTTTATGTTCCACACATCCTGGCAGCACCCACAAGGGTATGAATGGATCATCTTGACATTTTAACACAGGGGAATTCCCACATATTAAAGAGAAAAATATAGTCTTTAAATAAATCACATGTGTTTTGGGGTTCAGCTACTTTTGAGAATTTATTCAGCAGCTTCACAGTGTCAGTCCTTAACTTTAGCATGTAAAAATAGTATTTGCTGCTGAAATAAAATGTGTCTGTTTCTCAATTCTTGTGCTGGGATGCCCCACCTAAATTAATTTCTTTTTGTTTGTAATAGCAATTAAATTCATATGTAAATGTAAATATAAATTAAATAGTCCTGTTTTTATTTAAATCAATTGTAACTTTTCTGAGGGATACAGCGGAAACTGAATCAGACCCTTCAATGCACCTTCCTTTCCCCAAGCAGGAATTAAGCTGTTTCTCTGTCGAAAGAGTACATGACCATTATTCCCTGCATGACTAGGCCATCTATCTTACTCTGATTTTGCAGAGGTAGTGTTGGTTTTGCTAAAACTCCTGTAAAACCTACAGCACAGTCAGAGCCTTTCAGTCCAGGTAGAAAAAGATGCAATGATGATTTAGTTAGGCAGTAAGATAACATCAAAGAAGTGCAGAAGAGAATTTTAAGTACCTCTATAAAAATACACCTGTGGAAACGTTCTATAAACAACCATCTGGATTCCAAACACTTCAAGGGAGAAATACACAAAAAAGACACTTAAATACTGGGGAGAAATTTCTTTAGGGCACCCTCAGCTCCAAAAGAAGGAGCAAATCTTTCCCACTGCTGTGTTGCAGAGAATTTCTCATAGACATTTGTATGGATTTTATTATTCACCTGGATGCAGTATTAGAAGGATGATGATTTTGAATAGCCATAGAATGTAATTTAAATAATTTCCTCTAAGTCTCCTTGCATTGGTGCTCCGCTCAGCATTTAGCTGGAAACCACAGAATGCTTTCAGATCAAGCAGAGTTGCCAGTGAGAAATTAAATACTCAACATACCTGTACATAAGCATTTTACCACTCCACAGAATTAGTGAATTGGATTTGTACTTCAGACTATAAAGTTTGGGTTTTTCCATAAATCCAAGGGGAGGATTTCAGGGATTTAGAAGAGGTTGAAGCTTCTTTTATATGGAGGAAATATTTGTTCATATATATATACACACATACATATATATATGAAAGCATGTGGGCATGTTTTTATATATATATGTATGTATATGAATTTTTGTATCCCAAAAGTATTCTTTGCCCCTTTTTGCTTGAAAATATATATATTATATATTGTATATATAATATATATTTAAGACTGTGTAAATTTGAATGTAGTCATTTCATAAATAACACCTCTTCAAAAAGACTCAAAAAAACTTCTGTTTCTTTGTCCTTTGGCTTGTTGGTATCAGAAGGTTTTGCAGTTGAAATCCTTGGGTTTTTTTCTTTTAAAACTTAATTATGCTGAGCGTTTAAGAATATGTTCTTGTTTTTAATAAAAGGGGGAAATTTATTTTTAAATTAGGGATTCCAAAATTAATGAACTTTTATAAATGGGATTTCTTTAAATCCCTTGAATAAGGGATTTTTTTATTATTATTATTTTTTATTTCAGCTCCATTCTTGTGGGTAATTTGTATTTGGAATTCCTGGTTGCATTGCTTTATCTGGTGCTTCATATTGATATTTACACATTTTTATATAAATAAGTATGTAAACTTCAAGCCTTTGTGATCAGGGGCAGTTACACTCTGGTTTGCTGTGGTACTTTGCTGTGTACTCTGTGGCATTCATGTTACTGTGTAAATAAACTAGTTTTATTACACTTAAAAACAAACTGGCGGTTGTCTCATTTTTCTCTCTTCCTAGGCAATTAGATGAAAATGCCTTATTTCTGAGGAAAATGCATGTGGCAAGTCCAGCAAAAGATTTTGCTAGAAGAATAGCTGGCTGGTTGGCAGCAGCCGCTCGCGTGCCAGCGCGGCAGACACAAACCTGGGTTGATAAGACTGATGCTCAGCACCTCCGGCCATCCCACCACAGTGGCCGGGCATCCCAGCCGCAGGAATTGCCAGCGCTTGGGACAGCGCGCCACACGCCACCTCTCGTGTTTGCCCCAGGAGTCTCACCATGGCTGGCGCTTTTTCGGCTCCATCTGGACAAGTGGCAGCGGCAGCCCAAAAATAAACTGGCCACCAGCAGCTGCTGTTGATTGAACCACTGTCTTGTAAGGCCTTCTTGGGAGAGAGGTGACTTGACACATTAATGAAAACGGAGACAGCCGCATGGCCACGCCGGGGCAACCGTTATCACTAAAGGAGCTGAGCCAAAGTTAGCAATTTCCCTAGTGTGGACGGGGCTTAAATGACCTGCTGTGAAGGAATAAAGTAAGTCAAATTTTTATACACTGTGACTAAGCAGGATGCCTCTAAGGCAGTCGTCTGCAGCAGAATTCATTTTGTGTCTGATCCGTTACCTTGAAGCACGCAGCCTGATGGAGGGTCTGTGAAAAACAGATGGGATAATATGCATCTTCCGTGATCATGCAGACACACTTCAGTGGCAGGGAGATCAAACAGCTCAATTTTGTACCCAGATTTGATAGGCAGCAATGGTGGCTGCAGATGCTAATTTATTAGCATAGAACAGATGACACCGTATACATCGGAGTCATGCCGTGCTTCTGCACAACAATCACACTGCTCACAAATACTCTTAAAAAAAAAACAACCAACCCTAAAAAGCACCCTGGGGGCTCTATTCTTCCCACAGTTCAAGTGGCTTTGCATAGGCATGTCATCAATTTCAACGTGACCAAAATTAGTCTAGAGTGTAAGTACTACAGGCCTTTCACATTTATTCCTTAGACTCTGCTTCAAAGGCTTTCAAAACCAGTTCAAGCTATTGTCCTCATCCTTTTTAAAAATACAAAGCTAATTGACTCCAGAGGTGTCAGTAAATATGCAACATGTTCAACAGCCTGACAGATACTTTGGCTTTGCCAGAGTAATCCCTGTTCACTTCAACAAAGTTCCATGGACTTAGCTGAACAGAGTGAGATTGTGCCATTTGTCAGTGGCAATCACCACTCCGGAGGGAAAAGATATTCAAAAATAGACTGAAACCTTGTCAAGATACGATAATTATACTAGTTTAACTAAAATCTGCTTGAAATTAATTTAGTTATGTCAGCGCAAACCCTCTTGTGGGTGTCCTTAAGCGGTTGCAGTCTGGCACTCTCATTGCAGCTTGTGCCAGACGTGAGTGAAGTGAAGCCAACAGATGCCTGGTTTCGGCTGATGCAGGAATGTCTGTATCAGGTTTTTCACCAGCGCAGAAACTCACCTTATGGTAGACAGGCCCTAATGATCTACGTCCCTCTACATGGTAAACCTTTATTTTCTAGAAAATTTTCATCCATCACTTGAGCTCTGCAGCCTGCTGCTTTTGCCCAAGTTAGCAAGCTTCCTCCTTCCCCTGGGGTGGGTTTAACCAGGAACAGATAGAAGCAGCTGGCTCACAATGCAAACGTTTGCCACAGCCTATGCCACAGGGAAAGGCTGCAGTTTCCCTTCAACACTGAATTAAGACTTGTAGCTCTGTGGAGAGAGATATGCGTTAAAACACTGTGTTGGGCCTTCAGATCTACTGCGCTTCACTTGGTACCGCTGCTATCTCAGCAGCAAGGCTACAGCCTGGTGCTTAGCCTGTCCACTTGGAAGATGGAGGCAGGCTCCGTGCTATCAGTTCAACACTTCATGAGTTACTGTCTGGCAAACACTGGGGGAGCCACTGGGAGGGCGCCTTGGAGACTCTGAAGAAGATTTGCGAGTATCAAATCAAAGAACTCAAAACTAGGGCTATCAAATGTGCGTTTTCGGTTAGCACGTCCTGCTCTCGCCCTTTTTTTTGCTGTCATTAAGGTGTTGTCACATTGCAGCTGGCAGAGTCAGGACGTGCACGGAAGCGGACACCGGAAGTAAGTGATGGTCATTTAAGGTAAAGCCACAAAACACTCTACTGCATCTTATACTCCAAAAGGGGAAGGAATGGGAATGAGGAGGGCAATACCTTGCTGCAAAGGTATTTACCAAAGTCTATTCTTCTTGGCAGCCAGTAGCCCCTAAACATACAGCAAGCTGCCTTCTCAAGCTGTTGCATGGTGTTTTACAGGTGCTGGGATGTGCCGTGTCCCTGGTATCACCCAAAGCACCCGGTTTGGCACCCTGGGCTGGGGGAGAGCCCACACTCCCCTGTGGGGCACCACATTGCCATTTGGACAGGTGGCCCAGGGACAGCGCTGGTGTGCAGTGCGGCAGGGGGCAGTTACAGTTTTTGCAGTCTTAATGGTCCAGATTAACTGCAGTGAACAGCAGAAGATTAACCTTAAAAAACATGAAGTCCCTGCAGTTTATCCGTAGGAAGCAAGCTATTAACTTTGCACCTCTCCAAAGTGCAAAAGGACATAAATGTTCTTCTAAAGAAAACAGCGAATTAAATCAAGATAATAAAATTTGCTTGGTTCCTACATGGGTTCTAAATATAAATCAAGTTATGGTTGGAAATGGGCCAGTTGTCTGCCCATGTACAGCCACTACCTCAACCATCAAAAGACAAGGAATGTCCCATAACCTGCAAGACAGTCATGCAGCTTCTCTTGTCCAGGGAAAAAAAGTCTCCTTCCAAATTTCTTCCATTTTTATCACCAGAAAAAAGGTTTATGCTCTGCCATAGTAATGCTCCAGCTAATGCATCTGTGTTTGTACAGGAGTTATTGCTAAAGTTGTAATCACAAAACACGAGGGTGTGCTTCGGCTTCAAACAAGAAGGAGCAACAGGCTGTCAGATGATGTTGTAGCATACCACATGGCAAATTTTTTAATGGCATTAGTTATAAATGTTTTAATACCATCTACCGCTTCATAAAATCCAGACCTGGAGTTTCACCATCACTGGCTCTTGCAGCAGTGAACCACTCAAATCATTTCCCTGCGGCATGAAGATTTCTTGACATGTGTTTCATCACCTTGAAGGCTTCAACATCTCCTTCCATAGAACCCTCAGTGCACAGTCCTACATGGCTGTGAGTAAGACATTTTTTTGTATGTTTTTGAGGTGATATGGCTGAAACTGAGGAACTAGGAGTAAGGCTATCAGTGTATCAGTAGAAATGTCAGAACATATTTCATGTCCAGCCTATCAGCACTCTATTTGCTTGTCCTGGGCAGACATCTCCATGCCTAGAGTCTTGACTTTTGAAAATTCTGGACGTTCACATTAGACTATTTAATTATTTTTTCAGTAGGAATTAGTCTCTGTTTATCCAACTCAAAATTTCCTCTGCTGTTTTTGTCTGCTTTTTCAAAGAATTCAAATCCATCTGGAGTCTTTCACAAGCTTCTGCAATTTATGCTAATCTTGAACAGATTTCACTTTGTGATTAATCACTTCTTCCTGCAAATCAGCACGCGGAAACATTGAACTAAGACTAGTTCTTGGACACAGTTGTCTGCCTTCTCTAAAGAATTTGTATGTTACACAATTTTGTTCTCTATCCACCATTAAAAGGGTTTTCTTTTTCTCTACTCACCAGAAGTAGAACAAAAATACAATGTGAGGTTTGTGCTGATCCTGAAGCACTTCACAAGGAGGGGACAATTCCTATATCAAAGATTCCTATACCACTGATGCACAGCATGGCAAAGGAATGTGTTGAAGGACACATCAAGCCATGTGGAGGGGAAAAGTATGCAAGAAGCAGGGGCCCATTCAGCTAAGCCATCTCCTACAGTATTTCTGCTGACATGCCATTCACCACTGACTCACAACTGTTCACTATGGCTTGGGAGCCTCCATCCATTAAATCTATCACAGAATGACTTTTATAGAATTATAAATTCTTTTTGTCAATTTTAATAATTTTTTTCAAATGAGAAAGTAACAAGATTATACAGCCTCTAAAAAGAAAGGAATTCAAAGGTATAGCACTGGAGTAGCAGATCAAGCTGCTCTGACATCCATTTCAGCTCCAATATACATCTAGACTGAGACTAGTGTCCTCTGTCACTTCACCACCCTCTTCTGTCTCCATGTGCAGGGTCAATACCTCTGTCTAGTAGGAGACAACTCTGCCTTGGAGCACCTCTCCCACTTGGATCAGCCCTGTTCCCAGGCATTGCTGAGCTGCTTTTTTACTAGAAGGTCATGGGGAATGAGCCTCATTAACATGAATTAGGAGCCTGGTGGACAACTGCCTTGGCACACCATCAGAAATGTATCAGCCTGGGGGTTTCTTAAGTCCCAAATCTGCTACATTATTATGCTGATGACTTCAAGCAGTCTCTACTGCCAGCTTCAAAGGCCTTTCCATGATCAGCACATACAGCTCCTACTACTCCCCAGAGGTGCTCCGTCTATTCTGAGATTGTGTATGATACCTTTCATCAGCGTATCAGTATAAAACACGCTGGATGGAGCTCCAATGAGAACTCTGGGAACTCAGGCAGAGAGTAATGGCATACTGGAACATATCAGGATGCTGCTTCTGTGTCAGGACACCTTCTTTTTGCTATTTGGTAACTCGCAAAACAGCAAACTGTCAAGGCTCTTTCTTCTGCTTTAGTCAAAAAGCAGACTCTTTAACAGCTTGGGCTCCCTCATACTGTGCCGGGTATCATTCCAATACTGATGTACTGGAAAAATGCCATCTGCTGAGCAGCAGACCGTGGGCTCCATTCAGCCTGATCACTCAGGCATCAGGAGCAGTCACAGGGGAAACAGGTGGAAAATAACCAGTCCAAGTCTCCTCTGGAGCTACTGGCTGACCAGAAGGGCTGTCATTACAACAGTATTGTAAATTTGCCAAGAAAAGATAGCGGACAATAAACTACCTCCTTCAGATGCATTCCCAAGATTATATTGGTAAGAAAATGAGATGCAGCACAGTACCCTCCGAGTAAGTCCCTGTCAGCCTCTGTCAAACACCACCAGATCTGGCAGCCCTACAGCGAGCAGCTCTCAGTCTCCAGAGAACTGGGGACCTTGTAACGTTAAGTCAGCAGGGGAGGACCAGAGAACTGGCCAGTGAGCCTAACTGGTGACTTCCCCACAAGCTGGTATGAATTGCAGAGCTGCTCCACGCTGCTCCAGGTACAGCCTGGATTTAGCTGCACACCACAAGTTTTCTTGTCGGCCCTGACTCCTGCCCTGGCCCAGGACTCTGCCAGGTAGTGCATTCTTCCCAGCCAATACGCTGGACAACAAGGAGAGTAGCTTTCCCATTAAAAGGCAGCCAAATGGTGTCTCCCTACAATCAGAAAGAGAAGGCTGCAAACAATGCAGCCAGAGTTCAGTGGAGCTGTGCCAGCTTATACCACTAAGCATCTAACCTATAAATCCCATTAGTAAGTTTAAATAAGCCTCAGAGGAAATGATGCTAGATTTGCCGTAGACCTCATTCTTTTTGGAGTTCTGTCAGTACCCCGACTGGGCTGAGCCTGTCACCCATGGCTGGCACCACTGGCTGTGCATCTTAGAGGCTTCAACCAATAACATTCACTGGCAAAAATAACTTCCATAATATTTTCGTTGATGTTGTGTGTCTGTAAGGCTCCTCTCCTCTCCTCTCCTCCTCTTTTTATTTTTTCTCCTTTGATTCTTTTCCAAATTTTCCCCGTTAGCTATTAACTAAATACCAACTCACTGTGTATTTGGTAATCAGATTATCTGCTAATACCTGCCTAAAGCAGTCAACATTGATTAAAAGAAAGGGTGGCCATTATGTTATTTTTAATACAAATTATTTAGGTCCTGAGGCTGAAATTCAATTAAAGGAGAGATCAAATTAATTAGAAACATCTGATTGCAATGTTTCCTGCATCTCCAAACTGCCAAAAGACAGCGGCCTGGCTGTGAATTTATGTTATCCCATGAAAAGGTAGGAAGAACAGCTTGTTTTAACCGCATCTGGGAAGGGGGCCTTATCCCGGATATGGTTAGATAAGCGCTTAAAATCTGTAGGAATTTTGAAAGGGCATATAATGTTATAGCAAAAGATTCTATTGAATAATAGCTACAAGGTCACTGCTAATTTCGTATTTGTCGACTAGACTTCCGAAGCGCTATCTCTTCACCCACACCCTCCCACATACGCACGTGCACACAGTTCCCACAGCACAGAACTGGAGACGTGGGGGCACACAATCCCTGACACAAATCTGTATGCCACATAGCGGATGCAGGCAAACTTAACATAGTCATCCAGTTATTAAGTTGCTTTTTAATAATTGTATTTTCCACACTTCCCAAAGTGTCTTAATGAGGGGTATGATGTGAAAACACTTCACTGGTTTCTAATTTGGATGCATTTATTAGTTGTAATATGAAGATTTCAAGTTGCTCGCTACAGGGAGCAATCAGTGGGCTCATGACATTGTCTGGACTGAACTGAGCTCCTCGGTTTTAAAAGTGGTCTTTCTAATCCTACTTCTTATCCTACTAATCACTGAGAATCCCATTGCTCTTCCTGCCCTGAATCTGACTTTGTCACTGAAGTGCTTGTGTTGCACTGTGTTTCAGTCATTTTAGTGAGATTCTAAACTGCTTTTGAGAAATGCTTTAACTGACTTGGTTGTTTAGTATCTCCCAATCATAAATGCTAATTGCACTGCTGAGAAGATTGGTTTGTCTTTATTGCCATTCTTTCACATAGAAATGTAGAAAATTAATTTTTTTTATGATTTCAATGAATTTCCTTTGTACTTCGATCCAGTGAGTGCAGAGAAGAAGATTATTCCTTCCAGTGTGGTTAAATGTGAGAGCCTGCCTTACAAAAGCAGTAAGCGAATCAAGAGAAAAATCTTGGCATCCTGAAGTTATGACCTAATTCTATCCTCCACTGCGTTTCCTCCTCTCTCCAAAACATCCTAAGTTCAAAATAGCTGCCCTTATACAGAACAGCTCTTCTCTCTATTCAAATAGGTCACTTAAAGAATAAAGGCCATAACTGCACATAAGCCTCTGAAACACAAAACAGCCATAGTGCTTACCCAAGCACTGCATGGCTAGGCTCTGGAATGCTCTACATCTCTGGAAAAAGCCTTCCTTGTGGTAAATGCAGCTGTGTTTTACATCAAAGACAGAGTGACTTTTCCCTGTTGATTTGAAAAATCAATTGCAATTACCATCAGGAAAAATGCCTGAGTTCAGTGTGCAACTCGCTGGACTCCAGACTCAGAGAATCCCCCTGCATATGGCAGATCCCTGGCTCGACAGGACTTCGCACGCACAAGGAGGCTCCGTTTTAGGTGGAGACCTGCACTTTACAAAGGTGCATCTTTTGTCTGTGAATGTAAATTAAGATAGCCCCACTGAAGGCACAGAGCTATGCTGATTGAAAAACATCTCAGAGCGCAGTTTATAGCATGTAGATGAAAGCTATGAAAGAAGCAGCTGTAATATCTTCTTACGTATGTGCCGAGTGTGTCAGATGGTAAAACCGCATGGCCATGAGCCTACAGATCCCTAGACAGTTCAATGATTTAAGTATAAATCCCCAGAAGTCAGAAGCTCTTAAAAAGGCAGCAGATCCCTGGCAAAGCTGTCCTGCGGTGGCCACCCTGCAACCATTTGCCTCAGCATCACCACCCAGAGTGAGGTGAGCAAAGGATCTGCAGTGAGCAGGACGCTCACTGTGAACAGAAAGCTTCACCTGCCCCACATCAATATTGCCTTGTCCCAGTTTTCTGGTTGTTCAGAATGGCAAAGGGTGAGAAATGCAACCTGACCAGGCTGTCACTGTGTTCTTTACAGGGTCAGTAAACTGTATCTGTCCTCAACACCGACCTGCCACTTTCCATTAGGTGTGGGTAAAAGGAGATCCTTGTTATCCTCAAGAAAAAAGCAACAGGATTCCTGTCGCTTCCTACCACTCAGGTTATTGGGAGTATTAGTACTCCCAGTGGTCAACAAGAGAAAAGAGAACAAAGGTTTATTGGACAAATCCAGCATGGTCAGGACTGTCCTTGTAAGTATATTTCAAAGGGGCTGTGTTATTACAGTTAGGAATTTCCAAAATTGATCTTTTGTCTCTGTTTTCACTGGATTTTATGGTTGCTTTTTTAACCAAAGTCAATCAATAACAGTAGTATAGCATGTGTTCTCCCTATTGCTTATATATAAATGTATTTTAAAAGCCTACACTAATATATGCCATGTCTTTCACCACAGAGAAGGTCCCAAGGGACTAAAACAATAAAAACTGATGATGAAAGTACGAGTGTTCAAATGATGAAATATAGATTTCCTCAATGGTTTACAGAGCTCCTGGCTTCTGTATTTATGACGGGGTTCACCCCTTACCAAACTAAATCTTAGTATAAAGCTATATTTTAACATTCCGCAAGTTCTCTTCCAAAACATCCTCGCAGCCTACTTGCAGGCTTCACAGCCATGCGAGCTGACAAACATGTCATGCCAGCTTGTTTTATCAGAAAGCAAAGGACTTTGGACATTGCGTGAGGGAGATTTTATACAATGCAGTATCACTGGCAACGATGTGGCAAAATCACTGATCATCACTGGCAAAATCTCGATCCTTATCCTTCCCTTACTGCTAAAATAGATACACCTGTCTACTTCAGCAGAACAGCTCATCACATAAACCGCTGGCACTCTACTATTTCTCACCTACAATACTGACTGATTTTGTAACCGGCTCAGTCCACTGTGCCAAATTATAAGAAACTGTTCTCTAATGAATAAATAAAGCTGCTACATGAAAAAAAATGAAACGAGCCTTAGTAATAGCATTTCATTCCTGCAGCGTTTGCGTGATTACTGCTGGAGGAAGAACTTCATATGCTGTAGCTAGACATAGACACATGATGTTTTTGCTAAGCCCATGGGCTATTCTGCTGAAACAAAGAAGATAGATTTTCTTCAGTGGTAAGGAAACTCATGTAAGTGATTCAGAGATCCACAGCTGCTGAGGTGATTGCCTGAGATGTGTGGGATATAGAGGATTTCTGGGTTGAAAACATGATATTCCAGTCAATTACCTTGGGTTTAAGATGAAATAGAACTGTACTGAAATCAATGGCACTAGCGTATGATGCATTGGAGAATTAAGCTCCAAATCTTCTTACCTGCTCCTTCCTTACAGGAAAACTAAAACCGCTTGCAGTCTTAACTGTTTGTGTGACAACGCTGCTCAAAATCCATGTATCCACAAACAGTTAAGGCACCCAAGGATTATGCTTACAAATGGATCACCCAGTTCATTGGTTTCGTGGAAGTAAACACCAACAACCACCGCCCTACACCATCCACACCCCACAGCAAAGTGGCAATCTAGCCAATTTCTCCTGTGTGTTCTGTAGCAAAGTGAATGTGGCATTATATGGGGCAGCTGCAAAACAGAGGGCAGACTGGAACAGTGGCCAGCAGAAGTGAAAGGCACGGACTGAACTGCCGTCTCAGCCAGGCAGGAAGACGGGCAGCCAAGAAAGGCTAGGTGCCAGATAATGATCGTGTGCTTGCTGACTGCCACCAGGACTGGGGCTGTAAACAGCAAGCTTTGCCTGTGGAGCTCTTCCCGGATAAAAGGAAAGCATGCCTATATAGTAAGACGTGAGGAAGAGGCCACAAGAACCAGCAAATCCTCCTGCTCATCTGTACAAACAAGAATGACAACAGCCAAAGCCCGGAAATAGGAATGAAAGCGTATTTCTGCATTTGCAAGAAAGTTGTGCCTGGCAGTGAGAACATAAGGAGCAGGTCTTCTGGGGGATATTCACTCACTCACTATGATGTGGCAAGGTACATAAACCCCTGCTTTGGGATCCTGCTGTGCAGAAGTCACCAGATGGTGCTGTACATACAGACTTGAAAGTTCTTTATCTTAACGTGGGAACATGTATGGCCTTTGAGGAAATATGCTGTTCTTGTTATTTTTTTGAAGCCTTTCTTGTAAAGTTTAATTTGCACCTCACTCTTTCCATCTCGAATCACATGTTGGTTAAGCTGTTTGTTCAGAACAGTCTTGGTGTTGCAATTTTTGAAAAGGAATTTAAAAGCATGGCATTTGCAGCCAGGTCTGCAGAAAGTATGGAAAATATGGGAGAAATGCATAAGCTGCACTATGAAAATATATAGTCATATAATTTTTATATCACTTATTTTGCCTGAAATGGTACACACATATGCAAAGCCTGAAAATCTTCTGCCTTACAGTGAATACATGACATCAGTACTGGTGCCGTGTAATAAAAGAAATCTTCTCAGGATGCAGTGAGAATTAAATAATACCAGTAAGGTACTTAGGCTTTTCAGATTAAAATAACTACAGAGTAGCACAGCAGTCTTATCTATTATTAATATAGTGCCAATTGTATCCATCTCCTACTCATCTTCCCTCTGAAATGCTATAACCATCCTGCTTCAATTAATAATTTGAAGACAATCAGCACAAATATTCAGAATATGGATTCCTCTTTTTCTCCTTCATCACCGTTTAAAAAAGTATTCATCTCATTAAGATACATATTAGAAGTCACATGCGCTACGGCTTTGAATATCAGGAGAACAGAAATTTATTAGAGCACGGATTTGATCTCCTTGAAATTTCGAGAAATGTCCAGTAGATGGCAGCAAATAGCACTCCAGGGAGTAAGATCCCCTCAAGGTGAAAGCCCGCGAGCTGCTGGAGCACACTCAGTGCTGGCAATTCCACAGTTTTTATCTTCTACCCATTACGAACTCATTTATTTTGTTCTTTGCAGCGAGGCAGAGAGAAAAAAGCCACATGATGCTTTCACAGTGTTACACTCAACCAGTATGTAACACGGTAAAAATATAGTAGCGCTTTAAAGTAACTTGTCATTTTCATAAAATTTATAGTTATTTGAATCATTTATTTCCCCAAATGAAAGCTATCGTTACAGGTCCCTTTGCATAAATCACAAAGGCCATAAAAATAGTTTCAGGAGGAGAGCAATTTGTTATGAAATGAAGGTCAATCTCATTAGATCACTGGAGCAGGTACCCTAATAACATCCTGGCAGAAACGAGGCATCTCATTACAGAAGTTGTATTTTGTTTGAAATATTACGTCGTCATCAAGTGAGCGCTAAAATACACATAATATTGGGCGCCATAAATTATTGCCCTGAAACACTGGCCTACGGAGAGGTGCTCAAACCATGATGGAGGGTACTACACAAAGCTTGACATTTTCTTTTTTTTCTATTTTTTTCTTGCTGGACTCACCTACTTGATACCAGTTTGCGTTGCTGCTACTTCTGGATACTGAGCAACAGTTGGCTTACTAGAATTATGGAGTGCTGATTTCAGACTGCAACTCGGCAAACTACAACTGGTAAGGAAGATGCTTGATTTTCCTTCCAACTGTTGAGGAGGACTAAGTATCTGCCGGGGGGAAACACCAAAATCTAGAAGAGAAAAGAGACATTTACACAAAGTAAATATTGCTTTTAGAAATACAAGAGAAGGAGTTACTTTCCCTTTAATTATCCTTACTCATTTGGAATGTACCAAGTGGTTTTTTCCAGACCTTTCACTCTACTGGAACTGCAGCTGAATGTATGGATGTGTTTAAACACGTCTCTGGAGCTATGTCATGGCACGCAACACCTGGCAGGATTATGCTGAGCATCTGCTCCAAGATGGTCGATAGTAACCATAAAGGTACCACCCTGATCATTCATAACAGGATAGGCAGCATATCCATGGGAGGGAGCTCAACAGTTACAGGAGTCCTGCTTTCCAGAAGCTCCAGACCTCCTAGATATCAACTAAGGACTCAAAATACACCTGTGAAGAATGCCAACAGCCTCAGGAAATTGTGAGGAAATCAGAAAAAGAAGTTACATTGAATTTCTCAGTACTATAAAGGGACTCCAGGCAAGGTTCTCTATCCATCGCTTTAACTGCAAGACCCTCTTTCCTCTCAGCATAATAGGGTTAACCATTAGTAAACTGCAGAGATTGTTGTTAAAAGGTGTGTGTACAAACACAGATGCTAAATCTTGGAGCAGCTCATAGCTGCTACAGATGGCACCAACAGAACAGTTTGGTAGTGCCGTTTTCCAGAAGTAAAGGCAGCCCAGCTAACTGGTTTGTGACTATAGCTCGTCTTTTAGGGAGTTTGAGGGTTTTTTTAAAAACACCCATTTTCCAAACAACATAGAGAAATACAAGTTACAGGAATGAAATATTTTAATGCTATTTTCTTCAAAAGCTGCAGATTATGCAATGAACTATGACAACGGTACTTAGCGTCTGAGGCAGGGAAGCTCCACAACAGCTTACAGAGGCACCCCAAGTCTTTGTGTCCCCCAAGCCATGCCCCCAGTGTGCCACCATATAACAAAACAAAGCCATACCCATCATGTAATGGGGACACAGGGACATGCGTGTTGGACGATGTGCCCAGGCAGTGCTTATATAGGCCAAAGTGTAAGGAAGCCTATTTATTCAATTTGTCTTTCTGCCCGTCACTGACATATTGTCTTATCTTTACATCAGCTTTAAAATTTTCTCCTTTCTTTGTTAAACACTTTCTTAGTAAGTAAAACACAAACTTAAATAGCTAGGGTGATAGAGTGGTGAATTGGCTTGAAGTGGATGCTGTAAAAGGGAAAAGGCAATACAAACATATAGAACACGCGCAAGGAACAGGCGTGGTACAGTACAAAAAGCACAGAAGCTTACGCAGGATGACCTTAGCCGAATTTCAACAAAAACCAGCAAGTGATGATGGTTTATATAATATCTGTTCACAGCATGTTAAATTCATATTAGTGGAAATGGTCTGAAAGAGTGCATGTCTCTCATCATTCTTGAGAGACACGTGGCTTTAACATGGTTAGTTAATATCCGCATTGGAAGTCTGTAAGAAATCCTGCACACTTTTGGCTGAGAGTTGCAGGGAGGAGGAACAGTTTTGATTCAGGAGAGCTCATCTGCCCAAACACCTAAGCTGTTCATTTAAGGTCCTCTATGTTTAATGGATTGAGAGATGTCCCTCCGGTGTGAGATCCGTGTCATCTTAACCACCTCCTTTAGGATGGGAGGAACTGTCCTTTCACTTTCATCGATTACAGAAGCAACCTGGGCAGGTAGCTTACATTGCCAGTCAAGACTAGACAGAAACTGGTGAATATCAAGCCAGGTGAAACGCATTCCAGGTTCTTGGAGGGTGAAGTCTGAGGAGCATTTCTGCTGAAAGCAAATAAACAACCCACTCTTGCCCACTGTTCATTTCTGCCTATGCACAGCCCTGAAGGTGTGCTTGGTGCACATTCTCTTGGGGACCATCCAGTGAACAGACTCAGGAAAAATACAGGTTAAAAATAAAACACTTTTTTCCCCAAGTTATTTTTTACCATAATCTGCTCCCTCCTCTTGGTCTCCATGGTTACACAAATACTGGTACCTTTGTTACTGCTATGTGAGGAAGGGTTAGGGAGAACGGAGGAGCCAGCAGAAGGCTGCTGAAGCCGACACTGCTGCAGAAAGGGAAATCTCATCAAACCACGCTCTGAGATTTCACAACCTTTTCCCTTCCAGCAGGTCTGATTTAAGAAGTTCCCATCCTCCAGCCACTTCTTCAGCAGTGCCCAGCTGTCTGTGAATATAAAAGCATCGCCCCCTCTTCAAAGAGTCGCATGGGCCCAGCTGGAAAGGCAGTGGGGCAGCGCAGGGACAGGAGTGTATGCCTGCAGGAGTGCAGACAGAAGGGCTTTGTTAGCAGGCTCTGCTGCCAAAGGAAAAGAAATCTTACACTGAAGCCATTTTCCAGGATATAGATGCTGAAAAGTGAGCTGATTGGAGCTGGCGGAGAGCTCATGCAGAAAATGTAATGATGGGGGAGTAAGAAGGGAGAAAGTGCTATTTGTAGTTTGGTGTAAAAGACTCCAAAGAACAGAATAGACGGCGCCATGCCTTCTCCCTTTTTCTCAAGAGCATGAAATGGATGAACTTCAAAGATTCAGTTGCTCTCCAGCATCAGAGTACACTTCGAGGCCAACCTACACCTTAATAAAAACAATGTTAGTGTACATCTGAGGAAGCTGCCAATAGCAGTGACATATTTCTAAATGGAATTTTTTCATATCTTGCTTTTTTGAACTCTTATATCAGTCCTTTGGATCTATATGAAGAACCCTTTCAGATTCTAACCTCAGGCTTTTAGCTTCAAACTGTTTTTCTGTGGTGCTTCTCAAATCTGAAAGGTCTCCCTCCAGCATGCCAACGCTTACCATGACACCAGAATGACTGGTACCAAATGTGTGTTAGAATAAATCAAACTAGAGCACACAAACATCCTGCATCCCATCCAATGTATTTGAACAAGAACGTATTATTACGTAATTAGTTCATGTAAATTGTATTTAAATGCAGTGTATGTATGTGTGTATATATGTCTTCATTATTGAAAACTGTATTTCATGTAGGTTAAGTCAGATGATACAGAGATGATATAAAGAAAAGATAAATAAACTAATACCAACTTCCCCCCCCCACCCAACTCCGCCACGAACATTGCTCCTTCTACGTCCCTTCTGTGGCAATAAAATGGACCTTGATCAAAAAAGGGACATTTGGTCATTGCCGGAAAGCTCGCAGTGTACAAGTCCATCAAAAAGTGAAGAAGAAATGCATGGGGTGACTCCTAAGAGATCATTTACTACCAGTGAAGGGCAATTAATGGATTGCAAGTCATGACTGGCATTCCTGGGAGCTACAAAATCAGATGGGTGGGAATCAAAGTGGTAAGAGAACTCTCCTGCTCCAGAACACATGAAAGACTGAATTTCACCATTGCTGCCCTCCCTGCTTAACGCTGACAGTCCCAGTTCCCGCCTCTATTCACTGGTCTACAGTACTGTGACAAATGGATGCTCTCGTTTGCTAACTGTAATTCCAAATGATGAATGAAAAGATTGATTAGGAAAATGTTTTTCAGGTAATCAATCACTTTTACTGTGCATCCTTCAATGTTCGTAGACCTTTCCAGGCTGCTTCAAAGTACCCAAAGCTTATGATTACCTACGAGTTGGTGAAAAGTATGAGATTGTTCTTTACTCCCTAATTCATTCAAATGGAGTTAAGTCATTTCTATTACATTTACTGCACTCTTTGTCCCAAAAGCAAGAACACAGTTTTACTTTTCTAATGCATGCCTGTGAATGGAAATTATCACTGCTGTGGAATTGTCTAAAGGCCTGTCTAGTTTGTGATTTCTAACAGTCTAGACTCAATTGCATCAATGGAAAGTGCACTGTGCCCACAGAATTTAACTCCCAGTGTTTATATAAGAAAATGGAGAATTGAATTTAACTGAAGGGCAAAATACATCGTAATTGTACCTGTTTGCACCCTTGTCTCTGCACTTCCAAGTCTACAAAACAACCTCTCAAGCCACTTACCTTAATCAGCCATTCAGCCAGCCTGTGTGGTCTGTGTCAGGATGGCATTTTAGATTAAATGCTAGAGACTGAGCCTCTGTGAGTTCACAAATTATGCAGTGAGCATCTTGCTAGCACACTTGCATTCTGCATTTGAGAACTCTGGGCCACTCTTGCCCTGCACCTGTCCTTAGTCTTTGATCCTCTCACTCTCTCAAAAGAAGTGGAAGTGCAGGATATCCTTGTATACGTTTCTGGTACACGTTTCTGAAAATATTGCTATGATTATAGTCACAAGCTGAACATTGTGAAATGCTGAACAAACATTCTTTGAAGAATTTCAGAGAGGCTTAAACTGTATTAAAGACAAAAGCACATCTCAGCAGTCAAGCCACCTGTCCACATCAAGAAAGGTGGAGAAGATCTAAGCAGCAAAGCTGTGCTGGAAACAGTTCAGTCCAATTCAATCAAGCCAGCTATTGAAATTCCAGCCAGTTTTCAAACTACCTGTTACAACCTGCTTCCAGTATGCCTTGCTCCCCGCTCTCCTGGGAACTGCATTGCCTATGCTCCATTCAGCAAGCCATCCCTTCTCCTCTACCTGCACAGGCAGAGAGCTGGAATTTCCTGCCTACATTCCCATGTAGGGATGAGGGGTAATTTCTGATGGCATCTTACTACTCATCCCATCTTTCCCCTAAATGTCGCTTGACTGGCATGCCATGCTTGGTGTAACATGCCAGCACAGGCTCACATTTTATACCAGAGAGCGTCCATGGATTTGAAGTTACAGAGACTGGTGACACCCAGAAGTTTTGCATGTGTTTGCGAAAGAACCAAGAGCATTTCGCTGCACAAGAGCCTGACAAAAACCCTGACAAAGTCCCCATGCTGGCACTCTCTATCAGCCAGCTTCCTATGCATGAGAGCAGCGAGACAGGACTGCAAAGAAGAATGCCACGCACTGTTATATTTACTTTTCTTCAGGAGCCACGCTAAGAGGAACACTTGGCATTTATCTTTTTCTTGGTGCTTGATGTTGCCATCTCGGGCAATGTGAGTCCAGCCCACACAATCCCTCTCCCAATTCAGAAGAGGGGCTGCAGTCTCTCCATTCCTCCTCTCTGCCCAGCGCCCTTCACCATCCTCCCCATGAGCCCCTTTTGTTCCCTGCACGTAAAAAGCTGCAACTCCATCACCGGCCCTCGCATAACAGCGCTTGTCACCTCTCCAAGCATGAAGTCCTAGCCCCTTCTTGCATCCTTTCATCATTTTCAGTTATCAAAGCTAAATGCAAACAAGAAACCGAAGAGCGTTTACTGAACGCCAGTTGCTATTAATCTGTAACAAAATATGTACTGTGTTGTGAAAGTAGAGAAAATTCATACAGAACATCAGACCAGGCTGTTATGTTTAAGGTCAACATTGCAATTGCGCAACAGCACTGTTGTACTAAAATCTTCGTAAGTATTTTTAAATATCACCATTAATCCTTTTTCTATCAAACTCCTCCTAGAAAGCCTTTTTTTTTTTCTATCAACTCTTAATGGCATTTTTGATAGTACAATCTATATATACTTTTAAAATTACCACGTCACAGATTTGTAATGTATAAAGCACAAACAGCACATTAAAAACCAGAAATCACAAGACACAATCTAAAATGCCTAAACGCCACTAACTTGGTGCAAAACTATATTAATAGGGCAACCAACTTTGAGCATATCTTCTGGGTACAAAACCTAATTTTTAGTGACAGAAAATGGTCTGGTAACGCTTGCAAGATTAGGAAGTGTCATCCATGAGCATATAAGGACTTGAAAAGAAAGCTGAAAAAAGACTTGGTATCTCCATGGTATCCAGAAACTGGTTCTGGATATAACTTCCCAAAATTGCAGGAAGAAAAAAAACCTAACTTTGCTACCATGGAAACAGAACAGTGGCATGTAACTGATTGTTACCTGTCTGCTTTTACAAGACTGATTCCTAAAATATTAAGGCCCTCAAAAACATTGGTAGTTTCGTTTCCATCCAAGAAGTAAATCTGACAGAAAAGGAACAAGGAGAAGCTATTGAGCGAGCTCACCAAGCAAGGAGAGCAGCTCAGGAACGACAGGTATTTCTAGGAAAAGTGGAGGATTAGAAAGGAGAAAGAGAATAAAAGATCAAGAAGGAAGATACCATGCTGCCAGAAGAAACAGGGGAGGAGGGGTTTGGTTTGACTGGCGAGACAGCAAACAAGGCTTGCACAACGAAGGGCTGGATCCTGGCCATGCTAACGAGAACCTTGTGAATAAAAAGGGCAGCAGATACTGGGTGGGTGTTACCTTGCCCTCGCTCCCAGAGCCCACATGCAGTCTCAACAAAAGCGCACCTTGAGGAAGCCATATACCTCTTCTCCTAATTTGTTACTTTTCCTTTTTTCTTCACTGGCAAATCCCACCCTCTTTGGATGGGTCCAACACCGCGCTTTCCTCACGGCTGGGTTGTGCAGTAAGAGCCGTGCTCTCTTGCTTCACTGGAAGCGTTCCTGTTCCCCGCTAGACAAACGTCCTGGTTGTACAACGCATGGCGTTCTCCTCATTAAACATTTCCTCTCCCTGCCTGCCATGCCTGGTACAGAGATAACATAGTCACTGGGGGCCAGGTTCAGTTTCTTCTTTAAAAAGCCACCGGTGCCTTTTAAAAAATCTCCTCACCAGAAATCTCCTCACAGCCCTGTGCACCTTCACACCCTTTGCTGGTGGCGGGCTGGCAAGGCAAACCCGGCCAGCGAGGCCCTCATGGCTGTCCTTCCGAAGGGACGCCTCGCAGGCAGCTGTGCTTTTGCGGCCTCGCCTCAGCTCTTGCCCCCAGCACTCCTGTCCCCCACCACCCCTCAGCCTCCCGAGGGCATGGCGTCCTGCCACCAGCCAGCCTTCTCCCTCCTGATCTGAACCTCCACTGAGAGACGCCATTAGCTGTGGCGCCGGGCATCTCTGAGGGCAGGAGGAGCGCTGACCGCTGCGGCCCAGGCTGCCATGGCGGCTGACGAACCGCCGCCCGGTCCTAAGGGAAGGCCAGGAAAGCCCGCCGGCCGCGCGCGAAGAAGCGAGGCGGAGCGCGGCGCCTCCTTTAAGAGGGAGCGGTTCGCCATCTTAGGTTCCTCCGCCCCCCTCGCGCCACGTGACGCCGCGGGCCGCCATCTTAGGCTCCCCGCGCCGCCGCTTGGGCTTGTCTGGCTGGCGCGGGGCGGGGCCCGCGGCGGAGCGGAGAGGAGCGGGGCCGGCGGCTGAGGGGCGGCAGGCGCCATGGGGCAGTGCGGCATCACCTCCTCCAAAACCGTCCTGGTCTTCCTTAACCTTATCTTCTGGGTGAGCGCGGGGGCGGGCTGGGGAGGGTCGGGGTCTCCGGGCGCGGGGCGGCCACTCACCTCAACCGGGCGGTGAGGGCAGAGCACGGGCGGGCCGCGGAGCGAGGCCGGGCCCTGAGGGCGCTGCGGGCCCGGCCCGCCTCGCCTCGCTCTTCTCCGGTCCTCACTCACGTACGGCAGCAGCTGGGAGCATCTTCTTACCCCCCCCCCCCCCGCTCCAGCGCCGCCTCGCCGGTTCGGTTTGCATTTAATCGCTTTCTGTTTAACAGGCGCCGCGTGCGCTTTCGCGGGGACCCGTGTTTTAGCGGTGGGCGCAGTCCCCTTCCCTCTCAGTCCGCACACCCTCCCCCCGCAAAGTTCGGAGGTGGATGAAGCTGTTGCCTCAGCAGTCTGACAATAAAGGTTTAACGAGCATTAGAGCTCCTGAGGTAGAGAGGCTTGTGTAATTGAATACAGCTTTAGTTGCATTATTGAGGTTTTCAAGGTCTCTGCCAGCCCGGTTTTTGTGGGGCTGGTCTGGCCATCTGGTTTTTGGCTTTCTACTTTGAGGACGTCTGTCCTAAATACTTAGTGGTAAGTATGGAGCACAGTTTTCTTCCTCGTATTTTTAACACAAAATTAAGAGATACATGCATAACTTAATAGTCTAAAAGCAACTCTTATGTTTCACTTCTTCTAGTAACCACAGTTGCATCGTAGTATTTATGCATCGCTTAAACCTGCCCTAACTACAGTCGTGCTGACAGTAAGACAAAACCTTACCCAGGCCGGTGGAACAGTAGGTTGCTGTAAGTGACCTTTCTCAGGATGGACAGATAGGCTGTAGCTTGGCATCGTATTCAGTATAATAATTGGCCTGTTGGAACATCATAACCCTAAACAAATGAAATAAAATCAAATAATATTCTGTAGACTTTAAGAATTCCTTTTCTGTATTCAGCTACTTTGTTTCTTATCCTCTAATCCCAGCTCCAGGAACAGAAGATCTGTTGTCCCAGCTGTTCAAAGATTTCAGCTTTGAAAAAGTAATAGTGGGTAACAAGATATTAGAACATAAAAATGTAGCTATATATAGCTGCATCATTTAATATTGAAAGCCATATGAAATCTCACATGTGCTACAGGATAAACGTTCTTATCTAAATTTTTACAAAGGTATGCCTCTCGTGGGTGCCTAAAAATTGTTCATTGGTCAGGGAAAATGCATATCTGTGCAGTCTCACCAGCACTTGTGTATACAGCGGTTCAGAGAGATGAGCAGTAAATGGGAGGCATATTTGACTTTAAGTGGTGCATATCAGGAGTCTGTAATTTTGACTGAGATGTATAGGCTTCATTCCTTATCTTTGAAGTATGAGGTAATTACATCAGTCTCTTAGTGCAGCTGGTTTTTTGGAATCTGCTTTTTTGGGTGTGGCTTTTTGTTACATCCATAGTTGCAAATGGTATTAAAAAAGCTATTTGCTAGCTGCTACGTCATACTTAGTTTTTGACTGGACATGTAGTTGCTGTGAGTTGCATTCTTGATGGCGTCTTGAAAGGTGCTCCTATAAATTAAGCTATTTTGAATTAGGCTCTGAATTTTGAATAAATGAACACAAATTCTGTAGGCACTTTCTCCCCCACACCAAAAGCTTAGTGATAGATGTCATATTTTATGTATTTGAAAGGTATTTTTTTATTTGCTGCATTTAGTAATTTAATTGCATGTTGAAATTTGCAATTACTCATCTTAAACAGCCGTGGGTACAAAGGAGTGATACTGAACCCAGTGCTTTACAGTTTTTAATTACTTTTTTGAGACAACTTTGACTTAGTTTAAAATGGACAGATTGTATTTAGATAGGATGTACTTCATGTGAAATAAAAATGTCACCAATCTTATATTCTGTAAACCGTTTCCAGCCTAAGAAGTCAACTTGTGTTGACAGCTTTTTGGCAGATAGGTAACTGGGTTGCTTGTGTTGGAACAACCTTACTGCAAATCAGCTGCATGTAGAATGAGGCAGGCTTTCTAAAAGGGAGAATTGCAAAAATCAATGGTTTCCTCTCAAGCGAGTTACGGCTTAAAAATAGGAAATCTACATGCTTCCATCAAATGTAGTTGTCCTGGTCAAACCAGGACAGTAGTACATCTATATTTTCAAATGGCAAAAGAGAAAGAATTCCAACTCTTGATCTAGCATGTTTCATTTGTTGACTGAGCTGACTGTGTATGTTAACATTTGTTACCCCCTCTAGTTGACAGTGTAGTTGCTTCTGTGCTGTTATAGATACCTTTTGCTTGGCATTCATATGTAGTTCCAATTTTGCTAATTAGATCATCCAGATTTCCACTGAGACTTGACAGTAGATGACTGCCTAAATTGGTCAAGTAACTATGAAACCTCCTTTAATTGCTTTTATAAATTAAATGTGTTTCTATCATGTCTAAAGGTTATCATATATAAATCTTATGTGCTATCATCATCTTCATAGTCATCTGTAGTAAGAGCAAGTTGCTTCTGCATAGTTAGCTATCTAAAGTTTTGCAAGAGTAGCTGGTCAAAGTAAATTAGTTATCCCTCCAACCCCCCCACCCCCCAGTGATGGGTCTCATTTGTGGGAGGGTGTAAATGTCCAGGGTGCTTTGGTAGCTGTCTTATGAATGCAAGATGTTCAGAAAACTATCCCTTCTGCTGCTGAAGAAAAAGCAGAGATGTTTTTGTTACGCTCTGTAGTCTGGGATGCAACTTCTTTTTTAAAATAATTTCTTTTGAGCCTTCTGAGAAAGGCAGATCAGGCTTGCTGACAGGTCATAGCCATACCTACTCATTCATCATCTGTGACTGCTGACTTTATTAACTCAAACTCCACTGAATTTGCCAATGATTCTACAAGTGCATCTCCTTTTGGACAGTCTTACGCTGCTTACTAATTTTTCTAGTTGACACTAGGAAAAAAATCATCTTGTTTATGTATAGTCTTGTGAACTTTTTTCACATCCTGCTAAATTCTTTTATTAACTGTATATTCCTACATGTTAATAATTACTACAGGATTTTTTTTTAAGAAAATGAGCTGTGGAAATTATCTTCCTCTCACAGCAGGGCAGGTATTAATTTGTTATAGGAAGCTGGATGGGCTTTACACACCTTTCCAAGTTTTTGGTGTGGTACTTCAGCAGTTCGGCTGAGTTTTATTTGCCAGTGTGTCGAGCATGGAGTACAGCTACTGTAGACACGCATACTGCCTTAAAAACAAAATACTGCAGGAAAATATTATCATAAGTAGTAGCCTTCAAGAGTAGCACGATATAGATCTTGCATGAAACAACTATTTGAGTTTTAGATAATGTGGCACAGATTGCTTAAGTTTAAAGGTACTTTACAAAGACATACATTGATGGGAAGCATCAGTTAAAATGTGCCCTTCTTAGAAAGAGCAAAGGAATCCAGTTCAGATTAATATGTTTTAGTGTTGTTAAAATTGGTTTTGGAGTAGGTATGATAAACGGCAGAGGAAAAGTAGTCCTTCAGTTGATCTTTATCTTCTCTTTAAGTTTGCATAAGATCTATTTTGGTCAATTAGTGACTTCTTTTTTTGTTTAGATAGTGCAGAGACCTTTAAGGAAAGGTATTGCATAGGAAGTAATTGTGATGTGAAAGGCAGTACATCTAAGAAATAAAAAAAAATTGAAACTTCTACTACATGTATTCTCAGAAATATTTTTGGTGGAATGGAATCCCAATATTGATCAATCTGAGGATTTAGGACATGGTGTGCTGTTTATTTTCAGTGGGGAAAGATTAGAATGACTGCTGTGACAGGAAAACATTAAACTGTAGTTGTTTAAAAAAAAACCAACCGAAATAGTTGATAATCAGAATTATATTTTGATATCTTGATGATAAAATATTGAACATGACAAATAAAAGATGACCGTAAAGTATTTGGGAATAGCATGTTTCCAAAAAAAAAATCTCAAACTTTTGTTAAAGTGCAAGTAAGTCTGCATTGAGGAAGTGCAAGTAAGTCTGCAAAGAGGAAGAAGTAAATTTACCTGGAACAAGTATCTAAAGACTACTGTCAGATGTGTTTATTTTGCAAACTCTTACTTTAAGGCTTCCTTGTGGGACTTGGATAATTGAGTCAGAAGCAGTTTGAAGAAATGAAAAAACGCTATGGAAATGTTTTCAGGCTTATGTTTAGAATGCAGGATAGATGTATAAAATATTCAGAGATGCTTGTAGTCTTCCTTCAGAAAAGGGAGTCCATCTATTTTATATTCCCAAAGAATGTATGTGATTTGACAGCCTGCTCTGCTAAAACAGTACCTAATACCCTGTGCTTGCTTTGAGGTTTTTTTTCTTCATCTGTGTCCTGCTCCTTGCAAAAAGAAATGCACTGGGCTTCTGCAGTACTTTCAACTCATTAATTGCAAACTAACTTCTTAAGTTGCTCTTGCAATTATTTAACTGACTTGAAATCATTAATTTTACAGTTCATTTGACTAAGCTATTATAAAACATTCTTTGGTATGATTGCGTAGAGAAATCTCAAGGCTTCCGTTCTGTACAGTAAGAATGCTTTCTACAATTTGGTACTCCCTTCACAATTTGGGTATGCTCGCCACAGTACAGTAATTACACTATTAGAAATTAGGTAGGATTACCTTAGATGAACTGTCTATGCTACCCTTAAAAGGAACTGCAACCATCAATGTGTATGCGGTGTGTTTGGGGTTTGTGGTAGAAAAGAAGAAAGAAAATGCACCAACAGGAAAATTAATTGAAATTTAGCAGGATAAAGAAAAAGTAAAAGAGTAGAGCTCACTTCTTTCTACACACAGGAATAAGCCAAGTAATTTTTCTTTTTTACTGGGAGCTTGAGAATTGTTTCTGATCTGGATTTTCAAAGCTGAGGTAGTGAAGAAACTTCTTGAGTTTTTTGGTGATCAAAGGCTCTAATTGACAGTTGATCCCCGAGGCTACCTATCAGGGATTACTTGACTGAAACCTTTTTTTTGTCTTGAAGGAAAGTCGCTTCTGGGTGTGAAAGTTGAATGCTTTATGCTTCTGCTGCTATGGTAGTGAAGTGAGTGTGTTTGCAGGACTGTAACAGCTTGAAATCCTGTGCATTAAAGAAATGAAATTTTTTATCAAAAATTAGGATTTAAAACTCTGGAAGTGCTGTGCCCTCTCCGAGTTACTTTTCTTACAATACTTGGGCATAAATTTTCAGGTAGCAGACATGGGCCCAGCCTTGATTTTTGTTAAGGCTTTGAATTACTTTTAAGTAATGTGGTAGTATCATTTATGTTTCTTTACAGGATGAGTTTCAGGTCTTTGCCTGAGACTTTTCAGAATTTTAGCATCTGGTCTTGTGCTTAAAAGTAGTGTTAATACCAAACAGAAGCTAAAAGAACTCACAAAGCTAAATGTGATATCTTTGAGTAGTACATGGAATTTGAAATATCACTTTACCTGGTGAAACTCCATAGCATGGAGCAATTGTCATTGTTCTTGTGCAGGCTGAGGAATCTTGGAAACACTGGAGCTCCAGGTCAAGTTACAAACCTGATGACTAAATAGGTGTGAAAGAATGGCTATATTGTTAGCATATCTTCTAGTTTAAAAAGAAAATCTTCAGTCTGGTGGTGCACTGCCTCTTGTAATTAGTGATACTTAAAATCTGTAATGCCAAATGCAAAAGTGGCCTAGCTCAGCCTTTTGCTTTTGCAGCTAAAGCTTGAATTTGAGTTTTTTATGTATAGTGCTACAGAACTGAATATGGCTAGTGTAGACAAAGCAGTCTGGCTTACTTGAATTGTACATAGCTTTGTTTTATAAGCCTTTAAAATATCTCTAACTATGTTACTAAGTTGGATGGAAGTGCTGGTTTTCTTCTCCCAAAGGATTTTATAAGACAGTTATAGCTCAGTGTTCCAGTTAAATTGTTATTGATGAGAAGAAAGCAGAAGAATGTCAGGAAAGCATGGGGTTCTAAAGTGGATAGGCACGAATGTAAACAAGTAGAGAAAACAATGTCAAGTATGGGTGTGTATTTTTCGCCAAGGGGAGTGGAGAGAGAGATATGGAGTAGCAAGGTGCTGAAAAGAATCTAAGAGAAATAAACAGCAGAGGCATCCTGTAGGGCCTTTGAAGTTAAAACTGAGGAACTAGATTTTGAAAGACAGAAGGCTAAAAAAAAGACTTGAAGCAGATCAGGAAAACTCTGACAGTAATCAGGCTATGAATACTCTAGCGTTGGAAAGAACTGACAATGTCAGAGAAATACAGTAGAAGTCAAGTAATGGAGTAGTGTGAAGGGGAAAAAACCCAAACCACTTTTTAAGATGCTGTTCTAAGAAGCCTAAGAACTGGGAGGCAAATCACAATATCAGTGTCCCTACTTAGGAGTAGGAATTGCTCAGGGGTTGGTATGCATGGATAAAATTAACTGTTAGAAAGAATGGAACTGTAGACCTTTAAAATATCTCCTGAAGTGTATGTTTGGTTTGTTTTGTTTTCTAAAAAAAGCACATTTGCATCAGACTAGGAAGTCAGTGAAAACAAAGATGCTCTGAAGTTTAAGGAGAGCAATACACAGGTTGGGCAGATGGTCCTAGGACAGGATCCAGGCAGAAAAGGTGACGGACTATTACTGTGGAATGGTTTTTCGAACTTTTTTTTGCTTCTTTTTATAAAAGACAATACATAGGGTGTATTTGAATATACCATAGGCATATTTTACAGTCCCAGTCTTGAAAGGTGTTTTAGTAGTGGAATGGCCAATAATCGGGTTTAGAGTGGTATCTGTATTACTACCAAAATTCACCAATAGGCAAAGATAAAGTTGGCAGTAGTGGGAATTTATAAGTAGGTGTCCTTACCAAAAAGGTGAAATATTCCTCTCACTTAATCGGTAATCAAGTGTGTTTTCTCCTAACATTTAATACTTTGCTGCCACCTTCATTGTTTTGTTCAGAGAGTATGTGGTTTTCTTAAAACAGTGAGTAAAATGCTGGTTCTAAAGGGAAAAATACTATTCTTTGGCCTAGTTGATTGAAAGAGTAAAAAAAAAAAATCAAACCCTCCTTTTTGTGGGTTTTATTGTGGTTCCAAAGTGAAGAAAATTCAATAGCAAGGTAAACACCAGAAGTAATGTGAATGACAATGCTTTGTAAAAAAAAAAAAAAAAAAAAAAATTTTAAAAAAA